>CM030833.1:30182639-30590139 GCA_018105865.1 Metaphire vulgaris
CAGCAATGAGTAATCTCTTCGAGACATGCAGTTGGGACCAGCACCTAGAAAGTCGCAGGCGACAATTAGTAGTATATGCATATTCATACGATGTCCCTCTGGAGCATAGTAGTCTTGAGTACCTCATGAATATACATGTTTAATAGCAGTGATCTTATTGGTAGTCTGCGACTTTCTTGATGCTGGTCCCAACTGGTTGTTATTCAAGCATTAACCCCTTAACTGGGGATCCCGGATATATCTGTCCATTTTACATTGAGTTACAGTTAAATACACGGTTAAGGGGTTAAGACGCGACGCAAAGGTGTTTAAGCGCTGTTACAAAAGTCGACCCACTTCCGTTTTAAGAACGACGGGCTAACATCGTGCAGCAATAATTATTAGTTAACCCTTGCTTCGGCGGAGCGTTGTTATGTTAGCTTTTAAGGAACATCGTTAAATAATTGTCGCAGTGTTTTTTATCGTTTGTTTGCGCCTAAATGGAATCGTTGTATGGAATTTAAGCGGTGAATAGAGTTGAATTTGCGACGATTGCAGGTGTGGTTGTCTTGTCTTGCGGGCCATGAAGAAAGTCTTATACTCGGGGTGGTTGACCAAATCACCCCCGGAAAAGAAGGCTCACGGACCTCTGAAGATCTTCAAGTCGGTAAGTAGCCACTGCACCCTAATTTATGCATTACTATCGACGAATTTTCGTCGTATTTTCCAGTGATCAGTTGAATATCAAAAATAAACTTAAGTTGTAAATTGTCTACATTTATGTAGCGCCTATTTGTTCAAAGGAAACACTGAGTCGTTTTGTTTTTGCATTTATTTCAGAATAAGTAATCATTTAAAGGAAATGCTTACATACCCGGCGTGGCATTGTACATTCTGACTGATTTCGTTGCTATTTCCAGTGCTTCCGCCTTTGTATCTTGTACAGACATAACTCACTAATAGGCCCTTAATATAGGAAATTATTCGGCGATTTGTTGGACCAGCGTGTTGAACCGCTTCCAACTGACAGGACCATGTAGAGAGACGCTCTTTACGACATGTTGTGCATGCATAGCTGTGTGTGTGTGTGTGTTTGTGTACTGTACAACACAGATGATTTAAAAGATACAAAAATTATTCAAATACTGTAGTACGGTGATGTTGTACAATTTGAGGAAGGGCAGTGTGCCAAATTGAGGTGAGCATTGAAACTGATTGGATTGCAAAATAAGCCACATCAGCTGATGACCTGTAACCTGAGTAGTCTGAAGCTATAAAGGTGCATTAGTAATAACTATTATTATTATTATTATTATTATTATTATTATTATTATTATTATTATTATTATTATTATTATTATTATTATTATTTATTCTGTTAATTCAATGTGTATGCTGTGTATTGGCATGAAAGAGTTTTTCATTATGCATTCATTCTTAAAATCTCACTCAATTATTTGAAGGGTCATTCAGTGCATGCCCAAATACAGAATCAATCCAGGATGCATTCACTTCAATAATAGCAATTCTCTTTGTTCTTTTTATATCTGTGTCTGAAGATGTTTAAGATATTTTAGTGGCATAATACTTTGCACAAATCCACTTGTGTCAATGGCCCTTGTCACGGATCAGACCAATGAGGAGGAAAGACAGAATTTACCTGGTACTTTATTTCATTTGTTAACTCTTTTGTAGAGGCCAGGTGTAAACTGGTGCTTTTGGTAAGATTTCTAACTTGTGTAATGTTTTTAAATTTTCTGAGGGTCACAATTTTTGTTTGTAGCCATCCAACCCTCACCAAAAGTCGAATAATTATGGTTAGAGGGTGGGAATAGTTTAGCCCCAACTGCTTTTAAAACAAAATTGAATTCTGCATTTTGAGCAATGCCACTGTGCAAACTGCAGCATTTATCAACACAGATTTAACAAACCCACCGATAGGTTGGTTTTTGTATCATTACTAATATACTATACTTCTGGTCTCTATTAGGTGCCAGTGAATATTTGATATCTACTCTTGTGTTTAGTATTTCTGATTTTAGCTCACTGTTAACTTCCTGTCATTAGGCAATTCCCATTATGCTATCTGGTAGCAGAATTTACTGTAGTAGTCAGTACCGGTAATTGGTTTTCCTGAACAGCCATCTATTTCTCATCTGCCAACTTAGGACGCTGTTTTTAAGGATATCCTAAGCCCTAAGGCACACTGGACCGCTATGATGAATTTTGGAATACTGCCAAACATTATATGTTGTCAAGTGGATTGTCAGATATATTGATAGCTTATGAAATAAATGGTTCCAGTACAGCTATTTGGTGTACTATAGCTAATGGGTGTACTAATAATAGCCTATTAGTACTAGTTGCCTATTATGTTGCTAATGTTAGTTGTGAGAAAGTGATGAAAAGGACAAAATTGCTAAATAAATGATAGGTGAATAGACAAACTGATTTAATATTCCAACTCATTTTATTCAGAAAATGATTATATATATATTCTTGAATTTATACCTTCAGCTTTAAAACGTTACATATGGTGCATTTCTTCTCAAGTTCTGTCTTTTTTAACCCTATACTTAAGCTACATACATTAAAGACAAAATTTATATAAGTTGTGCCTCCCCAAAGCCAAACCTAGAGTGCACCAGCTTATTTACGAGTGCTCAGTCTGGGTGAAATCCCTAGTCCACAATCCGTAGTCCGTGGTGGTCAAGGTTGTAGATCCAGGTAGGCAGATACTTATTGTAAATATTGCGGTAATCTTTTGTTTCAGAGTCTTGCTTTCAGACTAACTACCTGTTTTCATTGGTGGCACTTATAGATGTTGATAAGAGGTCTTGTGCCTACAATTGCTAACTCAGCTGGATATTTACTAACAGTTTATTTTAATCTTCTTATCTGCAACCTCTATCTGTTGGCTGTTTGCCTGCTAGGTATATACACTATGCTAATATTGACACACTGGGTATGTATGTAAATCCAATGCTTTCAAGATTTTACCTTGTTCCGGGTTCTTTGCTGACTGCCTGTCTATTGAATGATGACTTTATATTTCTCTCTTGATCATGTGTGCTCTGGTCTCTTAATTGAAATAGAGTCAATATCAATTAACCTATTAGTTAATAAAATACCAATTAAAAGGACAAGAATATGGTTGCAGTTCATTCATTCATTCATTCATTGTATATGCAATTGTATAATTGATCCTGTTGAAGTACTTATCCTTTAAAATGTTATCTTCCGTCATTTGACAATCAACTTCTGACAAATGCTTCTTGTTTTAAACACAGCTTTGTGTGTTTTCTAGAACAATTTATACTTGATGCAAGTCGTTGGTGAGATTTTTGATTTGTAAGGAATATTTAAAAGTTTGGTTCTCCAATGTTATCAAATAAGTTTGTATGTGTGTGTGTGTGTGGGGGGGGTGCAGTGTGACCCTTTAATCATAGTGTTAAGTCTATTGTGTGTTCTCTGGTAGTCAGTAAGGAACCTGTGTCACTATGGTGAGGGAAAACACACATAAAGGTTGGAATTTGGAATGTAAAATGTTGGCTACAGTGTACATCTGGATTTATACTAAGAGGCTAATAATATTTTCTGTTAGTTGTCACATGTGGAAATGCATAAATGCATGTAGACTGCCAGACTTTTTTTAACAACTTTTACTCAGATGTGCTCTTGGTTTGGTTTATAAGGAGTCAGTCAGTGAAGAATTGAGGTTTTAACTATATGTTTGGTAGTTAACTGTCTTATGTGAATTTATCCAGGGTGTTGACTTGACCTGCACTGATCTAAGATTTATTACCTTCTAATCTGTAACTGATGCTTATATTTCTAGTGCTTTGGGATGGAGTTGTGACCTATTAGTATTAAACCCTGGTGGAGGGGTTTGGTGACTGGTTGTGGCCCAATCGATTGATGATATTGATAACTGCTTCCAAATATAAAATTTGAACCAAGCTTTTTCTGCATAGGCAGTGGTTTGTAGACCTACATTTGAATTCCAATTTGACAAAGATTATGATCTCTTTCAATAATTATTTCAATAGCATGCATATATTTGTATGGAGGGGTGGGCTGATGCAGAATGGAGAATTGAACATTAAGTGTCCCCTGCCCAGAATACCTTTGACATATAATATAATCAGTTCTTTCTATCATGTGATGTAGGAAGTATCAAGGGACTTTTCTGGAGTGTATATGACTTAGCTTTTGTTAGTCAGTTCACTTAATGTTATAGTGTGTTGCTGGGGTTAATGGGTTTTTACTGTAGCAAATAGTATCTTATTGTGATCTGATAGTATCATTGATTCATGAGGTCATGCTTAGGTCATGAATGAGCATTGACATGAATATTGCTGGTTGCTTTGTGATGATTTTGCTGATTTATAAAAGTATTTACTTCTCTAATTTTATGAATGGCTTGCATCATGGAATTACAGTATGATGTGATCAGTGATGACCAATATGGTAAGTATGCCACAGACTTCTGAAGCTTATTCATTGTTCATGTCTTGACTCCTGGTGGTGCCTATTCATAGTGGTCAGACTCTTAAAAAGTACTGCTAGTCCTCTGTAGTGGAACTGGGACCAAGAAATCATGATCATTGTTGCCTTAGTCACACATGGTATACAATGGACCATGACATCTTCATATATTAGCCTTTTGCTTTGCAATCTAAGTATCACAAACAATTGGATAACTGTCTCATTTTTATCAATCACTCAGTCAAGCAATCAATCAATCTGCCTACCTGGATCTACAACCTTGACCACCACGGACTACGGATTATGGACTATAGATTTCACCCAGATTGAGCGCTCGTGAATAAGTTGGTGCATTGCGCCAAGCTTTCGGGCAGCGCTATAGAAATTTCATCTTTCTTACTTACTTATTTGTTGGCTGGGTGGGTCTAATGTAATCTCCAGGACCAGGCTCAGACTACTCCTCCCCATCACCTCCACCCCAAATCATAATTTCTCTGCAGATTTGCATGATTTGCTCGGGTGTCCCTGCCCAAGACTGGGTGAGTCCGGACCCGCGGACCCACCCCCCTAGCGCCGCCCCTGATTCTGTATACTGAATTACAGAGATTTGTTATCTGAAAGTTACATTTAAATGAGTTTTGGTGTGGATGAGGAGGTGATGGTGTGGAAAAATTTACGGTAGGTAGCTGGAAGTTACGGTAATAGCTGCGTAAATAACTTGTTAATGTATTTGTTTTTATCTTGTTATTCAATGACAATACTGAAAAGTAGAATTTGTTGGCAAAGTGACTTAATGTTTTCAGTAACAAAATATGGTCGGTGGCTGTGATATTCTGTGCAAAGTTCGCCAGCTTATAATCAGTATTTGCTGATCTGTTAAAATCTAAAGCCAGGACTGAGTTGTATTTTTGGCATGCATTGACCTCTGGCCTAGTTGCTCACACACACACACACACACACACACACACAGGAGAGAAAATTTACAGACAACTGAACATTCCCTCTACTTGAGACCATTGTCACAGTCTTTGTGATTCATACCTAATTTAGACCATTCATCCTATTCATCATTTGTGTTGTTGATCCAACTGTACTTGATTTTTGGGTACCTCTCTCACAATTCCTGCCTTCAGCACGTGGGAAGCAGACTACCGGTAGTTGTGATGATGATGATAGCAACTTAGAAATATCTGGAGATGTTTACTGGCTTGAAATTATTAGTGCATGAGTAACTTTTGGACATTTGGTGCATGGGGGGGAACAGAAATGCAATGGGCTATTAAAACCAGTTCCTGAAACCATTACCATTTGCCTTGAGTATGATCTTGACTAAATGTAACTGTAGTGTAAATTAAATTTCATGACTTCTTGCTGATTTCTGTCCTGAAGTTGATCTTATTTAAGTGTTTTAAACAACTTGAGCAGGGCAGGGTTAATATGACAGGCCAATGCATGTGAATTATGTGGTGTATTTATCACAGGGGTGATGATGATGATGATGATGATGATGATGATGATGGTGGTGGTGGTGGTGGTGGTGGTGGTGGTGTGCTTGTTTGAATTAAGAGCATCCAGCTGAAATGTACCGGTAACTTTGTTTATGCCAGATAATGGGGTCAAATGGTACCGGATATTAACTCTCTGGTGGTATGTTGTTCCAACCTCTCTCTGCCAGCTTAATATATCCGTCTAGGCTTCAGATTTCTAAACATTGGACTTACACGCCTTCCTCACATGATTACTAGCATAGAACTTACCATTTACGTTTTTATATAGCTCTTTTAATGTCAATTGTGTTTGCTCTTGTGCTAATGTAAAGAAAATGTAAATGTAATGTAAAGAAAGTGTAATGTAAAGTATAATATAAATGTAATGTCCAGGTAAAGAAAGTGTAATTCATCATCCACTCCAACATCAAAGTATAAAAGTCATGAATGAACATGTAATGCTTCTTTCTTCTTCTCTAATGACTTTCTGTTTTTAATTTCCTATGCTCTGTGTATTTTACTTTTAGCATTTTCCTCCAAATCCACATTTCAAAAGCCTCTAATCGTTTTATATCTTCCTTTCTCATTGTCCACGTCTCCGCCCCATACAACGCCACACTCCATATCAATGTTTTTACCAATCTCTTTTTGAGCTCCTTTCTCTTTCAAAGTCTTCTTATCTCATTGCATCTGATATGTTATCAGACTTCCTAGATAGCTAAATTCCTTCACTTTTGTAAACCTTTAGATTCCTTCTTTTTACATCCCTTTATATTGATTCTCATTCCATACAATTTCAGGAAGTAATTAAATGGAACATGTAATGTAAAAAAATTAATTTCCACAGTTGACTTTCAAAGTCAGTTGTGCATTTGTGTGTGTGTGTGTGTGTGTGTGTGTGTGTGTGTGTGTGTGTGTGTGTGTGTGTGTGTGTGTAGAGCTGCAATGGTTTTTGTGTTTTATAATGTAGAATATAGCTATTGTGACTAATGCTTTGTTGATAGTGCTTTGAAATTAATTCTAATTCTATTGTATAAGTAATTTCATCTGATCGTCTGGAAGTGATTTGTTATAATTCTCCTAAGACAGCAACTTGACCAAATTGACAGCAGTAAAATGTAAATGTATTGTAAAGAAAGTGTAATGTAAAGTGTAATGCCATTATGTGTGGAGTGTTTAACTTTTCAGATACACTTATGGGTAACATATGTCTTTGGTATGTTTTTTAATGTATTATTTATCTTACCGTTATGAAGACAATGAGGTGAAATGGAATCTTTTAATGCCTGATTATGTTATCTTTTCTGTAATGTTACATGAAGTTCTGTTGATTCTACATTAGAAATGGAGGAAACGATTTTTCGTTCTTTCGAAAATACACGACGCCAATGTTTTGCCGGGGGCATGTCCCGCCCAGCTGGAATATTTCGACAACGAGAAACAGGCGAACCGCAAGGGGAGCATCAACCTCAACAATTGCGAACAGATTTTTGTTCACTTCGAATCGAAGCGCTACAATCACATATTCGTCGTCAAGACAACCGACCAGGGTCAACAGAGGTCGTATTACCTGGCAGCGGATTCGGAGGAAGCCATGGAGAGATGGGTCGAAAAATTGCTCGCGGTTTTGTCTCTGCAAGACCAAGGTGGTTGGAATTGACAACTCTAAGAGCGCTTGACTTCCTAACCTCGAGAATAATATTAACGTATTTGATGCATATACTAATATTAGCATATTCTGTTGTTATTAGCCTATTCTTACCTGGGGAGTTTCTGCAATGATGACTACACTTTATGATGGGATGAAAACAGAATTAACCATTTTTACCTCAATTAAGTACTGCATTTGAATATGAATGTGTGTTATAAAGATACATAGCTTAAAATATGGGACCTGCATTATTGGAGTTAAATAGCAGTTTAATTAGTGATATCAGAGTTTGAATTACTGAATAGCAGTTGAGGGTTGTTGTACTGTTGTATTTTATTTATCTAGTTTATAATTTAGTATTAAAGAGTTCCGAATGACACTTGACATGTGGGAATTATAAGAGATGCAAATTTCAGGTTGAATTTGTAATTAATTTGACGGCAATTGTTTTCGCAATTTGACAGGTCTGCTGCCGGTTGATCTTCGCTTTACTCCGAGCCCGAGAACAAATATTCCGCCACGGATATTGCCCCTTGGCAGCCGTCACCAGGTGTCAGTACCTGTGTCTTCGGGTGACTCGTCGGGACTTCTCAGCCCCTTGTCGGAAATGCAGGATCCTTTCGATTCTCCTCCACGATCGGGAAATCAACAGTCGCCCGAAGAATATTTCCCTCTCAACGAGTGCAGCAGTGGAGGCACGCCGACCCCTACGCCCCGGGGAGTGACAGATAACCCCGTGAAAGTCGTTACCGTCAGCGTTCGGAACCAGCCACGTCATGCGTCCAGTTCTTCACAACGTAGCGACAGAGATTCGGAAGTGTACAAAGTGCCACCTTTGCAGTGTTCAGGTGTGTACCAGGAACCGTCATCGGATTCGACGTACGATTATCCCGCGTCGTCCGAAAGGGAATGGCAGCGGGATTCCAACTACGACTATCCGCCCCCGCTGAACAGTTTGCAAAACGAAGGCGGTCGGGATCTTACGTACGATTATCCGCCAAGCGTCCCGCAGCGGTCGTGCGGCAGCGACAGCGAGCAACCGCTCTGGGAGTGCGAGTCGAAACAGGTGCCCGAAGTCGTCGGGGACACGTACGACCTGCTGCCCCCGAGGCCGCTCGTCGTGCCCCCGAGGAACTCAATCGGCGTTACCGTTGGCGATCCGCATTCCGTGTACGACATTCCCGCGTCATGTAGAACTTCAAATCTTCTGCCGCCGCCGCCAAAGGCGCACCCGGTTGCCCCGAAAGTTCACAGGTACATAAACGCTGCCTCCGCTGTCGTCTCTAGCACGCAACGTGACGCCGTGTCAAACGATGACAGCGTATATCTGGCGATGAGCAGTGTCGAGTCTGGAAACAACGTATATATGCCGATGTCGGAGATGGATGACTTTGACGGACATTGCAGTCGGATGATGAGTGCTGGGCAGTCGTCCGCCAACCGCGTGAGTGATAAGCCTCCGAAAGCGCCTGTGACACTCCCAAGAAGTTTCGGTAAATGCTTGAATATCTTTGGGTAATTTTCCAATTATTAACTCATAATTTTAATTTATTAAGAGAATCCGGCTCTATCTGAGTTCTGTCGAATTATTTATTTTGCAGCTAAAGAGGGCGGAGGCTTCTCCATCGTCAACCACGTAGATGGCTTCGTAGACTCGTGCCACGCGACGCAGAGAACGCGCAGTTTTATCCGCCACATTCCGTCTCCCAGGTAAAGTTCTCAGATTCTTGGTCATACAATATCACTCTCTCAGTTTTCCAATTCCATTGTGGAAAGATTCACTGTGATTCTTATTCAAGCAAATACTTGTTCTGGTTAATTTTTATGTAGAGCAATCATTTGTTATCTGTTATTGTTTCTTCCATATTCATGTTCTAGTAATGTTGTTGTCATTGTTGTTGTCATTGTTGTTGTTGTTGCAGTTCTGATAACGTTATTCTGCCACAGAAGATCAAAATGATCCAGAGTTCATCAAGTTCTGAAGATGAAGATGAGACCAACTCTGAAACTAATTCAGTTAAAGAGTATTTGAATTTACAGGTGAATTACTCTATTTACAAGCGATGCCAGCATTTCGGGATTATCTACTGCCTAAGTCCAGTAAAAATTATTTCTCTTCACTCTTACCTAATGTTATTAACCTATGTTCAGTGTTCAACTCCTCAGTAAGTAAGCAAATGCAGTCGTGAACAGTTACTTGGCTTTAACACAAAATAGTTTAATTGTAAAAAAGTCATTTGTTGTGCTATTCATAGAATGTTAAATGAATGTTAAGTTTCTGTTGATTGAAAATTACTTTAAATTGTCAGATGAAGAAATTCAAAGCTTTCAATCATCACTTGTTTCAATCTAGCACTGTGGCCCTTCAAATTTAGGGTGCCAGGCCCAATTTTCCCATCTCCATATTTGAAATTTGATTTTAGAACTTTTTAAAAAGAGCCATGTTCTTTACCATTTGTAGAGCTACGAGTAATCTGGAAATTTCTTCATTGATTTTTTAGTAACTTGCTATCTGCCATTTTATTTGTAGAATTCTGTCGGCCCAGGAGTTGAATCTCTGATCCAGCAGGGAAAACCTGTTGTTCAGTACCTTGACCTTGACCTGGAAGCGTCTGCTGAGCGGTCGTCCATTGGTCCCAGTTCTTCCGACACCCAGAACAAAATCGAATATAACGAGATTGACGTGGAAAGAACAACAGCGCTTTTCAACGCCAAACTCATGCTCGAAAAGGAGCGAAAGGGCAGCGACAAGTCGGAGTCTTGAACTTCGCGAGCCCGTCGCTGGCCAATCAGAAATCCTCTCTTATGTGGACCATGTGACTGGTTTTGCCACGTGCGTCCCTATTGGTGGTGTCAATGTGTCTTGCTTTTTTGACGTTTAGATGTACTGTATACCTGAGTTTGAACTTTTGATTGGTGTGCGTTTTTGCATATTTTGATGATCTTATATTTATTTAACTGAAAAAGTCTTAACAGTAGAATTAACTTTCTTACATGAATCTGTACTGTTTTATACATTTTTTATGCTCATGGTACTTAGTTACCAAGGGACTTATGACAAAAGCATGTGTGTGTGTGTGTGCATGTATGTGTGTGTGTGTGTGTGTGTGTGTGTGTGTTGAAAGAGAGTTGTTCTTTCCCGCAGAAACTCATTTAATTGTGGCAGGTGAATTTGATTGATGAAATTTGTTTAAGGGTTTTTGCTGATTACTGTAAAAGTGTAAATATCAAACTTGTTTTTCATCCAAAGATAGCAGCTGTTGGTTAATTTAATTCTGTCTGTCTGTCTGTCTGTCTGTCTCTCTCTTTGTTTGGAACCCGGAACTTTAAGTGAAGAGAAACCTTTGAACTTATATAATTTGCACTCATCACTACGGCACTTTTTATGAATACATTCAAATAATGGCTTTGCTGAACTGGTGTTTTACTTCACATGACTTTGACAATGTTGATTTTTGTACCAGTGCAGTTCATCATACTGCAACAAAGCCTGTCTTTACAAAGTGTTTGCACAACAAAAATCTGCTGACACGTAATGTTGGCACACAGTCCCATGATATTAGTACAGGTTTTGACAAATGTTTTTCTTCTGTGACATTTTTCAACTTATTTTTATATTTTATTATTGCATTGTGGTTACTTTAACATTAAAATCCTTGTATGAGTGCCTTTTTATACACATGGGATTTTTATGTATTAATAACTTGTTGATTTATATATTTGTCAGTTTTGTTTGTATATTTGTGTTTATACAATCCGACAATTGTTATGCCTTGCAATTGCTTATTTTATGTTAGATCAAAATGTGTTGAACGGTTGCTAATCGTTGCCATTTATGTCTTTTCGTGTAGAATTTAGTTGAATTTTGTATACTTTCTTATTTCATCAGAAGTGTAGTATGCTCCAATTCAGCTTGCATTTCATGTTCACCAGGTCCACTTACAATGGATGAAATGGATTTTGCCAATTGAGTGTGATGTAATTTTGCTGTATATGTCGACATGTAATTAAAAATATCTGCTATTAACCCCTTAACCGGGGAATAAATCTGTAACTCAATGTAAACTGGACGGCTCTGAGCCGTCACGCCCGGTTAAGGGGTTAATCCTATTACATTGTTGTCTGACTTAGAGCATTAGCCTAACATAGGCAAAACATTTTCTCCACAATTTCACTGTCTTTGTGACTTGACTTTGTAATTATATTTGTATATTTGAAATCATTTTGTAAATACTCTGCATTTTGCTATCTTTTGTATGACGTTGTTGTTATTGTCGATGGCCTATAGAATTCTGCTTGCCTCATTAGCTATGCACTAACTATATGTTTTTATATTTGTCCTATTGAATGTGTTGCAAAAAGCATGTCGCTTGGCTACAATATTCTATCTTCTTCTGGATTTTAATCTAAGTTTTCGACAACTGCTTTGGAGGCATGCATGAGGGTCATATATTCTCAGCCTAATTTCTCTAGCACTTGTGTAAGCTTAATTCCTACAAATAGGAACTCTTTCTCCATCCCTTTCTGTCCTGTCCTGTGTTCCTGTGACCAACCAGTTATTGTATGTGTTTTGATAATTGTGCGTGGCTGCTTTGTCAGGTATTTATTATGGTGGCCCTTCTCCGGTAGACAGCTACTGTAGCCTCTCTGTCTAAGGTATTGCCGCTAACATATCAGAGCACAGGAAATTGCGATGCATATGAGTGCATTTGCTGGCTGGTAGCAGTGATTGGAAAAGTGTTGGAGAAAATGGTGGCCAAGGGAATTTTTACTGTTTGAGATGTCTTCATTGTGTGATATTCAATTATTTCAATTGCATTGGAATCTGTGCTCAAGTGATTAGAAGTTGTGTGGTAGTATTCCTCTGGTTTCATGGAATAGTCTTGACTGAAATGAAGCTAAAATGATATGCGGCTAATGTTATACTATCTGTTGCATTTCGTCGTGCAGTGATAGATACTCCATTGCGTTGATGAGTTTCTTGTAAAGTCGTGTGCTATGCTGAGAAGTGGAAATCCTGGAAAGTCTGATTTTCTAATAAAAACATGTTTAACAAAGGTTAAGTCTGTCAGAAAGCATAGGCCTACATTTGGCAGCAACTAGAATATGAGCAATGTACAGTATAGTGTATGTAATTAGATATTTTGTCCTGAATTATTGACCAATCAATTGTTGATGCACCTGAATTAACACATATACTGTAGACGTTTACTTCATTAGCAACAAAAAATTCAACTTCTAAAAATTGAAAAATATTAATTCATTCAAAGCATTAGAATCAACTTACTACATACACATAAATAGCATAAACTTGGATGAAAAATAGGCGGGGAGCAGCCACTATACCTCTCCACTTCCCTAGCTTAACCTCTCAAAAAGTGAGAGGGGTTTGAGCCTGGAGGCCTAATACCTAGAAGTTTAGGCCTATGCTACACATATACTGTAATTCAGGTGCAAATTAAGCCCCTATAGTAAAGTTATTACTATGAGCAACTGCATTGTAAGCCACTGGATTGCAACTGTATGTTGGTAGTGACCAGATAAATACTTCCTGTACGAACAAATTAATGATTATATTTTTATAGTGTTAACAAGCTTTAATTATAAGGCAATTATGGAATGCTGAGGATAAATGTTTTAATTTTAATGTGCAACTAGTTTTCAACTAAGCATTTTATGCTTTTGAGCCTAGGGTACATATTTTGATTGGATGTAATGCTGCATAGTTTACATATGAATTAAAATGTCTCCATTACAAGTTGTACACTGTACAGCTCTGGGAGCAGAGCATCTGACATATCTCATTTATGGTGATACTATATCAGCATAGTGCTTGGAATAGATACTAGATAGGTCAGTCAGTAAACTGATATGGCGCCGCTATCTTAATGCCTATTGTACAGTGAGTGATACAGATAGAGGTCTTGGAGGCCTGAGGCATCTGATGATAGAAGTAGGCCTATAAGCAGTGTACATTGAGTGGTGCAGTGATAAAATAAAAGTGCATTGATAGAAATAATTCTGCACACTGATTAAATGAATGAGACGAGAAAGAGAAATGGTTGGTATAAACCAAATTAACTTACCTGCATACGGTAGCTATGTTTAAATGCTCAAATCTCAAAAATGGCACCAAGGTATTACTGGAACGCTAGAATGAACGTATTTCTACGAAAAAGAATAAAATCGAGCTATTGTGTGTATAGAATTATTATCGACGAGACAATAATATTCAAGCATATGTCACTCTTAAGAGGATTAAAGATCATCCGTTTATTTCGACGATTTACTTACTGACCTAAAGTCTTGTTCATCATAAACACGTTCTCCGTGATGTTGGATTTCCGTTTTGTCGGCAAAAAGGACATTCTTTAAAGGCAAATAAAATCTAAAATTTCTTTTATTAATCGAATTTGATTTTCATCTGCTTAGAACTTTGAGAAAGTAAGGATTTTAGAGACGATGATTTATTGTGTAAAGTTTGAAATTGCTGGTCTCTGTTGTCCCGGATAGGAAAGTTTTCTGAATTTTTATAGCGCAACGTTTTATAAACGAGCTTCTTTCGGCAGAAATTTGACACGATACTCCTAGCTTTTATTGTTTTGTGGGTAATCGTGAGCGGTCGTGACTCCAGTCAAATAACAGGAAGTATATTAGATGCTAGTACATAGCCAAACTATCGGAGTCATCACCACACATCAGGATAAAGTAAATATATAGTGAACAGCTTTTTATAGCGCCCAACTGCTGGAGTCATCACCATACAGTAGCTGGAAACTCACGTGTAACTGAGACAATTAGCCACGTGTATATAGCGCCCAACTCAAGGAGTCATCATCATACAGTACCATAAATCATAGGGTGTCTATCGAGGTCTCTATGGAGCTGTTCTTGAAACTTCTTCCCGTATCTGCAGACTACTTTCGGTTGACTTCCTGTTATGACTGGAGTCACGACTGCTCATGATTACCGTTTTGTGTTTGAAAAAACCTGTAACTAAAGAGAATAAAATTGTCAACTTCTGGAGCGCCACTTCTTAATGCGTAGAGGCTTCAGCTCACTGCTCATCATATTCTAATCGTTTAAGAACCAAGACAGTTCCAAGATATGAAACCAGACAGGTGGATTACTTCCTGTGTCTATATGCGATCATTCATCATTTAAAAGTATTACATTCACGACATTGTATCCGTTGTAATTCCATGAATTTGTTTTGTATTTCAGAATCCTGATTTGTTGCGATGGCGGTAAACGTCTTCAGCACAAGTAGCGACAGTTTAAGTCGTCACGAAGCACTCGCGTGGGTCAACAACACCCTTCAAGCCAACTTCACAAAAATAGAAGAACTGTGTTCAGGTGAAGCATGCAGAGACAGTGGTCTAGTGGTTAGCGAACTGGAATGCCAATCGTGCGGTCCGGGTTTCAGAATTATTCGGCCGCCTCAAAATACTTAGTTGTTCTTGCCCTAGTTGCTCATCCACTCAACTCAAACATGAATGTGTACATCAGGGGCTTACTCAATGGAAAGAAAGGTGCTGAGGGAAATTCTGGAAACTGCCCCCAATCTGCCGCCACAATTGAAGCCACCAATCTGTGGGTTCTCCCACAGGCTTTGAATTTTTGAAGCGACCTTTGTCTTACCTAATTATCAGTATCGTTGGTGAAAATTTTGAGAAATTGTAATAAGTTTTAATTAATTCAGATAATTTATAATTATTCCTGTCTTCTTGATATCTGATTGCATGATTTCTTAAATGGATAATTAATTGATGGATTGTTTGGTTTTGTTGTCACAGGTGCTGCCTACTGTCAGCTTATGGATATTCTCTTTCCAGGTGCGAATTGTAAAGTGGAATATTTCTTTTTAACATATGTGTCTCTTATATGGAGCATAAAGATATATTCTTGCTGAAATATTTTCAAATAAATACCCATACCGAAAATTGGTTTTGGAAATTTTTTTCAATTGATTTTATCATAATGTTACTATATGTTGATATTTTAGTAATTCATTTCCTCGTGTTTTATTAACTGTTTTATTTGATCTTTTAGGCACACTCAACCTAAAAAAAGTCAAATTCAACACACATTTGGAACATGAGTACATCAATAACTTCAAATTGGTACAAGGAGCATTTGAAAGGATGCAAATTGACAAGGTCTGATCAGTTTGTAATATTGTGGTCTAATATTTGTTGTTAATAAGCTATAAGATGTTCTTGGATTTTAATTGTTTATTTGAAAAATTGAGCACAGGAAGTTTAACATGTTTAATTGACAAGCGAAAAATTGAATTTGTGCCATGCAAGATTCTAGATTGCTGTGACTAGCTTATGATGAATCAATTTGATTCCAGCCTAAGTTTTATATTCGAATATCTTTGGTGTTTTTGTAGGTTATTCCAGTAGAGAAACTAGCAAAGGCTCGTTTTCAGGATAATTTTGAGTTTGTGCAGTGGTTCAAAAAGTTCTTTGATGCCAATTATGACATGCACGATTATGACCCGCACACGGCGCGTGGGGGCGAAGCCCTCGGTGGCTCAACGGGGAGCGTAAGCGCGACCAGGAGACTCCCTCAGAAGGCGGCGCCTGCAGAAAAGGCTGCCGTCACACCAAAGCCAGCTTCTGCCGCTGCAAGAACAAGTATACTTATTATTATTATTACTTAAGTTTATTCCCATCATTTAACATTTTGAATTGTCTGTTCAATCTTTTATTTGTTTCTGATATTGTGTTTGAAGAGGATCATGTAATGTATCGTAACATAATCTTTAATAGCATTTCTTCTGAAGAATCAAACAGAACTAGTGCTATACTAATTATGAGAAAGATAACCTTGTCAAGAAGTCTATATATATATATATATATATATATATATATATATATATATATATATATATATATATATATATATATACATATATATATACTAATAGTATATTTGGTACTGCATACAGATACTGCATACAGGTACTTACTTGCCCAGGAAACCACTGGCTATGTACTGGATGCTGTGAGATATGTTGGATTTGTGTATAGTTGGCGTGGCAGATTCATCTGTGGAGATGAATGTGCTTTATTCTGACACATGTACATTTAGTTGTGTTGATGACTTACTGTATAAGGATCTGTTGCTTATTCACTAGCTACCCGCACTGCAGCGCCACCGCGGCAAAAGGTGCTGGCGGCCGGTCCTGTCGGCAAAGGTCCCTCGGCACGGTCGTCAGCGTCAGCACATGGCGCAGATAACAACCAGACGAAACTAGACGAAGCGGCCATTCAGGTCTGATTCAAATGAAATAGAATCTCATCGGGGGTAAAATGACAGTTCATCGAGTTACTTCTGCCATGCGACAGTATGTGGATGAGAAATTGCTCTGGACCAAAAGTTCAGTCATAAGTCAATATGATGGTCTAGCTGTCTTATTGTCATTTATCTCTATACTCATCTTGATGTCATGTTGTGCTTGAATCAGGGATATTTTTACACCCCCCAACCCCCACCCCAATTTGAGACCGACCCCCCTCAACACTCCCCAATCTCAGCTATGGGATGACCTTTTTTTGCTTGTTAGACTTTTGGCAGGGGATCCCCAGAATTTACCGACACCCCCCCCCCCCAATTGATAATCCTAGAAGTAATCCTGGTTTGAATGTCAAGTATTGACTTTGTATCGTTGGTGTTCAGATGCAGGAGATGAAGCTTACGATTGATGCTCTCGAGAAGGAGCGAGACTTTTACTTCGGGAAACTGAGAGACATCGAGGTGTTGTGTCAGGAGCACGAATCTGACGGCATCCACTTTATGCCGCAGATCATGGACATACTTTATGCCACTGAGGTGAGTTTGGCAGGACTGTCAATGTTGCTTCACTTTGTAACCAGGGTTATTTCTAGGATTGTGAATTGGGGGGGTGTCGGTAAAATTTGGGGGTCTCTGCCGAATAAGTGTGGAAGAAGTCATCCCCAAAAAAGTCTGTGACAGGCAAAAAACCCAAAACCTTATCAAATCTCAAAAAAGTCTGACAAGCAAAAAAAGGTCATCAGAGAAGTAAAGTTGGAGGGGTGTTGGGAGGGGTTGTTACTTTTCAAATTGGGGGGTGTTCGGGATTAGGACATTTGGGGGTGTCAACTCAAATTGGGAGAGTGTTAGGGGGGTGTAAAAATATCCCTGTTTGTAACTGAGTTAAGCGACTGCTTATGTATGCTACCAAAGCATTTCTATGACACATTTTTAACTATTTAGTTCAATCCATGTTCAATGCATTGCTTGTTACTGGCATCTGATGAATTGATGATTATATTGACAAACTTATCACTTAAACTCGCTGTCTACATCATTGGCCATCGGAGTTATAATAGGCAAGTAAAATTTTGTGAATTTATATAGCACCTTATGAAGTAGTACCACCTTGGTAGCTTCTTATTCTTAAGTGTATAATACAATGTATTATTGTGTCATCTTACTTATTTACAGGATGGTTTTGCTCCACCGGATGATAACGCTGCTGGCGACAATCCAAATGATGAGGAGTACTAGCGAGTCGTCTATCCCCTCTTACCGCTTAAGCAAGTTATAGAATAAGGGAATGCTATTAAGTAATGTGTTTAGACATTCGGTGCCGAAAAAAGTTACAGATTTGCCAGTTTACAAATTAAGCGTTTAAAGTTTTCCAGGTTTTAAATTATTCGATTCGTACGGAGATTTGCACTGCTTCTTCTCAACGCAACATTTTGATGGGATTTTATTTGTGTACAGATGGGGGCAGGTACAGAGAATAAATAATGCAGGGGAATTGGTAGTTGAAGAAACGATGTTCAGTTTCACTGCTTCTGTCTTTTGGAAACACACATGAAGAAGAGCTTCTACATTAAGGAAATGTATTCACCATATTTGTTACTCTGCACATGTACACACCTAATGTTCATCGTATGTCAAAGAATTTAATGTTTTGCTATGCCGAAATTTTGGTTGTGTTATTAATTTGTTTTTCACTGGGTAATAGTATCAGCAGCTTCCTTACATTTACACAAAGACATCACTCACTTTGACCCATGTCTCTAAAAGCAGTTGTACGCATTATTGTAAATGCCAGCAATACACAGTATTCTTGTTGGGAATGGTCGAGCATTCGTAGCTGTAGGTCTCTTGTTGCTATAACAATGCTTTTTTGTCACAAATTTCGCAGGTTTTAATTGTATTACCTCATTTGTGGAGATGTCATAGGTTGTCAAGTTGTCTTGTTCCTTTATGTTGTCAAATTTGTCTATAGCATATGAATTGTCCTTTGAAATATGAAATGACTGGGTCTGTGAAATAACAATTTCACTGCTGCTTGCTAATAGCATTCACTATTATATATTAAAGGCCTTCTTTGAACTTTTAACCTGTAGTACAAGTCGTATTTGTAAGAATTTTCACATTTAGGCACACAAGAATTTTGCCTCGAGCATAAAAGTATTTATTTAACGAATTTAGGACTTGTAGAAAAAGATTGTCTTACACTATCAAATGAAACTTGTGGCAAATGTAAAGAAAGACAAGCTGGTTGAATACTTTTGATTTTTTCTAAATTCAAATGGGTGGTTGCTTGGTTTCTTGCTTTTGATGTTATAACCATCAAATTCAATTTAGGTTCTTATGAACATCCATTCTATACTAATACCCAATATAATGATTATAATTATAATAGAATAATAATAACAACAGGATTTAGGGTGGTTCAGTAGGATCTGCTGTGTGTGAGAACCACTGTTCCACCCCGGCCATTCATTCACATTATGGTCTCGCCAGTGCTTTCTTTCTAGAAAAAAAGGTGCCGGAACGAAACAATGAAACTTGGATTATTTCATAGTAGTAGTAGTAGTGCTCTATGCTTACGGCGCAGTGCTCCCTTTTTTCTTAACAGTGGCTCATACTGTTCTAAAAGACTTTCAATCTGAATTATTATTATTTTTATTATTATTATTATAATTAGTAGTAGTAGTAGTAGTGTCAGTTGAATTATGGCCAGCCATAGTTTAAATTTAATGCATATGACCCCATTGGCGAAGCCACGGGGAGAGAACGGGGGGGAACGGCCCCCTGTTCGGATCGGGACCGGTCGTGATATTCGTCAAAAACCGTTGAGTAGATGGGGAGGGGACGGGGGTACGTCATGTAGTATGCCAAAATTTCCGGAAGGGGGAATTTGAAATTGCCGGGGAAAGGGCAATTTTCCTCTGAAACGGCCTAGATTAAACCCTGTGATCGAGGAAAACGCACCAGTTTGTAGAGTTGAGTAGAAATCTGTATTCGCAAACACAGATAACATAAGATGAGCATCATTCTTAACTAACAATTACACATTTTGTTTTGTATGATTGACAAAATAAATAAAGTGGTTTCTTAGAGAACCGAAGTGTAAAAGAGTGTTGACGATTCTTCTTGACAATGTCATGTCGACCAATTAAAGCATTTGAGACGACGACCTTTTTTGCTTCTGCGCCCGGGGGCCACCGCCCCCTTCTGCTCGCTACTGGAGTCACTGCTTCCCACAAACTGGTTAATGATGCTAATCATTTTGCGTCTCGATGCAAATTCATGTTTCACAATCGGACAGGAAAACGTAGATTAGTAGTAGGCCTAAACGCGCAGAAATATGGAGAATGTCGTTTACCGAATCGACATCGACATTTAATATTATTGTCGTTGTCGGTATTTTTCGTTATTGGAAATACCGAAGTCGGTATCGGTATCGCTAAATATCGCGATATCGGTTCGGTATTCGGTATACCGACCCACTACCACTTTCGACTGACAGAAAATACTAGATTTAGGTCTGCTGCACGCAAAACCTCTAATACTCGGTTACAGGATCAGTGGCGGCTCTAGGATTTGGCAAGTGGGGGCCGTTGGGGCAACTTCTAATCATGGGGGCCAACCATTTGTTGTTTAATGTATGTAGCATTAAGTATAGGGTCCCAACTGGGGCCACTGGGGGGCCACTGGGGGGGCACTGGGGGCCAGGCTCTCAATGGGGGCACGGGCCCCCTGGCCCCCCCGGTGGAGCCGCCACTGTACAGGACTCGAACCAAGTTCATTAGTTACTAGGCCCTATTTATCAGATAGCTTCAAACGAAATGGCGCTCTTTCGTTTAAAATGACCGGTCAAAAATGGCCGTTTCTACTTTAATTAGCAGATTAGCTAATTATCAAACAATTCACTTATTTGAAGCAGAACACTTTGAATCAATCGGAGGCGCATAAATATTCAAACTTTGCACTCAGCGCGAAAAGTGCCATCTGTCTCGATTTCCTCGTAGAGCGTATTATATACCCGGCTGGAATTTTCCGGGATTCGCTGTCGGCGCGTGCCCTCGACTCTATTGTGGCGCTACAAGACGACCGAGCGAAGCGCAAAGGCGGGGAACCAGCGTCGTTTGCAGAACGTGACGAATGTCGACCGCAGGCATTGTGTTTCACGGCAGACGACCATTAAATATTAACGTCTGCGGACGAGTGAACAAGACTCGCCGTCGAATCCGACGGAAAGAGTCAAAACCTTTCGAATCGTTTGAAGTTCCGCGTTTGCTCGGAAGTTCGCAGTTTTACGATTTTCTGGAATTTCACAGACATTGACAGCTGTTGCAGAGTGCAGACAGGGGCGTAAGCGACGGGGAGGGGCTAGACTATATCGGTATATATATACCCTCCCAAAATAAAAAAATCAGGCTACCTTAAAGTTTTTAATGTGTTTTAAAGATTTTCAACGTTTTTAAAAAGGTATAGCCTCCAAATCACATTATACCCCCACAATCAAATTCCTGGCTACGCCCCTGGTTGCAGATTCGCTGTTCATCTTTAATAGTGGCTTTCAGGAGGGAAATTATGTCCCGTCTGACAAGATTTATGCGATTGAAGCCCAGTTTGCATCCAGAGAAAAGTCGATGACAGTCTTTAAAATCTCATTGACGGATTTACAAATTTACAAACTTCCATAAATTCACAATATTTAAACGCTAGGGCAATGTCAATGTAGCCAGAACATAACGGGGAACTTCTGCTTTCTGAATGTTAAAACAATCGACACATACTTGTTAATATTCTTGTAAGCTTTTACGTTCCGGCCATTTTGTACAGCTATCAAATGTATGCAAAATACTGGTCTTGACAAATCTTCACGACACCTAGACCTACTTCAAACACCTAGTTTCCACAGCAAGCACCATCTATCGCCCATGGGTAGCTTTACACGCCAGTCTTAGTATATTCTACGTTCCAATCAATAAGTATTTCTTGAATGTATGTAGCGAGAAATTAGTTCCTATACAGAGAGGTGGTGTCGTAGCGAGGGGCAGTGGGGGCGAACCGCCCCAGGAGGCACTTGCCCTGTGGGCGGCATTTAGGGGTTTTATGTATAGCCGGACATACATGGCGATCTGTCTTTGCTTGTCAAGATTTTTCTGATGTTCAACTGTTGAACGAAGGGGGCACTAATGTGCCAGGGCCGTATTTTTCGGCTTTAATAAGGAATAAAAATGCGACGAACTTTTTTGCTTGTCAAGATTCTAGATTTTACGGAAGTTGTGCGCGGTGTTTTTTCGACGCGAAAAGCGGCACTTTTTACATTCGTCCCCCATGTTAACTTTGCCTCGCTACGCCACCGCAGAGGTGTATAATATCAGAGAACACACAGCACTGGGTGAACTATAGGACGCCATAATGGCCTTTGCGGTCTTCGTCTATTAGAGTTTGGACAATGGCGAGGTGTACGATCAACTGGAATAATGGAAAATCAAATCAGAGACGTCGTCCAATGCGACAAACACACATTCTCGGAGTCAACACAGCATGCCTGGTGGCGCCTTTGGCGGCAAGAGCAGTAACTACGAGCGCCAACGAATCCTCATTCAGAGGCTTATGCGCCGCCATTGTTGGGTTTCACTTCGTTTCAATGTGGCTTCCAAAAATTCGCGGGGTCAAACGAATTTACGACCAGGTAACCTATCCGTCAAGGTATTGACAGAAAGAGCTCCGGTGAAGGTGGAACAGTTTGGAATGGGAAAAGTCTTACTCCCACTGACCGTTTGGAGAAACATTTTCGACTAGTGCTAGATAAAATGGATTAGCCAATCGATATACAATCCTAAAAGCCATCATACTATTTCATTTTGGTAATGATGCTCGAAAATGAAATAGATACGCACGGAGCTAGTAGAGTAATTGCTTAATTGCTCTGAACAAATGCCATATTTTGACATAACTGCTCTGTATTAACTCGTCAATCCATTGCAGTGTGAAACTCAAGAATACAGTTACGAAACGCCAAACATCTTGGCACATTGGTCACACAATGACCATTAATAGTCCATTATTTCATCTTCTTAGAAAGAAAATGGCAGAAAATACCGTTTGACTTAAATGGCAGTCATCGAGCGATAATCGAGGAAACTGACGTTAATAAATTAACATCTACTGATTAGGGGTCGTCCATAAATTACGTCACGCGGTTGGGGCAGAGGATCCGGCCATTTGTTACGAAGTGTGACCACGGACGGGGGGTCCGTAAATGTGACGTCACGCAAAAAAATTAGGTCATGACCTTTGACCTTTTTATTGCTTGTCAGGGATTTTGGAGAGGAAAAAATACAATTATGACCTTTTTTGCTTGTCAGGGTTTTTCGAGAGGAAAAATACAAGGATGGACTTTTATTGCTTGTCAAGACTTTTCGGAAGACGAAAATGGGGGTCGGCCCGTTGTGACGTCATATGTTAGGGAGGGTCCGACGTTTTGTGACGTCACGTTACGTAGGGGGAGGGGTCAAAAAAGTGCCAAATTCGCGTGACGTAATTTATGGACGACCCCTTATGCGCCACTAGCAGGTCCACCTATGTATCGACCACGCAGCTCCGTACGCAGCTAATATATTATTGATAAGAATCGACAAGATTGACAACGAATTCGCAACACTCATCTACAAATAGAGGCGACTCCTTTAAAAATTCCGGCGTACCACGCGAAGTCAAGTATGGCGGACGCGCAACGATGCGATATAGCGTCTACAACAAGAGCCAGTTGCTTATTTAGCGCAAGTACTTATCCGCAGATGATAATAAACTGCTTTGATAAGGTAAGATCATTTGAGTGAGGAAAATGACTGAAAGCGTTTGATATTCCATCGAGTATGAAAAGAGTCTTACCGAGTTACCGTCTTTGACGAGATAGCGCTGTTTCAATGGTACGTTTTGAGTTATTAATAATTATTTTTAGCAAAATCTAGCTCTGCACAAAAATTATAAAGCAATTAGAGTTAGAGTTTTCCTCTTGTGAAAATCGGTAGTGTCGAAAAACTAAGGTATGTGCCTTTTCTTTTAAAAATCCTAAGAATATACTTTTAGAATCACGAATTATATCTTTCGCCTCAAGGTTCGCATATTCTCGTATAAAAATTAATAAGGAAAAAGTAGTGGTTAGATTTTAAAGAAAAGTCCAAAGCGATTGTTATTACCTTTCTGATTTATAAAAATGCTTTTCCATTTAATTCAGTAGTATTTTCCTTTCGCAAACCATATTGGCATTTGGGATATTAGCTCAAAGTCCTAAATAATTCTGTGATGGCGACCGCGTGAATCTTCGTATAACAATATCAATACATGTATGAATTTATGTATCAATGTATACAGTGTAGTAAATCAATTTGATATGTTTTCAGTTTGTCGATAATTATCAAACTGATCCAGCGAATGGTACTTTTGAGTTCTGGTCTCATCCTAATCCCAGCGTCTCAGATGAAGTCCAGACATCTTCGTTTCCGGGCGCAGGGATATCCGGGATATCCGACATGACTGAACTGGATCTGCTTCCGAACACCGGATCAACTGATTGCTACGCGCTATCCCAATGCCTCAGCGAACATGGAAAACGATCTTTACCGACACGCTCCACCGAACCGCCAAAGACTGATCCCGACTGGACGCGCTATGGATACGGTGCTCAGAGGGACTGCTCTCTTCCGGATTTCGTCACCACTTTTGCCGAATGCGTGAAGAGCGCCACGTCCTACGGTCCAAGCGATGGACGCCATCACTCCCTACATCAACAGCAGCAGCAGCAGCAGCAGCAGCAGCTCCGGTGCCAGAGCCATGACCTTCGGAATCGACTGAGTAACCATGGATCTGACGGTACCTGTCAGACAAAGTGCCAGAACATTCCGTCGAATATCGGGGCACGCTACCCCCCGTGCGATAGAAGCTCGTTGCCTGCAACAATACCGATGCTGCTACAGCCACCAAGAAACAGGCTTCATCACATCCAGCACCAGACGACATCTGTCTCACCTCTTTCACAACCATTGACGCTTTCATCGTCATCATCATCGTCGTCATCGTCGTCGTCGTCATCGTCGCCGCTTTCTGCGCGTTTTGAGCAGACTATTCCATTCAACCAGATCTCTTCCTCTGGATCAACTCCTCCTCCTCTTCTTCCTCCTCCTCCTCCTCCTCTTCTTCCTCCTGTTCTACGTCATCATCACCCTCCTCCTCCTCCTCTTCGTCTTTCTCGTCCTTCTTCTGACAGAATCCAGACGTCGACGAATAAACTGGAACTGGCAAATTTCAACAATTCGGATTTATTTCCGCGGAGATGTTGGTGGAAGAATAATCAAGACAAATGTCCGGCAGGACACAGGTTAGTAACACGTCTGTTCATTCCGCAGCCACATGTATCTTGCTTAAAATCATGATATATTATGATATATGACGACATTCGTCATATATATATATATATATATATATATATATATATATATATATATATATCGAAAATGAAAATATATAGTCAAAAAAAGTATTTGAAAATGTTTATTTAAAAATGTTTATATATATATATATATATATATATATATATATATATATATAAGTTTTGACAAAGATCGATTTTTGATATTTTATCAATTTTTATTGAGGAAATATCTAATTTTAAAGCAACTATCCTAGTTTCTTCGTGTTACTGCTGAAGATATGCAGATATTCAGAATATATTGTACATTTACTGTATATATAGTTTAAAAATTAATGTCGAATTATGAGCTTGCGACATCTAGCGAATAAAACTAGAACGTACACTTAATGTACAATTGATTGTACACGAAAGATTCTTATCTTGAGAAAGTTCCAATCAATCAATCAATCAATAGCCAATCATTTGACAGGTGAGTGTTGGTTGACCTTATCTTTTCGTACAGGTGTGTGTACCCGGGATGCGGTCGCGCGTACACCAAGAGTTCGCACCTGAAGGCTCACGTTCGAGTCCACACCGGAGAGAAACCGTACCTGTGTAACTGGTCTGGATGCGGGTGGAAGTTTTCCAGGTCTGATGAACTGACCAGGCATTTTCGGACTCACACCGGAGACCGTCCATTCCGCTGCCGGATGTGCGACCGGACATTTGCACGGAGTGACCACCTCTCCCTCCACACAAAGCGCCACCTATGACCAACCGACGACTCTGAACATCGCGTAGCCAGGGCTCCGAATTAGGGGCGGCACCATCAGGAAAGACGCGCTATATAAATTCCGCATTACAGCATGTATGCTGACACAGATAGCAGCGCTATACAATTAAACGACAAAGGGTTATAGAACTTATAGTCAAGACATTCTTCCTATAATAATAATAATAATAATAATAATAATAATAATAATAATAATAATAATAATAATAATAATAATAATAATAATAATAATAATAATAATAATAATAATAATAATAATAAAGTAATAAGTACATAACACATAATATTTTTATTGTTATTATTTAACCCCATAACCGTGTGTTTAACTGTAACTCAATGTAAAATGGGCGGATATATCCGGGATCCCCAGTTAAGGGGTTAATAGTCTAAGAAGCAGACAGGCTTAGCCCGTTAAAAAGTCTATCCATGTATGTATCATCATTGAACGTCAGTTTGCTATTTAACCCTAACCCTCACTGTTTCTGGTGATCCTCCTCGTTGTTGTTGTCCACTTCCATTCATTTTCTTAGTCTCTCTCTCTCTCTCTCTCTCTCTCTCTCTCTCTCTCTCTCTCTCTCTCTCTCTGTGTGTGTGTGAGTGTTTCCCTTTCGAACTTTTCCCTCCTTTCACCATTCCACTGTCACTGCCAAGTTCTTTATTCCCTCTTTTCTCAAAACCCGCGCCGAAAGAATTTCATCTGTAGTTTTTTACGATTGCCATAAATCTTGGCTGCTGTTTCCATCATCTGCAAGACTTCTATGTTGGTTCTTTTATCCGTTCATGAAACTTCTAGCATTCTCCCGCAGCAGCGCCATCTATAGCACTTTGGTTATTGACATCTACATAAAAGCGACGAATATCCTGTCGCCTACGCTGTGCTTGGGCGATTTCACTGACGACAACAAATTTCTGGATAGATTTGCACATCAGAATCGGTCAATTCGTCAATCAATAAACTTCTGTGGCGCCACCAACCTAAATCAAAGTGTTTCTTTGTCATCATTATCGTCGTCATCATTATCATTATCACTGCCAAAAACTCCAAATACAGTGGAAATTCGTTATAACGTACTTAGTGGGTCTGTAAAATTGAGTTCGTTAAACGATCCGAGGCACGTTATATCCAATGCCATCCAATACGGTTGCGCGTCTCAATGGGCGTACATTGCAGTACATTATAATCGAAGAAACGTAGCTTATAGCCGAGTCCGTTATAACGAAGTTCTACTGTAGCAAAACTCCTTGTTGCTAACAGCTAACGTTAAATCTTTTTCGGACGTGGCTTTTGCGTTAAATCCGCCGGCGGCAACACTAGTCATGGCCGGTGTTTAACCCCTTAGCCAGTGTGTTTAACTGTAACTCAATGTAAAATGGACGGATATATCCGGGATCCCCAGTTAAGGGGTTAAGTCATTAATAGTATTCACGAATACAGGGAGACGAAACGAATAGGCCTATGTCACGATGGACAGACGCTTCTACTCATAAATTATTCATAAATAGAGAAACTTGAGTAATTGCAGATTGTCACCGAAATTCACGCTTTGTCTGACCAGATGTACAGGGTGAGAGAGAGAGAGAGAGAGAGAGAGAGAGAGAGAGAGAGAGAGAGAGAGAGAGAATTACTGCTTTCCTTCGTTCCTTCCTTCATTCCGGCTGTCTGTAATCAGCCACCAGAGCGTGAATGCTTTAATTAAGAACATTGTAATTCTTTTTTTTAGTCATTTATGTTTGGTTCTTCGACGTCGATTCAAACGACGTCAGTTAGATGGACGATAATAAGGGAATTAATAGGCGCAGACCGTCTCCGTGGATAGTTGCGGTCTCGTTGGACGTGGAAATATGGATCACGTGACTGACTGGCAGATCCAGTCTCGGTGGAAGAATTCGGGTTTCGCGTCTCTACGATATTTGCCCTTGACAGGACATTGCATTTCCATTTTTCGTTTGAGTCTAAGATGTTATCCAGTGGATCTACGGGGAAAACAGTAGATGGTGACGTCTCGACGAGAAAATGATTGAAATTCTACTCGAAATATTCACCGATATCGCTGCTATGATTATTCTAGTAGACCTACTAGAATAATTCAACGTACATGCTGACAATTTAGAATTGACGAAAATCAAAGAGAAGTTTGTCAAACGCTGTGTCTTTCGAAACACGCGCTATCAACTGGATGATACACTTCTATAGCGCCTCTATAAAATGCACTAGGCAGCAGACGATGATGGCTACAGTGTGAAATCATGTGTTTAGGATTCGACCCAGTAAGTCAAGAACAACGTTAAAACTCCATCTTTTTCGCCTGGTTTATCCATCATAGACTGTCCGGCCTGATGTCCTGGATCTGACATGGATCTTGTTTGGTTCTGATCTAGCGTGTCATAAACTGGTGTTTCTACGCGTTATGACGTGGTGCTATAGAAGTTTAACAACGTTATTCTGTCTTCGTGGTTGGGTGGTTTTTTTTTTACAAATGGCGTCTCAATGAGTTCTTGTATAGTATAGTGACTGACTATCGATCTAGTCTAGTGTCCGCCATCTTTTCCGTTGCTTCCGAAGTGGCTTTCACCCGGCAGAGACGCGTCGCCATGTCCGCCGTCTCGCTGTTGTTGTACCTCACCGAGAAGACGTCCACTCCGCGGCGTCCGCAGACGAACCAGGCGACCAGCCTCCGTCGGAACCTCTGGCTGGTCAGGACGTAGACGACGAAGTTGACGGAGGAATTGAGTATGGCCAGGGCGTCACCCACCGCCGTGTAGTAGTAGTGCCAGTTGCCGCACGCCCTCTGTCCCTCGTCGACCGCCGTCCAGAGGACGTGGTCGACCAGGGTCGGCGTCTGGCAGACGATGAAGACGAATATGACGACGATTAGGACGAGGGTTATGTCCCGCTGCGCACATCCGGGCTTTCCCAGCCCCACCCGCCTCCTCTCCCTCGTCCTCAGCGTCTGAATTAACTTGAAGTTGAAGAAGGAGAGGGTGACGAGAGGACCTCCGTGAATGAGGAAGAAATAGAGGAGATTCGCGTAGATTATCCGGTAGAGGATGTTGTGTCCAAAGGCACTCAGCTGAAATATCGATTGAGTCTTGTTGAATCCGGTGCATATCTCCACTTTTTCGTACTCTACGAAGCGGGGAAGGTTGTAGACGACGGAGAAGATGGCGACCATCAGGACGAGGGTTCGAATTCTCTTTCTGAACAGGAGGTCAGAGTATTTCAATGGTCGACAAACTGCGAAGTACCTGCGAAACAGGCAAGGCGTGCGTATATTCTCGAGCTATAAAACCTAATGCTATACTGTAGTCTAAAGTAGGCAATGGTTTCAGTCTCACTTCTTACAAATCACGCGATGAAATCTTCTAAACAGTTGGTCGAATTTCTACTGCGTTTTCTGCTGACGAGAGTGACACATGGAAAGCTGAGATTTTAGATTTTAATAAACGATTTCTTTTATTTAAATATTAGAAAAAGTACAATAATTGCAGGTAGGCCTAAGATTTGCGAGTTTTTTTAACATAAACTTTCATGTTTACGTCATATTTATGAGAGGAAGGCTGTTTCTGTTTTTTTTAATGGAAAAACTCTGAAGGTTTTCTTAATCATTCCGACACACAGTGGAACAGGACAATGAAAGGTTTTTTCATTCTAACTCAAGAATATTTAAATAATTTTAAAAATTCGTGATTCTACTGGATTTCAAATCACAGGTTTCTAATTTCCTACGACCAAAATCGGTTAATTGCACTGATATTAAAAGCGCGGTATCTTGAAAAGAAATTTTAAAATAGCTTGCAATCGTTTTCTTTCTGGCGATAGAATTTTCAAATCCAGAAGTATTAGAATATGCTCTCATTCATTTCTGTATGGAAGCAATGCAATGATTTATTATCACTACTATTTATTATTATTATTATTATTATTATTATTATTATTATTTATTATTATTATTATTATTTATTATTATTATTATTATTATTATTATTATCAGTACCATTTATATTTATTATTATCAGTACTGTTTATTATTATTATTATTATTATTATATTGTTATTATAGTTATTGCTATTATTGCTATTATAGCTCTGTAGTTTATCGTTATTGATATACGATAGTTGGAATTTGAAACACCTGTAGTCCTACCTGTCGAAAGAAACAAGGACCGTGAGAATAACTGAACCTGTAAATGGCACCAGGTAAATCGGCCACAGAAACGGCATGATGCCAACATAGACTGCATAGTACTCTTCGAGGTACCCGGCGTGGGGGTAAACAGCCGGCAGCACGTACAGGGGTACGGCGGCCAGAAGTACCAAGGTGTCGGCGGCGGCGAGCGCCCGTAGCAGGAACGACGTAGCCGACTGGTTGCCCTTGTCCGTCCAGAGCACGAGGAACGACAGAGTGTTGCCCACGCACCCCATCACGCACATCGACCCCGAGAATACCGTATAGAGGGCGAAGTCGAAGAGGGCGCATCCGTTGCTGATGTACCCCCCGGACGATGACGTCACATTCGCCGCCATGTTAGCACAGTCTGCCATTGCGCTGTCTCTCTCTCTCTCTCTCTCTCTCTCTCTCTCTCTCTCTCTCTCTCTCTCTCTCTCTCTCTCTCTCTCTCTCTCTCTCTCTCTCTCTCTCTCTTAGCGGCTTCTATATTAAAATGTACATCCTTGAAATCGAATTCAAAACACGGTTAGCTTTCAAACGCCGGACAGAAGGAAAAAGACCGGACCGCGTTCCGTGTGGCGGGAAATCCTTTCCATCGTTTCGTCTTAGTGGTTGACGGATGTCGTCTGCTTAAGTAGCGTCTGTCGTCTGCCTTCGCTCCGCTCTGTGATCGCAGGTGGTCGGAGCGTCTCTGAGCAGGACCCCCACGCTGCGCAATGCATGGCGTCCGATGCGCCACATTTGGGCTTCTGTGTGTGTGACGTCATACCGCGAGAATTTCTTTAGCCCTTCGAGTTCAATGCACGCGAATTAGCCGTATACACTGCGGCGCTTTCCCGCCATACTCAGGCTCCTTCCTCTGCGGTTGCGTGTATTTTGAAGATAATTGTGTGCGACTGCTTTGTCAGGTATTTATTATAACGGTCCCTCTTGGGTAGACAGTTACAGAGTTATATATATATATATATATATATATATATATATATATATATATATATATATATATATATATATATATATATATATATATATATATATATATATCGGTTTCACTGCCTGTTGCCTTTGGAGTCTGTAGCTTCGACAAAAGCACACTGTATGTCACATAATGAGAGAGAGAGAAGGGATTATTCGAAGCCATCCAGGGATCATGGAATACTGTTATCCATTATTTTTTTCCAAAAAACCAACGACCTTCGCCTGTAATGGCGATGGAAAAACGTCTTCCAAGGATTACAGATTACCAGACGACCAATGACTCCAGGCTATGTTGCGTCTGCATGCGATCAAAAATCTAACCGCTGGAGATTTTAGAACTCCAAAATGGCGATGGAATGAAGAAGACTGGAGCGTTGCAAAAGTCTGAACAGAACGAAAATCGAAATATTTCCCTCTATTTTTTTACTTCTGGGTTTCTCGTGAACAGGGCGTGAGAGTGTCCAGTTTGAAAGTGTTGGCATGCAATTCGGAAGTGAAGCCTTTTTGCTTCTGCACTTCCGGAGTGCAGAAGACCGCCAAAGAGTGCAAAAGAAAGCACTTTCGACCGCACGTTTGATGAATGCGAATTCCCAGAAGGAACCGGTCCGTTCGGCAGTTTCCGTGTCCTCCTTCATCCGTCTTCCGTTCCGAGTCCAGGTCCTGCATTTCGGTCCTCGATCGACGGAGAGAAACACGCCCCGCTATAGCCCCGTCACGACGACGTCCGAATAGAACATGGCGGCGCACTATAAATGCGGGTCTATTTTTAGACTCGACGTACGTCCACGGAGTCGAATCTCAACTGATTGAAAAAGACAATCCGGGAACTTCGGAGCGGGTCTAGTCCGGTTGGGAAGGGGTGGAGGGAAGGGTACTTTTCGAAAATTGAGAAAGATGGATCGATGGATGCTTTGGCGGGTGCCGTGCCTTTGGGCGGAACGGGGGCGAGCACTCCCGTCGAAGTCTCGTCCAGATCTCGAAGTCTCATTCAAATCTCGCCCGTCTGTCTTTCTCGCGCGGTCATCTGTCTTCTAACTTCGCGTTACGTCACACTTTCTGTCACGTGACTGCCATTTGATTGCATCGACGAATGTTTGCACGCAACACACAGGCACACACACACACACGCACAGACAGACACAAGCACACGTTTGATAAGGCAAACAAACGGCGCGCGTGATAGATTAGTCTGTTAGTCGTGCTCGCCTCTTCCTTCGATTCTTCTGTCGTTCCATTCAGACGGAGTCTTCCCTTCTTCTTTCCATCAGTGAATCTACAGGATTCGGCAAATATCCCGCCCTGAATGCATTCACTTCCGCCCGTTGCTAAGCAACAGAGTTTGGCGAGAAACCTTTCGGATGCTTTCGGTTTTGTTCCTCGACATAATTTCTGTGACACGTACACATTGTCAAACGAAGACATTGCAATGGTTTTAAATAGCTAACTCAACAACAACAGCTACTACTACTACTACTACTACTACTACTACTACTACTACTACTACTACTACTACTACAACTACTGCTGCTGCTGCTGCTACTACTACTACTATTATTACTACTACTACTACTTCTACTACCATTACTACTACTACTATTACTACTGCTACTACTAAATTCAAATTTACTACTACTACTACTACTACTACTACTACTACTACTACTACTACTACTACTACTACAAAACTTCTACTATTTTTAATACAACTACTACTATTAATAAATAATGACAATAATCGAATTTGGAGTTGTTAAGTAGTATGTGGCCTTTTTAACAACTGCTATTCACATATGGATTCTTTTTTTGCAAGACATTAAGAAAGTAGAATCTCGTGAATTTCTACAGCGCTTTTAAAAGTAGGTACATGAGTAGCTGTTTGATCGTTTGGCGATCGAATGGGTTTTGGGAATCCGGAATAGTCCGGTTCCTGCACCGTCGTCACGTGACTACTCCGGTCCAATGTACGCCCGAGGCTTTCATCGGCATTTATACGCAGTGAATCATTGGAAATCCAAATGGTTCTCTTACTAATAATCTTCAAAAAATGCGCTATATTAATGCATCGCAGATGTCTGGCGAATGCAAAAGAAACGATCTCAGGGCGAAGGACAATTCATTTCTATTGCGCTATAGGGATACAAATGGCGCTACATAAACCGCCTATTCAATTATTAGCCCCCCCGGCGGCGTCGGTGACCCATAGAGATAATAAACCGCTTGTCTGATATCTATGCTGGCAAGCCTTCGACACAAGGCGATCGGGGTGTTCGGGAATTTAAGGTTTCTTAGGGCGCTATATGATGACGAAACTCTTCTCACCGGGTGCTGTTTTGCTTTTACAGCCGTCGTTATTGTTAATGTTAAGTTTACAACTGCCGTTCCATGTTTACTGCATCGCCGCTTCCCTTTTCCTTAAGAATTTGAGAAGAAAATGCGCTATATAAATGTCCAAGACATAGCAACAATGCGCTTCGTGTTTCCAGATGGAAGTTATTTTGAAGAAACAAGATATATTTGATTTTATTCGACGTTATAAACTAAGATAATCGATAGACCTCTCCTGTTCGCTTTCTTTATATCGCCAAATATGATATTCTCTAAGTAAGACAAATCGTGTAAAAGGCGTATAAAAAGGGATGAATTATGACGCATACGGCTTTCCATACAATTCTCTCTCCATCGCCAGAACAGAATCAGTCAATTGTTCCTGTTCCGTGCAATTCAATCGAGTGCGCCACCTGGCGAATGCAGTGGTAATAGAGACCGTGGCGCCACCTACCGAATCCAACGTCAACTGAGGAGTTCGAAATGACCTTTGACCTATTGACTCATTTCCCTTCGTGTATCTTTGATCCTAAAAATAACCACACATTCGCCGAAGGTCATAAAAGATGGCACAATGGCGTTGCTAGAAATCTAGTGTGGGGGGGGGCTCGTGAAGTTTGAACCGGATATTTTAGGACATGAATATTTAGCCACGACCACTGATAAATGTAATACGTCATTTTAAAAACTTTCCATATTTTTCTTGATCCTACTTCTTTTAATTTCCGTTTGCTAAAGTAAAGTAAAGTAAAATCTCGTGGATTTCTATAGCGCCTTGGATTCAGTCAAACGAAAGGAAAACCATAAAAACCCAAAAAACCCTAAAAGCTAAAACCCTAAAAACCTAAAAACCATAAAAACCTAAAAACTCTAAAAACCTAAACACTTTAAAAACCCTAAAAATATAAAAACCATAAAAACCATAAAAACCCAAAAACCCTAAAAGCGAAAAACCCTAAAAACCCAAAAACCCTAAAAGCTAAAAACCCTTAAAACCCTAAAACCCCTAAAAAGCCAAAAACCTAAAAACCCTAAAACCCTAAAAACCCTAAAAAAACAATAAAAACTCAAAAAACCCTAAAAGCTAAAAACCCTAAAAACCTAAAAACTCTAAAAATCTAAACACTCTAAAAACCTAAAAATCTAAAAACCATAAAACCCATAAAAACCCAAAAACCCTAAAAGCGAAAAACCCTAAAAACTAAAAAACATAAAAACATAAAAACCATAAAAACCCAAAAACACTAAAAACCCTAAAAGCTAAAAACCCTAAAAACCTAATAACCAGGATCAAGTACATACGCTTGTACTGCTAATATATGCTAATGTTTTAGCTTATCGCATCAATTTCATTTCGTGTTTTGTTAAAAATTCTTACGTGATGGAGGAAAACGGTTTTCATTTATGAAATTAGCACATTAAACTACATACAATTCAGCCTTTGAAATTAAAACAATTTTCAAAAAGGTAAAAAATGCAGGCCTGTGTTATGGGTTTAACAGGAGGAACCAGGAGGCAAGACAGACACTGACAGTGACAGATAACATCGTGAAGTGGACTAACATGAAAGGAACACCACTAATGGAGGAAGCTAACTAAAGAGAACAGCGAGGAAGTATTGCTCAACGCTGAAGCCTATCAAATGGATAGGATGGGTTACATGTAGAGACGTAAATGACAAGCGTCATGACATGACATGACATGACATGACATGACATGAAGAGGGATCCAGCGCCTGTATACAGAATTATGAAAGATAAAAGCATTGTTAGATAGCGGTGCTTGACATTGCGGTGACACCCAGCCCCACCATTTGACCGAAATCAATTTCTCCAGAGCCATTTCTTCAGCTCCTCGCTGCACTCCTCAGCCTCTGTGGACGATGATTTGTCTCAAAAGACAATTCCTTTTCGTCGCTGACGTCACTTCCGCTCACTGCGCCTCATAAATGATGCAGACGACGGAAATGATACATTGCCATCTCTTATATATATATATATATATATATATATATATATATATATATATATATATATATATATATATATATATATATATATGTGTGTGTGTGTGTGTGTGTGTGTGTGTGTGTGTGTGCGTATGAGAAACAGAGACACATAGATATACAGACAGAGAAAGAGAGATAGAAGAAAAGACAGAGAGCCTATTCTTTTATCCGCCAATGCATATACATTGCTCATCTTACTGCATTCCCGCAGATTATCAGAGAGAACGAGAGAGAGATGGAGAGAGAGAGAGAGAGAAAGAGAGAGAGAGAGAGAGAGAGAGAGAGAGAGAGAGAGAGAGAGAGAGAGAGAGAGAGCGGACCATAGAGTTCGTGCCTTGAATTCCTTGATCGATAGAAATCAGCATTGACAATGTCATCAATTTTGGCGACTGTGTTGCCAGCCATGGCGGGCGCTCGCTGTGTCGTCTGCTGATCAATGTGTGGCGCCCCAAGCGACTGACTTCTTCCCAGCGCCCGGTCTTAGAGTCAGCGGACCACCATCATCGAAAGGCCGTCTAACACACCCCAGCGATCCCCTCCCTCCTCCTCCTCCTCCTCCCTCCTCCTACTCCTCCTCCTCCTCCCCACAGACCAACACAATGCCCTGTTAGTTGTCAGTGAACTTCTATAGCGCCATTTTAGTAATACACTTGACATCGGTCGACGGTTGGTCGCTATGGATTCGAATCGTAAATGTCAGATCCAGTAATTCAGTTGGGTTTTCCGGATTCTTCCGGTTCCGGGTTCCACAGAACACGATAATACACTCCCGTTCCTTTTGCCGTCGTCGAAAATGCGAGCCTTTTCTTGGCGCGCGGTGCGTTCTGGGTAATTATTGGGTGGGGCCGCGTTCGCAAGGTGGCGCCAGGTCATTCAAATCGATCGTAGTCTGGCTGGGAGTGGTCGACGCGACAAGGAAAACGATTTTACGTTATGAGAGCGGGGAGGGGGAGAGGAAGAAAGAGAAGGGGAGAGAGAGAGAAAGGAGACAGACAGACACAAAGACAAAAACAGAGAGAGAGACAGACAGACAGACAGACAGACAGAACGAGTTGATGCAGACCAGAATGCCACATAGAGATGTAACACTCCTTCCTTTCCTTTTCCCTTTCCCCCTTTCCCTCTTTCTGATGTCCTCCGATCGGAGTAAGTTCATAACGGAAACTCGGTTTTTCCGTCGGCGGACGAAGTGTTAGCGAGACCCATAAATTGCTGTCGATTGTATCAAGCCCTGGTTATGGCGTTGTTGTCGGGAAAGACGGACTGCATACGGCCGCCGTGCATTCGAGGCCATCTTGTGTATCGTATCTTTCTGGTTCGTTGTTTTTCGCAGATGTCGTTTGGATATCTCCCCCCCCCCAAAAAAAAAAAATCACACACACGCGCGCGCACACAAATAGCAAGATTCGAATGAATTCTTTTTAATTTGAAATTCGTTTTCGAACGAAATCAATGGATCTTGTTATCGAAAGAAATACTAGAATTCGCAGAAAAGCACATTTTACAGCCTAGAGACCCTGAAAGCAAGACATTGGTGCCACTGACCTGTCTATCTCAAATTGGACAGGACGAAATCACGTGACTTCTCAACCTGTTTTACCCGCCCACACATATGATATCGTCCAAGACCATTGCAGTCAGTCAGATCCTATTTAGCCACGCTGGTAGTGAATATATATATATATATATATATATATATATATATATATAATACATTTTTAACCTATTTATTTATTTATGATCGACAAAGAATTCTTGAGACTTTGTTGGAATCGAGAAAGAATTCCGGAAGTGCCTCTCCATTTTCAGACTCCAGTTTCAGGCGTCGCCCGAAATAAAATTCGGTGACGTCACACGCGCATTTCGTATCCATGGCGACGACCTCTGGTTTCCTGGCAGCATTAACAAAAATGTCAGTCTCGCAAAATCGACGAAAAATTTGTATTGACGACAAAAGACAAGTTTTCGTCCACTTCTTGACTGTTGCGACACTCAATATCCCGCCCAGCCAGCCCGTTGCCCGGAGTGAATTATGGACCAGAGAGTCCAGAGAGAGAGAGAGAGAGAGAGAGAGAGAGAGAGAGAGAGAGAGAGAAACAGACAGAGACAGAGACAGACAGAGACAGAGACAGACAGAGACAGAGACAGAGAGACACACGCAGACACAGAGAGAGAGAGAGACAGAGAGACACAGACAGACAGACAGAGACACACAGAGAGATACACAGAGACAGAGAAAGAAAGACAGAGAGAGACTGTCACCTCCATTGACCGGAGTCCATGCAGTGGTGGGCGGTGGATGGAAGAATAAGAAACAATGACTGAACGTCTCTGATTATCTATTCATCGCTTGGACGTACGGACGCCTGTCGGTCGGACGGAGGACAGTTCCGGTGGAGTTTGCGTCGTCCGGAGTACGGAGGACGAGCCCCTCCCTATTCCTCGGAAGATCCGGATTTTCGAACCCTTGTCCTTGCCTTGAAAGCCTCGTTATGAGGAGAGAAAGCCACTTATGAGTTTCCTGTGTTTGCTGACCTGTAGATGTTCTCTTCTGTCTGAGGATGTGGTGAGTAAACATTGGTTCTCTCGGCTTCTTTGCTCGGTTCTTTCGCCCGAAGCGAAAAGTCTTCGACGGACAAACGAAGTCTGCGAAAGAAGTTCGCGGAGAAAGTCTCAAATCCTTAGAAACGTTTTCGCTGTTAGAGAGAGAGAGAGATAGAGATAGCTAGCTAGTTAGATAGACAGATAAATGGAAGCCCGGTTTCAATGCAGTTCAAATGTTATGACACGTCAGATTAAATTCTGATGCGTTTGATTTAGTCATTTATGATATTGTTGTTGTCGTTGTTGTTGTCGTCGTCATCATAGTTGAAAGAATTTAGATGTAAAATGTCCATAAGCTCAAGAGCGGACATATGATTATGACGACTACGACGATGATTATCTTGGATCGCAATACGATGCTAATACTAGCACAGTGTAACTTCGTTATAACGGACTCAGTTATAACGCATACTTGGTTATTATAAGTGCCGCAATGTACGGTCCCGTGTGATGCGCTACCGTATTTGATCGTATCGGATATCATAGAACGTACTTAGGGATATAACGTTATCAATTTTACAGACCCGATAAGTACGTTGTAATTAGGTTCTACTGTACTAATATTGATGCATGAATATAGCAATAAATACATAAATTTTATAAAGCATATATTTATATATAATCTAGCTTTCGAGAATATATATAATTGACATAGTTCTACCAAATGTCCACTGTCCAAATGACAATATGTGACGTGTTACAAAGAAAGATTTTTTGTAATTAGTGGGGAAGTAATTGGATTTACAGTTAATTTACTCCTCCGCTTCCTCTGCTTCTCCTCTTTCTGTGTAATTGATTTCCCGAAATTAAGGTTAAGAGCAGCGAATTTATGACTCATTGAATCGAACGTTCACTCGGCAGGACCTTTGTCAATCAATCGCCAGAGATGCTTATTGCAAAGCAATGGCTTTTAACTCGAATTGTTAAGCGTCTTGCTTGGTGCAGAATGCCTCTTTAGCGAGCTGTCTCGCGGTTATGAGGTAAACAGCATCAGGCGGAAAAACATATCTTCTGATGAAATATTTTTCCTTATGTGAATTCATTTTCTCTTATTTCTAGTTATTTTACTTTATTTCATTCATTATTCCTTCTCTCTCCTCCCTTCCTCTCTCTCTCTCTCTCTCTCTCTCTCTCTCTCTCTCTCTCTCTCTCTCTCTCTCTCTCTCTGGTTCTTTCTTCTGTTGTTCTCTATTTATTTCCTGTTTTCATTCATTTGCTACTGTCGTGCGCCTAATCATTTACAGTTTTACATTTTTAATTCGTCCAATTTTACTCTTTATATCTTCGTCTGTACCTTGAAATATTTCTTAGAACTAGTTTCTCGTCGCCAAATTCATTTCGATTAATTTGAATTAATTTAGATTCGTTGAAAATACTCGTCCACTGCGTTCAATTCGCACCAATTGCTTTGTCAATCTCCTTCATTCATCCCTTCTTTTCTCCTTCGTGCGCTGTGCGGCTTTCCGGGACGCTGTAGAAGTTTACGAGATTTTACTTTACTTACTTACTTCGTTCATCCCTTCTTTTCTCCTTCATTCATCCCTTCTTTTCTCCTTCGTTCATCGCTTGATGCGATCGCCCGTCACTCATTGGCACTCGTTCATTCTTCTTCACTTGTCCATCATTTGTCATTGTCGTCGTCGTCGTCGTCGTCGTCGTCATCATCGTAAGTCTTCCGGGGTCGTTCTTGTTCCCTGTTCGTTCCACAGCTAATGGGACTATTGCCATAAGTCATTTACAATGGGCACCTCTGCGCATGCGCACTGCATTGATTTACGTTCACGAAACACAGACGTTGAGCCTTTCCCAGATCCCCTTTATCGCCCACCTCCCTCCCTTCCCCATCTTCGGCGCAGCGCCGTCTATCGATGGAGTAATTAGCCATAGTGAATATGTCGACAATATTTATTATTTAGAATCGCGAGTCGATGATGTTCCCACCCCACCCCACACCCCATCCCACCCCCCATAGCCCCTCAAATCCCTCCCCTTCGACCCTCTGTGATGTGTGTCCCAGGGACAAAGGGAAAATGAAGACAAATAAGATGGAGGATGATCTATGAGGAGGAGGAGGAGGAGGAGGAGGAGGAGGCTGTTTCTGTTTTTATGTACCATGTATCTCATTAAATGTTTAAGAATACAGACTGATACTATCCTGTACTTGACCTGGATCTTATGAGATTGGGATTTGTGGAATTTTAGTTGGAATGTAGGTCAACTCCAGTAGCACATGCTATATCACAGACATAGACGGACATGGGTTGGGTTCGCCCATGGGTTGGGTTCACCCATGAAGTTGGGTTGGGTCAGAAAAAGCTATGTTTATAGTGGGTTGAGTAAGAAAGAAAATAAGTCATGGTTTATTAAGAAATTGTAATGTATTATGATGGGTTGGGTTGGGTCAAGTAACCATCTTGCTTTTGTGGGTTGGGTTTGAATCATGATTGGTTGGGGTTTAAACAGTGGACCAATGTCCGTATCTGATATATTCCCTGCATTTTAAATAGAATTCTGTATAGACGATCTGATTTTTCAATTTTCTAAATCAGGTTTACTCTGTTAGAACGTCGCCCAAATATCAGCATTAATAATAATAATTGTCAATAACGTCTTTTCTGAATATTGAGAAACTGGATGACGTTGGAAACAACATTGGATTGCCGAATGACGCAAGAGACAGATGCCACCGCCTCCCCACCCCACCCCACCAACCCCACTCTACCCTTTTCCCAATGACGTCATTGGATGACGACTGTTTGATTCTATTTACAATATTTCCTGCGCATTTTCCCCGTCGGCGGCGGCGGCGTCTTTCTCGTCAGGAGGCGCCACTGTCCACCGGCCGTGTTGTCTTATCGACTCTCAACTGGAATGATTATTTCCGATTCTATTTGTTCAGACGCAGAGCAAGTCGAAGTCGGCAAAGATCTATCGGTCCCTCCTACCTCCTCCTCCTCCACCCACCCGCCTTTCCACCCCAACTCACAAAAAATCATCACCTCCCGTCCCTTCCCCTCCATATCCCTCTCCCACCCACTCCGATTATCGGCCATAAACTATTTCATCCGTAGAATTTAACCTATTCGTTTTCAGAGGTTTGCCCAAATTTTGTCACGAACCCTGCAGTAGCTATTCTAGCCACCTAGACATTGGGGGAGTTTGATATTTTGAGGGAAACAGACATTGTGGAGGCCATACTATTTGCCAAAATGTCAAAAAAATTTGAGGGACGATTACAAACTTTGGGGTGGGTGGGGGAGATTCCCCTTCCAGAGAAGGCCTAGAATAAACATTGCGAACCCTGAATTTCAAAGAGAAATTGTAAAATCTTTGCCCTATTCACATATGTTAATTGTCCTTTAAAACATTGGCACATATTTGCTTATATAGAGGCTTGCTGAGGTCTATTTTTTCCATTTGCAATACAGAGTATAGGTCTAAATCATTTGAACCTTGTCATGCAATTGTACAATGCATTATTGTACACGACCCGTCGACGCGCTGTGTTCGCTAAATTTCGACATGACATCAGTCACGACGGAGTGTCAGAAGTGATCGATTGTGCTTCGGTGTCACGCCGAATGACGTCATCACTATGCATGTCGTCCACCTTTGCTGGTCAATTATTTCGCTCTTTGACCGAACAAAGCGCTGCCCAAGAACAGGCATTGACCGAGGGATACAGTGTGTGTGTGTGTGTGTGTGTGTGTGTGTGTGTGTGTGTGTGTTTATCCAAAAACGTTCACTTGTAAACGGGATATCATCATTTCATGTATCCAGGATTTCTGGATTTCAAAACCCAAGTATCCGCAAATCTGGCACCAATTAGTAACGACGAACTTTGCCCTGAGACGTATTATTGTCGAACTTCTATAGCGCCATTTTATTAATGTAATTCGCATCGGTGATAGACTGATAGTGCAGAAGTGTAGCAGAATAAGTTGTATCAGATCTACTCGTTATTCGAATTTTGACTCGGCCTAATCAGTGGAGTGGAGAGGGTGGCCGACACCCGGGGCCAAGTTGTCCAAAGTAGGTCTAACAAGCAAAAAATGGTGATCGGGTCAATTTTACGCCTCCCCCCCCTGGTCTGCGCCCGGGGCCACCGCCCCACCCGCCCCGCCCCCTCTACACGCTACTGTGGCCTAATTACAATCAATCTGATTGGTTGCTGTTTATAGAACGCCGGAGCCGCAGCACGTCACGTGTTCTCGCCGCTCTTTGAACCGACACGGATCCGTTAGTCAACCGCGGACCGTTATCGTGAACAATCCGGAAAAGAGTCCGCATATCTTCACACGGATTATCCGCTAGGGGCGCCACCATGAAGTTTTATCACGCACGCAGACGAGCGGACGAAGACCAAACGCACAGTGCGCCTGGACACGCCCACCGCCGACCAACGGGTTTATATTATACGCCGCTGGCGTTGACAGTGGGAACGGGGTGGACGAAAAATCTGTCGTGATACGGAGCAGTATAAAACCGGGGCTTATGGGACTGGAGACCGCTTGCATTCTGGCGAAAATCTTGGCGCAGTTCGCTTTATTTACTGCAGGTAAGGACGCCTCGAGTCACCGAATGTAGACCTCTTAATCTTATTACTATCATGAGATATCTTCTCTTTGCTCAGACCATGCAGTAGTCCCAGTACGACTTCGACACTGAAAGTAATAATGTTCTTTGAAGTAGGTTTCGTTATAGCATAATCTTGGCTATCTTTGGCGTTCTAGGATAGGCCTACTAGCCAGGGATATAGGCCTACTAGCCAGGGATATAGGCCTACTAGCCAGGGATATAGGCCTACTATCGAGATAAGTTTAGTTAGGTTTTGAGAACTCATAGTTTTCTAGTTTTCGAGTACTTCCAGGAGGATAACAATTTCTGCAATATGTTTGCACCACATTAAAGCATTTAAATCCCAATGGTTGACTTCACCTTGGCCATGTACATACCTTCATCTTGCCAACACCAAGATGGCGGATATGAGGCCACGTTGCGATGCTGTCAATTCATAAGTAAGTAAAATCTCGTGGATTTATATAGCGCCTTAGAGAGCAGCACAACAGTAGCTGCTTATTCTTAGGCGCTCAGCCTTTCTTAAAATAGCTATGGGAAAGGTATATGATCAGCCAGGCAATAGTCAACATCCAAAGGGCAGTGAGGCTAGGTTGTTACAGCTCTCTGGAGGAAATGATTTCAGAAAAAGGAATGATTTAAGCTTAGACCTGAAGACTTGAGGAGATAATGCGGGAATTATAGGAAATTCATTCATAACTCAATATGAAGTTTTTAAAAATGTGTAACAAAATTATCAAACTGAATATAAACATATGAGTTTGCAATGGAGATGAAAAATTCAAATCCGTTCTATAAACGTGAGATGTCACTGGACAATCCTTCTCGATTTTAAGTTCAAATAAGTAAGTCACTTTGAGCACCTCACATTCAAACAGCCAACGTTCTTCTTAGTTACTCGAATTTAAGGTAATTCTAAAATGGCGTTTACTATTTTTTGCTGTCTGTATAAACTACTTCCGCTGTGAAGACGAGCTCAGAATCTTGCGTGCGGTTGTTCAATATCTTTTCATAACAGTAATACACAGATCACGGATCGTTCATAGATCAAAAACAATATAGAACACAACGACAAAATGTTCTAAACTGTACGATGCAATAGCCACTCGGACGAAGAGAAACTGGTTTTGTTCGTATTTTTACGACTTCGTCTAATGACGATTTAGCGATTTCCGATTCGCTGCCAGCCGTTTGGACACTAATCGATTAATCGATCTCATGGGTCCAGAAGATATCGGATACTCGGATCGATGATTGAGTAAAAGCACACAGCCCGCTTTGTCAATACCTTATAGATCGTCTCAATCGAAGACATGATCATGCCCCTGTGCTTAAACTCTATAAGCCCCCCATCCCCCCAAACGAATTCAAAGTGCATAGTAGAAATAAGCCTAAACACAAATTCACGCTTAATATAATATTTTCTTACGGAAACCATTGAGATATTCATTCTTCGAAAATATTACAAATACCCTAAAAATAGACCTATTTGCAGACAACATGCAGCAGTTAGTTAAGTGCGTTCGCCAGCATAAAGCGTGGCATTTATCACAGCGAAGAACTGTTGTTTTCATTAACGTAATGGTGACAAGGAAAATACTTGTGGAATTTAGCAGCGAAAAATGCCTATAGGCCTAATAGCTATCAGATGTTAGCAGGCATAATGCCTTTACACTGTCTTTCCTTAGCTCCGAGGTACAATTAAATCCATAAAACTGTGTTATTTGACTTCCTCTTGCACCCATCCATCCCTGTCCACGGTCTCCTTTAGGCACACTGCCCTCCCAGTAACCCTGTCTCTTAGTCCGCCTTCATCCTGACTAAAATACACTTGGTAGGCCATATATATATATATATATATATATATATATATATATATATATATATATATACATATATATACTGTATATATATATACTGTATATATATACTGTGTATATATATACTGTATATATACTATATATATACTGTATATTGCTGATCCCCTCGTCTAATTTCTTGGCGTTGCTCCTACTCTTACTTACTTACTTACTTACTAATAACCTCACGGTCTCCGGGAAACGCACCAGAGTAACCCCCTTCTCGAAAAGATTGATCCGTGCAGGGGTCCGGTCCAATTGAATCGGCCGTTGGCGGTCACCAAGGTGGAATTATGTTGTTCGAATGGCTGAACGGTGGGCAGGGGTGGGTGGGGGATGAGGGGGCAAATGGAGGTTATTGAATTTGGGTCGATGTCAAGCGAGTGTGGTGCTGCTGCCGCTGCTGCTTTGTCGACGATTGGTCCGTTGAAATCGGAGACCGGAGAAGATGATATTTGGGAAGAACGCGGACGATGATTGAGTGAACGAACGAATGAACAGCCGGAGAGAAAGACTTGCATCACAGATCGTCTCTGTCTGTTCTATACAATTCTGCACTTTGGTAACTAAGATTTCAACACGAGACTAGAAAATTGGGAAAATGAGGGCAAGTGCAAGAGCTAGACAAGAATTAAGCTTCTGTATGTATGCATGTATGTATGTATGTATGTTTGTATATATGTATGTATGTATGTATGTATGTATGTATGTATGTATGTATGTATGTATGTATGTATGTATGTATGTATGTATGTATGTATGTATGTATGTATGTACAATATCTATACATATATATACACAGGGCGGCGCAAAAAATACCGTACTATATTAAATGCAAACCTAAAATTTAATGTGACTAGTCCGGGTTTTTGCACCACCCTGTATATGTATATATGTATATAACCGTTTTCTCTTTTGTGCGACACTATTAATATTGCATGGTTGTTAGCACGATAAGTCATTGACGAAGCGAAGACTCTAAGCGCTGAGCAATTAATGGATTAATAACTTGTTCAAGGTCGCTACTCAGTGACTGGAGTCAGATTCGAACCTGCTACCTTCCGATTTCGTAGCAGTAATCCTACCACTGGGCCACCGCGTCCCCAAAACTATTACAAACACTACGTTACTATCGTCCACAGATTCATACAATCCAAGTTTCGAATGAAGGACCTTTTTATGATCTGAAATCTTACATTTTCGTGACAACTTCTATCTATTCGGCGATTTCGATGAAAAGATTCTTTATTTCGCACTCGGCAACAATGCGTGACATGACAAGACGTGACAAACGCAATGTCAGGCATTCCTCCTCCCCACCACCACCTCCCTCCTCCCCAGCGATCGTCTTCTCAGAGAGAGAGAGAGACAAGGCGGACGTTGGAGAGAGAGAGAGCGCATTTCCAACCCAGAGATCGCCTAAAACGCTGCTCAGAGACAGAGACAGAGACAGAGAGAGACAGAGAGAGAGAGAGACAGAGACAGAGAGAGAGAGAGAGAGAGAGAGAGAGAGAGAGAGAGAGAGAGAGAGAGAGAGAGAGAAAAGAGAGTCGCAGAGAGAGCAATGCGATCAGGAATTATTTATGCTTTGCGTCACATAAAGTTCAGAGCGCGGAGTGATTTATCAGAGAGAGAGTGATGCGGTCAGAGAGAGAGAATGGAAATGGCCATCCATCGACTGCACGAGAGAGCGTCCGCATTCACTCGTCGATCAGAATTATTTATGCTTTGCGTCACATAAAGAGAGTGATTTATCAAAGCCGTGATGCGGTCATGTTCTAATGAAAGATCCATCGAGCACGACGGCGTCCCCTGCGTCCTAACAAAAGTAGAGAGAGAGAATCATTTGACACAAAGTATCCATATGCATCCATATATATATATATATATATATATATATATATATATATATATATATATATTAATAATTCTTTTGTCCGAATGTTTAAAACTGCGTGGTTTGAATTTAATTTTAATAATTACAATTATTTTACAACCGCTAACCGGTCTTCTGGAAGTAAAGTGCTTAAGGGATTTCGCAGGTCGACAATTGACAATTTGGAAATTTTGGGTCGGCCCAAAAGTTTCGTTGTGGGAATAGTTCGCCTGCCACTGCTGCATTTTGAAACCGCTGAACTACAAAACACTACAAACCGGGAAAAGTGGACGATAAGACCAACTGCACTGTTGGGATTAACGGCGCCAAACGCAACCAGCGTCTATTGTATTAGACGCGAAAGCGCCAAGATGGCAACCCGGGCGAAATCGACTTTTGTCGTCATGGCAACCGTAATTACGTATTAAATTAGGCGGAAAATGGCGGCGGCAAGACGGAATTGCTCAGGCGCCGTTTTTGGCGCTAAAAACGGCGCCGTGAATTTTTCATCGGCGGCGCAATTAATTGGCGCAACCGTCCGGTATAGACGGCGGCGCCATCTTGTTTTTGCGAACGGGGGTTTTTCCTCGATTATCGCCACAGGTGAGCTGCGGGAGTACTGTCAGTGGGAGAGTTTCAACGCGTCCTGTGGTCCGGACGAAGTCATCCTGATGCAGTCCGCCCACTACGGACGCATCCGGTTCGGACGTTGCATGCAGGAGGATCACGGGAACGTCGGTTGTTCGGCGGACGTTCTGTCCCACCTGGACCGGAAGTGCTCCGGGAGACGCCAGTGTCACCTGACCATACCGGACGCCGCTCTGCACAGCATACACCCGTGTCCGAAGGAGTTGATGCCCTACCTGGAGGCCAGCTACTTTTGCGTCAAGGGTAAGAGACGGGTTTGGAAATCGTAGAGCAGGGGTATTCAAATGGCGACCCGCGAGCCAGATCCGACCCGCCGAGGGGCATGAAACGTCCCGCGAATTTAGTCTACTGAAACGATAAATAACTTTTTTCTAATACTTATGAAATAGTTTTTTATTGCCTTGTTTTCAACATAGGCCTACCTGATTCCCATTACATATGAACTAAAATGTATACCTACCTTTGGGCATCAGTAGTCATAAAAATGTGACCTTCATAAGATTAAATTGAATGCCCCTGTCATAGAATAAGAACATTTTCGGGTGGGAGGGGGACTGTGTATGCAGTATCCCCACTGATTGTTTTTGAAAAATCGAGTTCTAATATGTTCTAAGTAGAATTTTATTGAGTTGAAAAACACAGCATAAATTAGGCCACAGTGAGCCTTTGGATAAAGGGACCCTGCCTCCCTGATCCCCACCTTTTGTCCATAGCTATTCCAAATTTAGGATAGGCCCCAAAGAACAAGCAAATTTTACTTACTTGCTTAGATCTAATTTGAACCAATGTTAAGAATATTGTATCATTAATTGGCTTAGGCTCATTCAATACTTTTAGATCCTATAGGGTGCTTCTAAACGTATCTATACATGCATCATTTGCCTTCATGTTTATCTCAATAGAACTTTAATGTCATTTGTTTGAGGCGACGACGTATAGCTGCAGGGGCGGTGGTCAGTGGCGGCTTCCAGGATTTGGCAAGTGTGTGTGGGGGCGTTGGTGTGGCAACTTTTAAGCATGGAGACCAACTATTTTCATAAAGCAGCACATCGAGGAAGAACATAGCCCTCGATGGGGGCAGGTATTCAATGGGGGGACACGGTCCACCGGCCCCACCCCACCCCTCCTGTGGAGCTACCTCTGGCGGTGGTACCACTACTACGGCTGCAGTGGTTGGAGTTGTGCTTAGCGTCTGATTTACATGCTTATTTTTGCGACCTTCTTGAGCGACTGGCGGTGATTGTCTTTGCTGCTGTGGTTGATCAGTTCACAGTCCGGTGGCCATGGGCTTGGTCGGATGCGGAGGCGGCGGCCACTCCGTCTACAGCGAGGCGGGGTTCCTGGCCAGTCTGACCGCCGAGGAGTCGGTCGTCGGGACGGCGTCGTGTCCGTGGGTCGTTCAAGGTCACCCGGGTCGACGGATCAACCTGACCCTGTACAGCTTCACCGCCCCCCAGGGCGGCGTGGCCGTCGTCGACGGCGCCGGATCGAAGTGCGGCTGGGGGGTGGTCGTCCTCGACCGGAACCTGTCCACCTCACTTCCGGTGTGCGCCAACGGATACAGGGAGAGACGCGTGTACACTTCCGCCGGACACGTCATCAAGATGTTCGTCCAGCCGCTCAACGGGGAAACCCTCAGAGATCACGTGACTATGGAGGGCTTCATAATCCGTTACCAAGGTAACCGGTGTTCGTTGGCAGCCGTTGCCTCCTTCTTTCGCTTAGAAATTGAGGATTTTTCGCGTCGAATGAAAGTCATTACGGCTGTGAAATTGATGCTCGATGCTCCTAAGTCGTTTCCCTGGCAACGGAATTTATTTAATTTGGTGGTTGAGGGGCATAGGTCGTCATGGAAACCGATGAAGTCACGCGTTTCGACCTTAAGGTTGGTTTCATGCGAATTCTTTCGGGTTTACGGTCGACATTTTGTTAATTTATGTAGCGCCAATTTGCGCCTCAGACGACGACGATGACGATGATGATGATGACGACCTAAACTGTCGTTGAATCTGTAGTGTTTGGCTGTGCGGACATAACGCATATCGCTAATGCTCATATCATTCGCCAGAGGGAGTCGATGAGTGTCCGATGTAATTCTACTGGAGAGACTTTCTTCCTGATTTGCGTCGAATCCAGATGGAAAGGAGAGCTGAGCAACTGCACCAGAGGTAAGACACTCAACGCCATGTCACAAAACAGTCCCAGAATTTGGTTGAGTTTGAAAATTTGAACAGAATCTTTATATAAATATGTTTCTTTCTAGGGAGAAAGTGGAGCTATCGCAACGGAGGGATGCTTCCATATGGTAAGCCAAAGGTTGCCTTATCTAATCGTAATATTTATTCTTAAACTTCTATAGCGCCGCTTCACAATGCATAGATTTATCAGTCGATGGTGCTATGGACAATAAGGATCCTCAAAACTGAAGCCACGTGTCAATAGTAGAGCCAGTTAACAAACTAAACTATCACGTGATATAAGTTTCAGTTTCATATTCAAAAAGCGAAACCAATCACGCACTATAAATAGAATCGTCATAATTACTTTGACTGTTAATTTATGCATTATTTGAATACATTTAATCGCAGAGAACACTTCTTATGAAGTCTTATGCACATTCTGAATTTGAGTGAATCGTTTAGATTGTAAGACGCCACCTAGCGAATAATCTCTTCGTGTGGAATATTTCCAGGCATTCTGCTGACCATAGGCCTAGGAGTGGCATCCGGAGTTGCATTCGGAGTTGTCATACTCTTCGGGTTTCTGCTTTGGGCGCGAAGGTCATTTCACGATTATATTCCGCGTCTGTCTAAACCAATAGAATTATCAACACTTGCATTAAACCCTGCATTGATTTTAAAGTAATCTGAGACGAAGATGATGACAACGACAACGACTACTATGACGATGACCGCGATGACGATGATGATGATGACGACGACGACGATGATGATGACGACGATGATGATGACGATGATGATGACGACGACGATGATGATGATGATGATGATGATGATGATGATTATGGCGACGCAGTTATGGTCGAACAATGAGTCGTCGTAGTAAGGAGAGAGCTCAGAACCAGCGCCTGGATGCCGAAGACTTACCGGGGACATATCTGCTCGACTACAAGGACTCCCTGGACGTCCCGGGCGGACCTCCGTCGTGCAGTCGGCACCTGTGTCCATATCACCAACTGACCGAGTCCGTCATGGACGACGAACCGCTCGTGTCCTCCTCCTCCGCCGCCGATCAGCGGTTCTCGCGAACCGGAAGTCCGAAGGTCATCCCGCCTTTATTTCACGTCATCGACTCCTCGAACACCGGAAGTAACCAGAGCGAGGCGGGCGGAAGCGCCGCCGGTGCGCATGCGCGAACGGCTGCTCTGAATCCGAAGAGAGGCATCGGTTGTCACCAGAGGGCCGTAGTAAGTAAGGAGGACAGTATGTCGTCGTCGCTTGGTTCCTGCGTCGACCTCATTCGCGATTCGAACGTCTATTTTGCGGCTGTGACGCAAGAACCGCCATCGGATGACGTCACCGATCCTCTGACGTCAACGACGAAGTCGGCGCTGTTCTACCTGTCTAGTTCGTGAGACCAGAGACCGGCGTGAAATGACGTCACATGCACATGCTTACGTCACAGATACTGAATCTCTGATCTTAGATCGGATCCAGGTTGTATTATTAAATGTATGAATGACGTGTCATGGAAAAGACATCGGGAATCAAGTCACTTCCACTGGACCAACCAAACATCTTCAACTCAAATACATAAAAACAGCGATTTGCGACAGTGTTGGGGGGTAGAGGCTCCGCCCACCATCCCATTCCCCCTCCCCCAACGAAGTCGATTAGTAATTAGCTAAAGTTGCATAAAATTTCGAGCGAAGACAATACACGACAAAGGTTCATAGTTAAGATTTATGCCCACCCAAAATATTTATACCCTCCCAAATCAAATTCCTGGCTACGCCCCTGCTTCGTTCTAGAGCAGATCTTTCGGGTTTCCTGGCAAGAATAGGAATTCCTGGTCTATAACTGGTCTATAACTTGAATGGCAAGAACATTAATTTTCTGTAGCTTTCGTTCAAATTGTCAAATGTCGATAAGTTACTTCCGTCTGTAATTATTACGACTTTACACATTACAGACTACTTCCAACGAAATAGTGAGTGAAAAGGATTGACTGGTTGGAAGTCGTTGAGCTGGTTTATCCAAGCATTCAAGCATTACGAAGTGGCGCTATAGAAGTCTGCCATAAGATTACCTTGACACCTGTTCGCTGCTATAGATTAGGCTGCGTTTTGGGCAGAAGAATCCAACTTAATATTCTATGTAGGGTTCAGTTCGTATAACTCAACTTTATTGAAGAAGGTCTGTCGCGGGCAAGATCCAATTATCTAAATATTCCAGAGATTAAAAGTTAATGTAATATGCACAATTTTAGGACTTCAAGTAAATAGATGACAAAGGTTTTCTTTAAAATAGAAAAATAGATTTTAACCGGACAAAAAGATCTATGTAACTAAATATAAGACAATAGGATCTCTTCTTCGATATATTTGAGCAAGAAAAATTGTCGCCATGACGCCTAGATAGTTATTAGGTCATGATCTGTCGACGCCATTTTTTCTCGGTCGTCATAACAACCGTTGCCGTGGCACCGAACTATGGCGGCACCTAGCGACCGATGAGGGAAGACGCAAATTTATCCGGCGAATTCCTCAAATCAGGGGAGGGAAGAGAGAGCACACTGTCAGCAACAAAAGACAGCGAATTTCATTAGGGAAAATGACGAATTATCGCTCAGAAAAAATCTGCGGATAGGCACGGCCCCCTCCCACCCCCCACTAAATAAAATGCCAACTTCTATTCACAGTTGGAGTACAGGCCCATTTTTGTCTCTTTCACGTGCTTTTAATGCGTGTTAATTAAAATCGCAAAAACTCTCTGGTGAACCGACCAGCAACTATGCAAAATACCTTGGCATTCACTTTCAATGTCAAAATATTAGGTCGTGTTGACATTCTTGTAGAAAAAATAGGTAATAATTAATCAAAGCACGTCGACAACCGGAAATACACGAACATTAATTTATGCCGAATGGGTCGTCTTGATGAATATTCATGAGTAAGAGAGAGAGAGAGAGAATGACGTCATAGTTTCTTCAGTTGCGCCGCCTCCTCCTCCTCCTCCTCCGTCGTCACGTGACTACGGTAATCAGTCTTGGCGGCGATCTGATTCGTTCTTCCTTCGTCTGTCTTCTCGTAAAGCTTTTCCCCCGCTAAGGAGGATTCGTGAGGAGGAGGAATGGATAGTCCTCGCGAGGATATCTGACGAGGATTGGAAGAAGAGGAGGAGGAGAAAAATGTCGATAGTGGCGACACCTGTCGACGGTTTACGACGGCGTCCGCGTAGATGGCTCGCTCCAGCGACCTCCTGTGCTCCTCGGGGACGCCAGGGGTCCCATCGGCCGCGGTGGCGCCCCTGTCGGCGGGGGGCCGCGGTCCGCTGCACGCCCGGCACCGTCCGAGCGTCTGGCGTAACAGCTCCTCCGAGAAATACACTTCTTCGGGGCCCAGCGGAGCGACGCTCGCCCTCCCCGGCAGCCTGCTACAGGCGACCGTTGGTCCGCCGAGCGCAGGGCTGGCCCTCATTCCCTCCATCCCGGGACCGGAGGAGGGGGTGACTCCGATTACGTCAAGCATGCACGTCATTTCCGCCGGAAGTTGTGCCGACCGGAGGTCGATGGTCTTGTATATGTTGTCTCGACTCTTGTACAGATCCATCAGGACTGCATCGTTGGCCGAGCGCTGGCGTTGGAACCTTTAAACATAATATAACAGCAACAGAGGGTCACCTTTGACCTCGTCCGCACCCCTCCCCCCTCCACCGCCGACAAAATGGACTCGTCCATCCGCCAGAAAATATGCAAACTAAACTACAGTAGAACTTCGTTATAACGGACTCGGTTATAATGTACCGCAATGTACGGTCCGTGTGATGAGCTATCGTATTTAGAGGGTATTGGATATAACGTACCTCGGATATAGCGTACTGAATTTTACAAACCCGATAAGCACGTTATAACGAATTTATACTGTACTATGCTGCAATACTACCCTATGCTACTATAATGTATCTCTTCAACACAGGAGAAACACTAATAAACCACTTAAAATCCAGTAGTTGTTAATATTTTTATTATTATTATTATTATTATTATTATTATTATTATTATTATTATTATTATTATTTTAGGCTATAGGTTAATTTATTAACAATATTTAAAATAAATTTTAACGTTACATTTAATTGAAAATATTTTCATCATAATCAGAAGTCTATCCAATCGCTCTGTTCGCTTTCCACCAGCTCTACCATGTGTTTTGCTCCAGGTGGTAAAATATCTCCTACCGCTTTCTAAAGACGAATACCATGAGTAGAAACATGCATCCGATGGCCACCCCAGCTATAGCACCAATAGCAATGGCAACCAATAACCCTACAAAATAACAACACAAACAATAGCAGTTTTCTACATTACGAGCAAAAAATCTATTGCTCTGCCATTTACATGGCAACTTTCAGCTGCAAGTTGAAAGGCTTCGGTTGAATTTGAATGCAGAGAAAAAACTCGGAATCTTTGCTCGTTAAAATCTTCTTGTGCATGTCATATCTATGATACGTTGATTTTTAGACAGTACTCTAGGTAAACCTGTTGGCTATACTTCAATATATATGTACTGGGTTCAGTATGACTTTCGATATAAGAAGGCAACTTACTTACCTATGGAGAACTGCTGTTGATTGACTCTCGCTTCTTCGGTGTGGGGTGAAATGGCTGGAAACAAAAATAATTGAACTATTACTTCTGAATAAACTGATATGCACTGAGAATGAACGACGACGAATTTTGTCCATCAACACTTTTTTCACATGTAAATGTCGATGTGACCCCCCCTTCCCCCCTTATTCCTGAACCCTGTCTACGCCAAAGAGAAACATCTCCCTTGTCGACACCAACCAGTCATTTCCGGACATTGTCACCGGTGCCATATTAAACCGCATTCCACTTTGTATAGCAACATAAATTATTATCGATACAATTCTGACGAGAGTTTCCATTCGACGACTGCGTTTGCAGGACTTTCTAAAACCATTCGATTTCACAAAGTATACTGTATTGCTTGCGAACGAAGTCCAATAGATTCCCATTATACACGCAACCGCAAAACCAAGGCTGCCATGCTAAAGGCGTTGCTGCATATTGCATTGAAACTGCTAATGTGACTTATAGCAATATCCACTTAACTCATACCATCACTGTATATATCTTGCTTATATATATATATATATATATATATATATATATATATATATATATATATATATATATATAATTGATAGTTGGTTCCATTTTCGTGTGGAATATGAGTGAAAAAATCAGTGCACACATTAGCTTATTAGCGCTGCCATTAAGCCTTCAATCGTTCGTAATTAAGAATAATGTCGCTAGGAGTCGCTGGTAATCGACCACACCATGGCGCGCGGCATCGGTGACGTCACGGTGGCCATAGAGTCGGGATTTTTATTGCGTAGTTGTTTATTTATCAATTCCTGTTTGCCTCTGTTTGGATGGATTCGGCGCCGGTTGAAAGCGAACTCGGGCGATAATCGAGGATGCTGCTGCAATTTTAATAACAATGGTAGACATGGAGACCGGACTTCCGGTGTAGCGAAACACACCGGAAGTGACAGAGGAAGTAGTAGAATCGATGGTCGGTGATGATCGTATATATATATATATATACACTCGTCGAGTACAACCAGCAAATCGACAAACCAGTCAGTTGACTGGCCGGTCGATCGATTGATCAGGTAGTGGTGGCAGATGAGGTGGGCGTAGCCAGGCTGTTCGAAGCGCATTGTTTTCAGATGTACAGTAACCGCGGTACCATTGTGAAAACTTTTGCGTCTCTATAGACTGGTCACCTTGGTTACGCCCACGAGCGCAACACCTGTATATGTATACCTGTGGTATACCTACCACTGGAGCAGTTACCGTAGGATCCGACCCACTCGGTTCCACGGCAGACAAGGTGCCACTTTTCCAGGGAATGGTTGCAGGACACCAGAAGGTTCTCACCACTGCGACTGGCCCAAGCACCTTTCGACAGGTTCAACAGGTTGGCACATCCGATGACTGCAAACACAGATGCAACGGTAACTGTATACCAGTACCAGTACCGTCATTTTGTCCAACACGGCAGGCCTATCTATACTCGCTTTGACGCTTAAATTGCCAATAGCCCCCGCCTCTCAGCGTTTCAAAATCTGGGGTTAGGCGCTTAGTTCTTCCAAGTGTCACGCGATCTTGTAATTTTTAAACTCATGATGATGATGATGACGTCATCAACACCTAAATCAATTCTAAATTAGCAAGAATCGTTCCATGAGTTTCAATGGAAAGGGGTTCTTTGTCTCTATTTTTTTATTATTCAAGAAGCTGTAGAGAATTGTCCAGGAAAAAACTTGTACAGCCAAAAAACATTAGTTGTTTTATCTTTTATTTGGATGCATCTCCCAAATATTACAAACTGAATTTTTAAACAATGCCAGCGGCAACACATTTCGTAGTCGTCATCATCGTCATCATCGCCACAATTATGACGACGATGATGATGATGATGACGACGACGGCAAATGTTCCATAATGATGATGCATCACGTGACCGCAGAGCGAACACCGCATGACGTCAAAGCAATATCGTCATGGCAACGAGGCCGCAGTAAGCGGGTGTGTCGTGCAACATTTATGTAGCGCCACAATTCCGACGATATCGCCGATTTCTATTCGTTCTCATTTTAAACGCCAGATGGCCACCTTCAGGAAGATCACGTGATTCGTCGGGGTCAGGGTCAACAAAATGGCGAAGATATCGGATGGAAATTCAGGTGAAGCGGCAAAGCAGTGGTACTATGGAGCGGAGAGAGAGAGAGAGAGAGAGACAGAGAGAGACAGAGAGAGAGAGAGAGAGACAGAGAGACAGAGAGACAGAGAGACAGAGAGAGACAGAGAGAGACAGAGAGAGACAGAGACAGAGAGAGACAGAGAGAGACAGAGAGACAGAGAGAGACAGAGAGACAGAGAGAGAGAGAGAGAGAGAGAGAGAGAGAGAGACAGAGAGAGACAGAGAGAGATGATTTGTCTTTGGCTTAGATTAGAAAGATCAACAAACGCAATAATCAAGTAGTCGTCTAATTTGACTTAATCTCCGCTATATAATAATCTTTATTCGTGACAAGCACAGCATCAAAATGGTAGGCCCTACACAAACAAGGAATAACACAAATCAACTGAACAAAAACTAAACAAAATAAACTAGTAAACTAATTATTACTTAATTATTATTAAGTTATTATTACTTACTTATTACTTACTATTATAACTAACTATTATTACTTATTATTATTTACTTATTACTTACTTATTATTACTATTATTACTTACTTACTATCGTTGTCGTCCGACGTCGTCGTCATCATCATCATCTTCATTATCATCATCATCATCATCATCATCATCATCATCATCATCATCATTTCTTCTCTGGTTTTTCACGGTGACCAGACAAAAGAGAGCGCATTTTGACCATTTGGTCGTCTTTGGTCGGACCTTTAGTTCGTAGTCCTTCGTCTAAAACTCCAAAGCCTAAACGGTCCTTTTGCTTCGGTAACGTATTCACTGCGCATGCGCGGTTCGCGAATTCGTCTACCTGTTCGATTCTGCTTACTTACCTTGATATCGGAGCAAGAACAGCACATCGTCAGCTGTTCCGTTTGGAATAAACACCTGGAGGGTGCTGCCCTGTGACGTATACGCCAGCCTCTTCTTCTGTCTGACGTCACACGTTCGTATCACGTGATCGGCGCCGCTTCCGGCGTCGAGAAGAACGGCGAGGGGGTGGCAGGCGGCGTCCGAGGCTGGTTGGCGAGGGGCGAGGGGGTCGGAACTCGAGGGAATTCTGGTGGCCGTGAAATCGAGAAGGGTCACGTTGATGCGTTGGCCGAGGGGGGCTCTTAGGGTCCATGGGCAGCGCTGTGACCCTGGTCCGGCGGGGTGACGGGCGGCGAAGCTGCCCAAATGCCCGGATGCGGGGGGCACGCTCACACCAGACCCGTTACACACTGGAGCGGGCGACGATCTTCCGGCGACGGACTCTTTCGGACTCGATCCGGACATTCCGGATACTGAAAAAGAAAGGGTTTCCTAAGGCTTACATCCGTGTGAATGTGGTTCAGCTGAATTCCAACTTTACTGCTATCCTACTTACTTACTTTACATCACTTTACTGCTATCCTACTTACTTACTTACTTTCTATCGGTTTTGATGACTCATTTAAGAGAATGACATTCAAATATTCAAATTCTTTAGATGACCTAACCTGTGGTGATATTATCCATTTTAATTTCTTGTAGCATAGCATATGGGCTGTCCATTATTTAAGTCAACATAATATGGGGAGGGGTTTTGAAAAAGTTTGACAGTTGTTAACAGAGGGGAGGTCAAGAGAAGTTGAAGTCAACAATTTCATTTTTGACAAATGATAAACAATAGGAAATTTCCTAGAATACTATTTATTACAATAGAAAAGTCTGACAAGCAAAAAACAAAGCCACCATCACCACATTATGACACTTGATGAGCAAAAGAAAGAGAAAATGGTCATCGCCGCAAAAATAATAGGGCCTAACCTTCTAAACTTTTTAGAGAGACTCGTCACCAATCTTAGTGGGGGGATCAAAAGAGTAGTTTTTGACATAATTATAACGGGGGGGTCACTGAAAGTTGACAGTTGTTGACAAGGGGGAGGGGGTCAAAAATTGCCCAAAAATTGTTGACGTAATTAATGGACACATTGGACAGCCCCATAGCAAACCATAAACAAGCTGACGATAAATTTTATATAATTTTTTTACATATTAAATAACAAATTGAATTAAAGATAATAATTATTTGCATACCCTATTCTAAACGAGCGAATACTAACAAAACACAACTAAATATTTCGTTATTAAATAGGTCATATAGCAATGAGTGAGCATGAATATGTATGAGTTGACCTACTTTATTTTTCTACTGGATATGCAATTGTACTAAGTTACTAATGCACTGGAATAATAAAGTAAACATACTTATTATCAATTTCAATTATCAATAATTATGTTGCGCTATTATTGACCCTTTCCTGTACCTTTAACGAGTACTTGGATAAGGTCAACGCACTTAAATTCTTTAAAAAAATCGTTCAGTGTAAATACGTGACGTTAAAAGTGTCAACCGGATCACTCAGATTGATCGCTGTCAAAACAGTTGACGAGACCAGACTGTCACGTGACCGTCGTCAAGTAATTTCCGTTGGAACTCCGCACGATAGGGTTAATATAGATTCAGTAGTTAACTCTTTTAGTCTAATGGCCCGGGCATTGGCCCCACCGCCCCCCAGCATTTCCGTTGATCTGCGCCTACGTCAACTCCATCGACGCGCTTTGACTAATGGAAGTCGCTCAAATAGACAAGTGTCGCTTTGAAGGCAAAATGCGCCGCATAAACAAGTTGTTTCATAGTCTTCGGCAGGCGTCCGCAAAGACGCCGTGCACCCGGTGCGTGTTGCAGTGAACCGAAAACACCGGAACGGACGATCGCATCGGGTGGGATCATGTGAAGGCAAGAGCTCCGCTGCTTTCATTCGGTGGTCACGGTTCAGCGACAGGAACTCAATGGCAAGTCATTCAGGCGTCACGGCGTCATCGGAAGAGTCACGTGACACGAGACGAGACATCGACGGGAAGACAGCAGAGGACTTCCGGAAGGGAGTGTCTCCTTGACTACTGCATTTTTATGGATGGAGGGAAGAAAGGGGTGGGAGAGAGAAAAAGAGTGCCATCAAACAACTCCTACTCCTGGAACTGAGAGTAGAGGATTGGTGACAGAGTTATTATTAAGAGCCGTGGAACGACCGACTGCCAAATGGAGTACAGCACCCGATGTAAAAGAGCGATTAAATCAGCTAGTAAAAGCAAATTACACCCAGTACGATAACATTTTGCAGAGGAAAAGTCGAATGCTTAGGATTCGTTTTTATTAAAACATAAATGTCCGAGGCGTTGTCCCGCCTCACCTAAGTGCTGCTCTTACACTACCTGGGTCTTCAGTTGACATACTGTTTCTTCTTTTCGTTAAAAATCGACTTCATGCGATCGAAATTGCCTGTTTGACAGTCAGAATACCTTGGGTGTCCCAGGGTAATTTTCCTCTCGTTATATTATATCCCCAGTGATCAACGCATGACATTACTGTAAATGCATTTGTAGGTGGCTTCGAAGTAGGCGACCAGATCCTTCCGGCACGGCTGCAGGCGGAACAGCTCCGGGTCGGGAACCGTCACGGAGCACGTCTGACGTCCCGAACACCGTGACGCCACCGTCTCCGTGACGTCACCGTGACATCCCACGTGATAGTCGACCGTCAGGCACCGGCCGACCTTCATTCGACCGTAGAACGCTGACACGATCAAGATGACGTCATTCTTCGGACACGTGGCGTTGAACGTCTCCCATTGGCAGAATTCCTGCTGACGCACTAAAAATAGAACGACAACGATGACGTAACGATGACGTCAACAGAGGAAATCCGGCGATGAACAAAAATTCAGTGGCAAATCTAAGAGTAGATACGAGACAAAGATATGAGATAACAAATGGATAACACATCCACAAACGATTTAGCCATTTTAGCGGCAATTTGATGACCTTACAAGACTAATCCATGAGACCATAAACAGACGTACCAGAGGTTGGATCATATTGCGGATTTAAGGGGGCGGGATAACCAGGGGCGTAGCCAGGAATTTGATTTGAGGGTATAATGTTGTTTGGGGTGATATACATTTTTAAAAACTTTGAAAAGTTTAAAGAACGCATTCAGAATTTTAAGGTAGTCTGATTTTGGGGGGTATATATACCGATATACAGTCACGCCCGTCGCTACGCCCCTGGGGGTGACATCCACAAGGAAGACTTAAATTCAATGGTTGAATGGTGACATCTTCTTCTTCTTCTTCTTCTTCCGACTGGATTTCAGTTGTCCGGTTTTTTTCCATCCTTCTGGTCATCTCTGTTTCTGACTCTTCTGTCTCATTCTTTTCTCTTTTCCTGACTTCCGCTTTCCTTCTGAGTTCACTTCCTTATGTTCTTCTCTGTCTCTCATTTTCTGTCTGTCTGTCTGTCTGTCTGTCTGTCTGTCTGTCTGTCTGTCTGTCTCTGTCTATTTCTATATCTCGGCTTTTTTCTTCGGAGAGAGAAACAAAGAAACCTTTTCATGATTTAGCGATGCCAAAAACCAACCGTCGTCGCATAAGAAACAGCGTTTAAACGAGGCGGTTATCGTACAGGTGTCGACCCTCCACCCCACCCCCATCTCCAAACCCACTCCGCTCCTCCCCACCCTCTGAGCCCCCTCCTCCGACGCCAACCCAACACGGGGCTCTTCCCTATCCCCACCTAACCCCACCCCACCGGACGATTATCAATATTTGACGAGCGACCGAACTGTGTGTACGACGGTCAAGGGAAAATTCTGTCTTGGCTCCCAACTACCCCCCATTCCCCCTCTTTCCTCTCCCCCTCTTCCTCTTCCACCATTTGGCGAGCGCTTTAATTGATGGTATCCGTTAAGATGACGCATTCTAAGCAGGAAGCATCGTCATCGTCATCTTCACCAAGATTTTCCTTATTATCGCTCAATCTGTACAGCGTCTTAATTAAGCGCTGTAATTATATGATTATATTATGTGTAGGTTATCAAATAGCCTGACGCATTAGAATGAAAAAAGAGAATTCCGATATTTGTCACTCAATTCCAGATGAATCCGTTTTGTGTCATTCGAAACGCGACATAAGAAGTGACAGAAATGGGGTTTTTAACAGAAAGAACGCCATCTTGTGACTGTCAATCATCAAACAATTTGAACAGTCTAAACTCTTAGCCAAAGTGCATGGAGTCCTGGTACAAGGTGAACTTATGGGGGGTGGGGGGTGTTCTTTGTAATTTCTACTATTAAAAAGTGGAAATTTTTCGGTTAACTCGCGATGGGTCCCCTTAATGCAGAGCCCGAAGATGCCCGAAGATGCTCGGACATTGTAACTGATCGACAGAATCCAACAGCAATAGGCCGAGAGAGGGCGTTAGAATGGCTACAGTGGCGAAGCGCTGGGATCGCGCATTGCTGTATCCGTTGTAAATTGCCTCGTCAGACCGAGTGAAACCGGCAAGGTGCACTGAGTTGGCGGTGATCGCCAACGGGATGCCCAAGAAAGTGATAATTCCATTTCACCGAAATCGGGTAACTATTTTCTCTGTCTGTCTGTCTGTCTGTCTGTCTCTGTCTGTCTGTCTGTCTGTCTGTCTGTCTGTCTGTCTGTCTGTCTGTCTGTCTGTCTGTCTGTCTGTCTGTCTCTCTCTCTCTCTCAAATATCATTTATGATTCTTGCAAAGAAAGTAATGCGACAGTCCCGACTGTAAATCGCCAATCGGCATCGATAGATGGAGCTAATGTCAGAATATGAAGAAGTGAATATTTGATAACGGAAAGTTATAACTTCCCATGATTGTCAGTGGCGTAGCCAGGATTTCTGAGTAGAGGGACACCAAGGGCTCCACAGACTGACATTTCCGATTTCGATTAGGAGTTTGGGGGAGCGTCGTGAGTTCCCCAACGGGATCTGGCGAAACCCCCTGACCCCCAAAAGTTAGGACAATACCAGATTCAAAATGTGAAAATTTGAGCGTATTTTCTGATCATTATTTGAGATCAAATCGGCAATTCCCTGACCGATAAAGTTGTCTCATCGGTTTTGCACGACTAGGCCTGAATAGGGGGGTTGCCCCTGTGTCCCCCTCCTGGCTACGCCATTATAACAATCGTCGGCGGAGCCAGTGTTGCAGAAGAAGACTGGCGCATATTCGATCCAGTTGCGAATGACCATATCAATATGCTAACTAGAAGGGTGGGAAGGCGGCGAGACAAGGGTCGACACCCCACCCCACCTCATCTCCGCCCACATAGCATGTTCCTAATCAGTGTATTCTCTAGGACATTTCAGTATTAGAAGACTTGGTTATTTCCATAACCGCTGCTTAATAATATCTTTCAAAATAGATAAAATACCTTACTTGCATTTGGATATTTATTGAATTTTTTTCTCTCGAGTCAAAAACAACTTGATATATATTTTGAGAGAGAGAGAGACAGACAGACAGACAGACAGTCTCAGATGCCCTCCTCTGCACACTGTTTTATGTTTATTTAGCGCCATATAAAAACAATGATTCGATAATTGCATTGGCTTCCGACAGGGAAAGCCAACATATCAACTTTCTTCCCTCGGGGAAAGACTTCCCCCAATTGCGTGGATGTGGATCCCCCCATTATCCCGGCGTCTCCCTGTCCGCTCTGATTGAAACCAGCACATGTCCTCTCTGTGTTTACTCTCATTCGTCAGAAACGGACGTGTGGAAAGTCAAACAGAAGCCGCGGTTGGCACAAGGTGACTAGTTTATTGTGCGCCGCTGTCAGAATCATCGCCTCATCAACAGTGTCTGTCTGTCTGTCTCCTTGTCTGTCTGTCGGCATGTCTGTCTTCTTGTCTCTGTGTTTATCTAAGTATTTATCTTCTTTTTTCCTGCGCATTTTGTGTGTTTGTCAGTAATTCTGATTGGTAGTGTCTCTCTCTGAATATGTCCTTGTATATATCTGTATCTGTACCTTTGTCTCTTTGCTTGTCTGCCATTCTGTCTGCATCGTGTTATCTGAAAGATCGTCTTTCCATATGTATCTGTGCATGTATGTGTATATGTGTGCTTGTCTGTCTGTCTGTCTGTCTGTCGGAGTCTAAGGCGGAGCTGCAAGATCTTCACGCTTGCGTAATTATTATAGCGTCTGTTCGTCTGTACGTTCGTCGGTGTGTGTGTGTGTGTATGTGTGCGTGACTGTGTGTGTGTGTGTGCACCCGTTGCTATGGAATTACGCAGTGTTCGTGATATCGTATCTACAAATTTTACCAAACGGTGAGCAATTCATTGACCTGGCATTTTGCTGATGCAGTGGGTTCTGTGATAATTATATCAGTAGCCTAACTGGAGAGGGACATAGGCCTACAATAAATTAACAGTGACACGTAGATTCCGACTTGGAACGGGGGATTAAAACTTGGTTATATATAATAGCGATATACAAATTCGCCCGATTTCTACTTACTTGTTTACCTGTTCCGTGTTCTTCTGATCACAGTTTTTTCGGTTCTTCTCAGCTGTTTTTCGTTAACCCCTTAACTGGGGATCCCGGATATATCCGTCCATTTTACATTGAGTTACAGTTAAATACACGGCTAAGGGGTTAATAGAGTTTTTCCGGTTCTTCTCAGCTGTTTTCCGTTAATAGAGAGAGGACATCGGATGCATGGCCGAAGAACCATAAGCCATAACAGCTCGGTCATGTGCTCTAGCAATAGCTATTCATTTAGTAGCACTTTTTCACGCGTTTCGTTGTGCTACGTTTCGGTTTCATCTGCGACCTTTTGCTATAAATCTTGTTGTCTTTGACCTCCTCAAAGGTCAAATGTCACCCTCACTAGAAACATCTATAAATCTATTCCGTTTAGCACAACCATATATCCATATATATATATATATATATATATATATATATATATATATATATATATTCAGATAGTGCAATAAAATATAGGATTTATCGCACAATCGAATGAAAATGTGAAAGAATTTCAATTGAAATGGACAACTGGATATCAGCATAGAATTCAGAAATTGGAAGAACAAATGCACCAGAAGAATACAATTACAAATTACAAATCAGTAACTATCGGTAATTCGAATTCCTAGATCGCAAAAATACAGGCAAACTTCGATAACACGGATTCGCTTAATACAAGTTCCGGTTAGACGATCCCTTTAATCTGATACTATTTTAAGTTCACGATAACGAGATTTTACTGTACCAACTGACTACACGAATAGGAAGAAAAGTCTTTAAACTGATATTTTTACAGGAGTTTATTCGGTTCATCTGTTTAAATTGGTCTTATATCTCGGCTAACTTACTCACTAAAACGACGACCAATAATCAAATACTGGACTATTTTCTTCGTTAAGTTCTCTGAAGGCGTTCTTGAAATATTACGCAAAAATGACGTAGCCTCAGTCACACACGACACATTTAAGCGAAGGTCACAGCGAGCGAGCGAGTGAAACCGATAAGATTGGCCGTGGGTCGTCTTACACCGTCGTCGCAATATTCGCTGGAGTGCATCGTGTGACAGGGCAATTAGCCTTCTCTCGTAAGAATATTTCCATTTCTTTTCCATCATCGGGTTTTCCGTTTGTCCGTATTTTTCCACACGGACTCGCAAATGATTGAAACTTCTTGATGGAGTGTACATTTCGACAGGCAGCGCCAAAGACAGACAGACAGACAGACAGAAGGCACAGAGACAGACGGTCAGACAGACAAACAGACAGAAGGCACAGAGATAGAAAGGCATAGAGAAAGACTAGCAGAAGCTTTTTAAAGACAAACAGGCTGAGTAAAAGACCGAAAAGTAAAAACAGACAGACAGACAGCAGACAGACAGACAGACAGACAGGATATAAATTTACTGTGATTTGAAGCTTTAAAAATTCTGTTGAACCCTTTAGTTTTGATTCTTTTCGATGAATGTTTGAAGCTGCTAGTGAACCCGATTGCTATGGAAAGAGTGATGCTCGGTCACACTGTGCCACTCCGCCCAGTCTCTCTCTCTCTTTCCCTTTCCGTGTCCAAAACGAATGATTCGAAGAAGAACACCGGAGTCAGTCATTGTTTGCTCAGCTGTCACATGTTGCGTGTCGAACGAAGCGGAGAATATGAGCGCAGCTTGAGGCAACGGCTCGACCAATCCGCTGAAAAACTCCGTTTGGGGGGAAAAGATGAGAGGAATGAACGAAGGAAGGAAGTGAGGAAGGAAGGAAGGAAATGGACTGCTGGAAAAGAGAAGATGAAGGCGGAGGAGGAGGAGATGGAGAGGAAGGCAGCATTTGTGTCAACACGCGGCTTGCCCAGAGCCGACGCTTATGGCAAATTCGATGATATACACTGTGTCCGGAAAAAAGAGAACCCCTAAACATATGGCAATGACTAACTAGAATCTGCACCGATTTAGGCAGAATTTTAACCACCTAAAAGATATCTATTTGTGTCATTAGTGTAAAATTAGATCATACTTATTTTATATTGGAATTGAAGGAATTGAAAAGAGGCCTGGAAAACAATTGTAAATAATTGATATTGGTTTTCATAATTATCAGAGGTCTTTATTTCCGGAAACAGTATATACATATACATATACAGTATATATATATATATAATTATATATATATATATATATTTGTGTGGGCGTGTGTGTGGGCGTGTGTGTGTTTGAAGATAAAACCAATACTGCTACATGAATCAAAATGCTGGACCATAAGGAAGAAAGACGAAAGAAGATTAATGACTGCAGAAATGAAGTGGTTAATTACGATGCGGAATAGCAGGAGTAAACAGAAGAATAAGAAACAACATGATCAGAGAAGAGACAGGACGAAAAGAAACGATATTTCAATCAATGCAGAAACGAAGACTGAAATGGTTTGGTCATGTTGAAAGAATGAAGGAAAAAGATGAAGAGAGAAGGAGAAAGAGAAGACCAAGAAAAATATGGATAGAAAACTTAGAAAACTTAAAAGAGGATGCAGAAGAAATGCAAATGAACTTCATCCAAATGACCAGAGCAGCAAGAGACAGACAGAAGTGGAAGGAACTCATTCAGACCCATCGTCCAACCCAATAGGGAAAGACGGAAGGAAAGAAAGAAGAAGAAGAGCCATCCATACATGTACAATTGTACAATGTACACACATATATTATACCAGTGGTTCTTAACCGGGGGTACTCGTACCCCTTGGGGGTACTTGAAGGACGTTGTGGAGTACTGAATAATCCTGAAATAAAGTCTGCTTAAAGACTTTTACTGCAATTAACCCTGTATGCTATAGAAATGCTGGAGAAATTTTTGCACTAAATTTAGAAATTCTAAAGAAAAATCCCACTTTCTAGCATGTTCACAATCTGTGACAGATGTCTGATGCAGTTTATAATTATTTTCAGTTTATAATTATTTTCAATATATTACACACTTTTGTCCTTGGATAAGGCATGCTGGTAGGGGGTATTTCGTTTTCTTAAACTTGTTTCAGGGGTGCGTAATCAGGAAAAGGTTAAGAACCACTGTATTATACGTTGACTTATACCACTGTCCTAGAACTAACATACCTCGCGCGAACAACGGTGCACAAACCTCGTTCGATCTCATTACCAGTCTCGATTTGGGAGGGGGAGAATCCGGGTGTGGAGGAGGGGCTAAAAGGGGAAAGGGCGGGGGTAGGCAGGGACCGGAAGTACCTTATAAATGTCTTGCGACATTCGTCTTAATGCTACGTCCAGTTTCCGGTAATCCGCCTTCGAGTACCGTCCCTTGTGAGCGATAATAGCCCGTCTAATCCTCCCCCTCCCAGTTCACCCCACCCCACCCCACCCCACCCCATCCACCGTGCTCCCTTTATTGACGTACGGTGTTTACTGCTGTCGGGTGTGTTTTCGTACGCCACCTGCTTCCAGACGGAACGAATGGGTAAGCAAGTGAGTGAGTCGGGTATATATATAGCGGTGGATGGAAAACGCACCCGCCTTTTGCTATTGAACAACGGTCGTTGTTGTTATGAGAGGAACAGGGAACCCGCCAAAGGAATTCCTTTAGTGGGCGCTTTGTTTGCAATGCATGGATGCATTATTGTAAACGACTTCCTGCTTCTGTTGCACCACATTCCCGCAGAATGCTACTCATGCACTCCAGAGTGTCTACCACAAGTGCTCGACACACTGCAATACACTTCAATTACTCAAATACCCAATACTCCTAAAAGAGTCTTATTAGAGATTTTCGTCCCAAAGCCATCGATAGAGAACACCAGGATGATTCGAAAAAATATCATATATTAATTTAATAAAACACTAATAATAATGAAATACTCGCAATTTAAGTCATGCTGTTTGCCGTATATACCTGTGTGTGTCGCTACCGTATATGCAATCGATGTCCCCCCCGCCACCCCTCTTCACCCAGACTTAAACCCTTTCCTCCAATTAATCCCTATAAACCCTCGTCGCTGCTGACGCCGCAGATTTTCAGATTTTCTGCACCGAAATTTATATAGCTCCATCGCTTTCGATCGGCGCTCGTTCTGCGTCCTTTCAATCGTAATCCGAAGCTTATCCTCTGAGCCGAATTGCGCAATTTGCTGCCCGTGTGTGGGGGTGGAGGTGGGGGTGGGGTGGGGTGGATGCTGCCTACAACCGAAGCGGAGAACCGCCCCTGTCCCACCCCACCCCCACCCCGGTGACCCTTGATCGCCCTCCCTCCGACTCCTGATTCGGGGATCCGTTATCTGGTTTTCTGGAGCGTTTACGAGGGCGCATATTGAGGCCGGCGGGGAGGGGAGAGGCGATGATAGCGCCCAAGTCACCGCGAAACCATAAAGCGGCCATAAAACCCTCACATATCTCTACTTATCTCTCCCAACCCCTCCCCCATACAACCTCATGAACCCACCTCTGTGTATACATGCATACTGCGAGAAATGCTATGATAATTTAGTGCAACACGAATGACAATTACTTAAATACATAATTATTAATTTTAAAAAACACGTAGAATTGTATAGTAAGACACCAGTGGAATATGAGAAACTTACTAAGTATCTTCAAATGGTCCGGTTCATAGCGGCGGTCGGTGGGTCTAAGAAGTGGGGGTTGCAATGTTAGTGAGAAAAATTTAACCCTTAAAATTAGGCTGCGATACTTCGGTCCCAATGTGGTCCTATTACGTCGATAGTGATTGTTTTGCGCAGGACATTGTCTCAGCACGAATATAATTATTCCTAATTAATCTAGCGCGCTTAATTAAGATTAAGATATCTGGTTCGTTATAGGTCTGCAGCAGGTTTTATAGACATCAAAAAACAAGTTTTATGATTAATTCGCTCTGTGAGAGAAGCCTATTGAAGGCCAGTTGAATAGAAGGTATATAGGCCCTAGATATGTATAAATGTAATCATTTTGAAGAAATTCTCCGACAAAATCCACATTTTCCTCTTGTTCCTTCTTCATTACTTTAAATTTTGCAAGAATAATCAATAATATCATTCTCAATTTTGATCTACAGGGTTCGGAATAGAGCACCTTCCAGCCATTTAATACTACACACTAACGCCATTGACTGTGCGAGAACGAGGGACATCGACTAAACTATTCATTAAGCAGAGCGAGAATTGGCTTGCGGCTGAAAAAGTAAGATTACATTTTAAAATATTATTATTGTTATTGACAAATTGTGCAGCGAAAAATTGGTGGTTGCGCTGGGGGTCCCAGCGACATCGTCACCGGCCGCCACTGCATATACGGTAATTTGAGTGAAGGATCTGTATTTGTTCGAATCTTATCGCGAGTTTATCTCTCTACTTTGTCAATTGAAACAGCGCGCTGAAAATATAGTCTAATTTCGGCTGATTTTTCGGCGGCGAACCGAGCATTTTGTGGCGAGGGATTTTCCCTTTGCGAAGGTTGGACAATATGTAGCGCATATTCATTCGTTGGTTTAACATTACAGGCAAATGGCGCCAGCCGAATTTAAGCCGCCGAAATATTCGACTGCTGCTGAAAAATTAAAAATTCCGCCGAATGTTCTCCGGATTAATTTGTTGCGTCTCAAAAGGATCCCTAGGAGGAAAGGAGAGAGTGTGTGTGTGTGTGAGAGAGAGAGAGAGAGAGAGAGAGAGAGAGAGAGAGAGAGAGAGAGAGAGAGAGAGAGAGAGAACTGCAACCACAGCGGAAGCCAATATCTTCGAAATTTATCGGAATTCTTCTCCATGACAACGGGTGCTTCGTTCCCTTCCCTTTGGGTCGAACCCCCGCGAGGTTTCCACAGCGACCGCGTTCAATCACAAGCCGCACACCCGGCGACTAGTTATTCTTCGAGGATAGCAGCAGTTCTATCTGCCTATATATCCGCGTAACTATTCCGCGGCGAAATAATACAGTCTGTGTGTTCGTATATGCGGAATGGTTATAATGCCATTGGTAAGATTATATTGATCTCACTGTGTGTGTGTGTGTGTGTGTGTGTCCACGTGTGTGTGTGTGTGTGTGTGCGCGTGTTACCGTCATGAATACAAATTCACCTGGTGGACTATTAGCGTCCTCGTGCAGCGTCCCGGGCACGACGGGCGCAGGAGGGCCCCCGCGTCGCCTCCTGTTGATTTCACGGTGTATTTAACGGGTTCTCTTTCCTCGACTGAGTTGAATCGGGCACGACAGAATACGCCGTCCGTCGTTCGGATATATATATATATATATATATATATATATATATGCAAATTCCGTGAGCTCCCAGATCGATCGACGGACTATCGCCCTAGCCCTGGGAGGCGGGGCCAGAGCGGGGAGGGAGAAGGCTTTGCACCTCCGTGGGTCGGGGAAAAGAAGGTGGAATTCTTATCCTCCGGGGAAGCACGTGGAGGGAGAGAGGACAGAGAAGAGAAGGACATGTTAGTTTCTGTAGGAGGCGATGTAACGCCTGATAATCACCGGCAGATGTGTCGCGTTCGCCCGTATTTCCCTGGAGCGATCCTCCTCCGGTCGGTACTTGGTCGGCAGTACGTTGTCTCAGTACGGGTACTTAATGCTGTTGAGCAGAAATCTTACTTCGCAAGAGAAGTACTAAATGTACTTTATAGGAAATCAGCGAAGCGACTGATGGCTCTGTACTCTGCTGTTAAATCCAATCGGTTCTTAACTTATTCGCTGGTTATTTGTTCTACAAGGATTTACGTTTAAAATCATTCTTATAATATTTATAAAACAATACTCTACAGTCTTGGATAACCTCATTATTTGAAATTCGTGCAAATCACCCAAACAAGTTAGTTTTCCATTTGTGATTTGAAACACTCGACAAAAAAACTGCTAGAATCCCGTAGATTCGTTCATTTAAAACCTCTAAATAGTTATATATAGAGTAACTGTAGCGGTTGAAACCCGACACTCAGAAATAAACACAGATTCTGTCTTTCCTCTGCTAGTTTTACTATTGAAGACAACGTATACAATTTAGTTAGTTAGTTGGTTATCAAGCCAATTTATATAGCGCTATAGTCACAGCAGACCAAGATCAAGAGCATGCACTTTACACATTGCACTTAAATGAAATATTGAATAAGTGCGTCTTTAGTCTCGCAGCGAACATTTCAAGATTAGGTGCGTTCGTCACAATGTCGGGCAGCGAATTCCAGAGGAGGGGATTCCCCCGGGTGACAGACAATTTGTATTTGTTTTCCAACTATAATCTTCGTCAGAGGCAGAAACATGACTGACATCCATTGCGTCTGACTTCTCATAACATTATCCAATGATTCTGATGCTGGCATTTCACTCTTTAGACGTCATTCCAATTTAGTCTACGTCATAGCACAATTTCGTCAGCAATGACGTCATGCGTAAATTCTGGCCCATAGGCGTGACGTCACTGTTTCTGAACGTTTGAAGGACGGACAGAAGAAGCACGTGACTGTACGGAAGGCAAAAATGAAATATTTACAGTTGGTGGCTTGGGGCTTGTGGAATGTGGATATTAGACCGTGAAACAAGCCATTACAGAATGGCGGTGGATAAATGGTCACGTGACGCATTAATTCCATGCAGCTGTTTTATCCATGAACTTACCTGTGTACACATTGTCACGTAGCATAGCAAGAACTTGAAACAAGAGTTGGAAGCGAATCGAGAGCTATATAAAGCGTCCCAATCATCAATGGCCCTTTGGATAGAATGCCACTGGGTGACTGTCCCCCACATTTTGGTCTTAACCATTTCAAATTTAGACTAAGTCCTTAAGAATAAGCAGCTACTGGCCTACTGCGGTACTACTTCAAAAGCGCTATATAAATTCGCGAGCTTTTACTTACCGCGGTGGCTGCATATTCTTAGGCGCAGACGCGCTCTATATAATCCAAGTTGAAAAGTAAGTAAGGAGCGAAATGTCACTTACCCTGTGCTATAAAAACTTCAACATTAAACAGAAAAACTAATCCCAACTTCGGCCACATTCTTCCTCCTCTTCCCCCTCTTCCTCTTTCCTCTGTTGTTCAGTTTGTTTTGAAACTGTACTCTTCTCAGTTGTTTCCCGTCTGGGACGACTGTCCTATCGCAACAGCCGCCAGCCGGGCTTTATAGCGGCCGTGTGTTCCCGAGGCGGTGTCGACGGCAGAGACGGCGAGAGAGAAGAGGAAAGCGCGCCGGGCACCACCGTCGCCGCCGCCGCCGCCGCCGCCGCCGCCGCCGCCGCAGGTGCCAGGACTAAGTGCACCCGGGCACCGAGGGGGACTCTCCTCCCACCGCCGCCTCTGTCGACGAGAGAGGGTCTATGCCCGGCCGAAGAACGAAGGCGCTCTCTCGCCTCCTAATTGAAACCTTTCACCGTCAGTCCCATGCGCCAATCAACCCCGGCCTCGTCCGTCCCTCTGTCCGTCCGTCCGACCGACCGACCGACCGACCGACGGGCGTTCGTAGCTGCCCGTCGGAGCGCTCGCTCGCTCGCTCCTGACCTTCGTTAGGTCCATTGTTCGGCGGAGAGAGGGCCGCATCGATCGAACCCCCAGACCCGCTCTCTCTCTCTCTCTCTCTCTCTCTCTCTCTCTCTCTCTCTCTCTCTCTCTCTCTCTCTCTCTCTCTCTCTCTCTCTCTCTCTCTCTCTCTCTCTCTCTCGCGCTCTCTCTCTCTTCAACACAACCGTTTTTGTGATTCTTGAGCAACCGTACATAGCCAACAGAGCCTTAGACAGGCGTCCGCGCGTCGTCTACATGTTCCGCTAACGAGGATCAAGGGACGTGGTCCTAGCCCCCCCCCCCAAACCCTCCCCTTCGCCCCTTCGCCCCTCCTCCATTCATGCTTCGGCAACTTAAGCGACCCGTATCTGATATCCAGGATCGAAGGATTGACGGTTACATGTTGAAACAGGATCTCGTTGATCGACCAATTTAACTGATGAGCTCCAGTAGCTGAGCAGCGTCTTTCGTCGATCTTCTTTCTCCTCTTTCACTCAGTTTCTTTTTGCTCTCCTTGTTGAAGACGAACGGTTGCAACGCTCGGCTCCCACTGAATCCCCCTGGCCACGAAACTACTGCTCTCGGCGAGTGAAGACAAAGGATTTTCAAAATCTGGAAGCTTAGAATCAATTCTCTCTCTTTGTCTCTGTCTCTCTGTCTCTGTCTCTCTCTCTTTGTCTGTCTCGTCTGTCGCTGAACCTGTCTTGAGTTCAGTGTTGGTCACAAAGTCGAAAAGTAAGCGAGTAAAAATCCCACGAATTTTATAGCGCTTCAAGAAGAAGTAGTCTACCGCAGTATAGCAGCTTATTCTTATGCGCTTAAATCAAAGCAGATGGGATCTTTGTCTAGGTTTTTGCCGCGAAGAGATTAGTTTGCTAGATTGTTAGATTAGCCTAGATGTTAACTTTTATAACGTTTCATGGCGACAGATACATTTTTCGAAAAAAATATTGGTCCATTTTAAAATCCTGCGGAATTCTGATTAAAATGTCCTCCAAGTGGCCCCAGGGGCGTTTCCGTCTCTATCCCACCCCCCTCAGCGCATCAGCCGATAATTGAATGCCTCTGAGTGCAACTACCCCTCCTTTCCCCATCCCCCCATTGAATTTCTCTGATATAACGACGTCATACAGGTGAGCTGAGATTGCTTCTTTGCTATCACCTGTTTTGCACGAGGCTCCATAAGCAAACTCGCACCTCTTTTGATATGGCGCCTCTTATTATAACGCTGTTGCGAATATATCCGCGTGTACGGGATCGATCCGATGACTAAGTGGGAGTTCGGAAAAGCCCCGGGTCTTTGGTCGTTTGGCTGCAGCTATGGACTGCGAGGCATCTATACAGCCAGTCCTCTTATTCGTTTTCCCCTGCCGAGGTTTTAATGTATTGACACGCCAAGCATTATGGCAACATGCATTCAACCGCTTTACTTGAACAAACGACTTTACGGCGTCAATCTGTCCGTCCGTCCGTCCGCCTGTCTGTCTGTCTGTCTGTCTGTTTGCGTTCCAAGACCGACATGACCGCACTAAGAAAACTCACAGTGGACGCCGTAACAACGCTAACCGAGATATTGAAACGTATGGGGCCCATGGCACCGTCGATACATCCGATGTCGTCCGCGTCTATTCGGGGAATGGAGAGAAAGATATAATTTCCGAGACTAATGGACCCAAATAGATGCAGAAATTGACCCAGGACAAAACGCACGGACCTTATAGGTATGCTCATCAGGAACTCAGCAGAGGATTCGAATCGCATGGCATAATGGTCGCTGTCAACCGCCGTTAGATGGAGAAGCTCTATGGGTTCATTTTTGAAGCAGCAGCAGCAGCCAAGAACACACACACACACACAGACACACAGGATGCATTGCTGATGTACGTTAGTGTCTTACCGTAATATTTCGTTTTGCAGTTGTATCTGAAGAAAGAGTCAATTTAATTGAGACGCCGGAGTACATTGTATACGGCGTTTGATGTGAACGTCTGCCCTGTCACGTAATAGCGCTACAAAATATAATAAACAAACTGAGATACTACCTCACAGCCTAATTCCAAAGCATCGACGGAATTGGGGGGGGATGATTTTAGAATAGCAACTTGATTCTGGCATGATTTCGTTTTTACTTTCAACGCTGTCATTCGATTATTTCTTTGTCATGACGGCGAAATTCGATTCCTAGTTCCATTGTTTGTGTCATTCTTGTCTCCTTCCTGTTTTGGTCACTTCTTCTGTCATCCGGACATTCGAGACCCGCCAATGTCACGTCACCGAAACCGTCGGGCGATATAGCGCCATGTGAAGGTCTTGTCCAGCTAATCGCTTTACTTACTTACTTGCGAAGCGAGTACAGGGCATACGGTGTACAAGAGGCGGGTCACGTGGTACGAAGCTACACATGAGGACCGAGGCGTAATTCCATTAGCGTTCCCATTGTCTCGTGGAATATGAGGAGCTTTTTCGTGTACATCAGATGCACAGCTGTCAATCAAATTCTCCCGCCTTTCAGTTAAGTGTGTTTTTTCTCGTTCGGTCGCATATCCCAGATATTGTCATCATTTCTATCATCATCATCGTAATCGTCATCATCATCATCATCATCGTCGTCGTCATCATCATCATTGTCATCATCATCGTCGTCGTTGTCGTCATCATCATGATGCGATCCCAAGAAGACATCTCTTTTTTACGTTGTATCCCAGACGCCCTTGCGCGCCGAAACAAACACGTGTGGAATCTATTACAATATTGATATATGCGTTTATTTTTGCGACTGTCTGTCCGTCTGTCTGTCTGTCTGTCTGTCTGTCTGTTTGTCTGTCTGTCGTTCTCTTCTCTAAGTCGGGGGAGGTGTGTGGAGGTGTCAGTCTCTTTTTTCTCGTCGGAACTTCCGGTGTCCCGGCCCTCTGGCGAACGGAGAGCTCATTACTCTGTCGCCTTTGACAGAGACGCTAAGCCAATCACCCCTCCCGCCTCCCCGCCCCCACCCCACCCCACCCCCACCCCACCCCCAGAAAACGTCACCCTCGGATCCGGCGTAAGCGTAAATGCGAAGCGTCCGCAGATGCTCGTCCGTCGGGCAAGGAACCAGCGCAAACAGACGCCAGCCCAGTGGGACCAGCGCAGCGAGCGAATGCCCGGATGGTAACGTTATTTGCTTATGGGGTTCTGTCCGCCAGTCGATAGCATACGCTCGGTTTAAGCAAATATTATTGTATTTTCTAATCCGTATGCTGCTGCTGCTGCTGCTGCTGCTGCTGTTGCTGCTGTCAAGGACAAACGCATTTCCGGCGAGAAACAAATTGATAGATTCGCAAAAGATACGAAGACAGATAGAAAACGGTGACATTTAGTAACTCATCAACTCCCACATATGCCCTCTTCCCCTCCTCTCTCCCTCCCTTTCTCTCTCTGTTTGTTTTCGTGTGTGTTAACTGCAAACCAAACATACGCCAATGCATCTCATCAGCAATGATGAATGGAGCCACTGGTCGGGTAGAATAGAAAACTCTAATTTGGCCGATGCCAGAAAACTCGAAGGCGCTCTAACTTCAGGTCTCAATCAATCATATAAATTTATAATTTCCACGGGGTGCAGTTGCGCCTCCCCCTCTCCTGACGCCCATGAATCGGTGGTGTTGCGAAGGTTTCTTCGGTTTTTGTCAGTTTTAACTCAATGTTTTCTGAATTCAGAAGATATATTTAACCCCTTAACTGGGGATCCCGGATATATCCGTCCATTTTACATTGAGTTACAGTTAAATACACGGTTAAGGGGTTAACAAACTGTATAGTTAATCGTACACTGTAGATCCAATCAGAAAGAACCATGGATGGTTGTAAAACACAAAAGACACCGGAAACCCAGCCTTATAACGTAGCAGACGGACAATGCATGGTGAGTCTTCGTCAATTCCTCTGAGAGAAACTGAATGAAACGTCAGTCGATGCTTACGTCATCTCAGCAGACGACAATCGCCGTCGTCCGCCGCCTGTTTGCCGTGGCGCGAAATTAGATATCCCAGCAATAAAACAATCCAATGTTTAACGATGGTTTTACGTGCGCTTAGACACATTCATCTGAATATGAAATTGTACCAGAAATAAATAGAAATATCTCATTAAATTTTTTTCTAAGCTAGCTATCACCAATCGCAAACAATAATACAGAAACGCGTACTACCGGTTGGTCACAGGCTCACAGAACATGACAGAAAGGACTGTCTGGTTATCTGACTGTCTGCCTGTCTGTCTCTTTCTTTTCTCTCATATTGATCTCTTTCTAAGTACTAAGACAGTTTTCATGGAAGTAATTCATGTCCTGTTCACCTTCCTTGAAATGCGTTTCTGACCATTTTCTGTTTATACGTTGCTTTCAAAGTGTGAGATCCCACTCTTCAAACAATCGTTTGAATTAACAATTTCGCGGAAGACCCTCCGCCACCCCCACCCCGACCCCCTACCCCAGGACCCTTTCTCCGCACCAACGGTCAATGACAGAAGCAGCGACACACTATATGAATATTTTAACAGCTTACAATGACATCATCCGCCTCGAAATAGAACGAACTACACGCCCCCTTCAACTATTCCTGTAGTGAGAACCAGTGGCGGCTCTAGGATTTGGCAAGTGGGGGGGCCGTTGGGGGGGCAACTTCTAATCATGGGGGGCCAACCATTTGTTGTTTAATGTATGTAGCATTAAGTATAGGGTCCCAACTGGGGGGGGCCACTGGGGGGGCCAGGCTCTCAATAGGGGGGGGCACGGGCCCCCCCTGGCCCCCCCGGTGGAGCCGCCACTGGTGAGAACCTTATGGGGCAATGGGGCATGACAACGAATGTAATAACTCTTATACAAAAGAAGTTCAGTTGCGACGAATTACGAAAACGAGGCTGAGGCCGTGATGTAATTATCGAATAATCAATATAGGCGAAAATGGTGAGATTGATGGGCATAGTGTTTGCCCATCTCATAGCTACACCAGACATGGTCATGGGTCCAATTTTAAAAACCCAACCCAACCTAACCAAATTCAGACCCACCCAACGATAGCAATAGGGTTACTTGATCGAAAGGCAAATCAAAAAACTCTCACGATTTCAAATATAAAACGTGCACTGAAATCTCTTAACCCAATTCGTTTTGGACAGTGCTTTTTCTAGCAGAAAAGGTTTGGGAACTCATCTCTTTTTTACTCATAAACAAAGCAGGTGTGGGAACGCCGTACCTGTTCGTTTCCAAACGCATTATTACATATCCATAATTATATATACATTCTGGCAAAAAAGATGTGGAAAAACCCTGAAAACTCTGAAAAACCCTGGTTTTGCATAACCGGCGCCAAAGGCGTCGATCCACTTAGAATATTGGGGGGCCCAAAACTCAGAAGTTAGGTACATGAAAAGTTGATGCTATCATTTCTCGTTGTCCTGGTCACTCACGACTCGCTATATATATATATATATATATATATATATATATATATATATATATATATACTGGACAATTTTTTCTTCATAAGTCCCTCGGGAATGAAGTACCGAGGGCATATATACATATATATATATATATATATATATATATATATATATATATATATATATATATATATAAGTAAGCGGTGTCAAAACCTTGGCCCGCGGACCAATCTTGGCCCGCGGGCTGATTTTATTTGGACCGTGAAAACATTAACGTATTACAATTTATTACTAAAAGTTTATGCGTGAAATTGGCTGTTAGGCATGACTAGAATACGGTTTGTCATAGTTACAACAATAGGTTGTAATCAAATCAAAGTAAATATTGTAATGATTGAATGACCTTTTAATGTTTTCGTCATCCAGCACGCGTGCCATCCAGCACGCGTGCCAACCAGCACGCGTGCCAACCAGCACGCGTGCCATCCAGCACGCGTGCCATCCAGCACGCGTGCCATCCAGCACGAGTGCCATCCAGCACGAGTGCCATCCAGCACGTGTGCCATCCAGCACGTGTGCCATCCAGCACGCGTGCCATCCAGCACGAGTGCCAACCAGCACGAGTGCCAACCAGCACGCGTGCCAACCAGCACGCGTGCCAACCAGCACCAGCACGCGTTCAATCCAGTACGCGTGCCGGATGGCACGCGTGCCATCCATTGTTGAGGGTTTCGGCAGCTGGAAAATGTGTTAACTGGTATATAAGAATGTTAAAATATTGGGGGGGGGGCCCAACAAGTGCTGGGCCCCCCTGCCCGAATTATTGGGGGGCCCGGGCCCCCCGGGCCCCCTATGGATTGACGCCTATGACCGGCGCCTATGATTCGCTAAGCTGCAGATCGATTATTTCAAACTTATTCTTCTACATGCAGCAGTGACTGAGTGACTGACTGACTGACTTACTCACTCAGCGCAAAGGTATTTTTTTATCTAGCGCCATTATCGACCCGTGATCTGCCGATTATTGCTTCGTTCTTGTTCTCCTTCTTTGCGCGTTTATTTAGCGCAGAATAGTCATAATTGAGGCGATTAACCTGACGTCTACGCAATGGAAACACCGCTTTAATTAATTATAGGTTTATTGGGGGCAGGCCACCCTCTACACCCTCTCTCTAGTCGCCTCAAATGTACATAGTCCTGCATAATGAACGATAAACAAAGTCTGCGGTTAGAAATAATAACAGACGGCGTCGATTAGATCGGAAACGATAATTGGACGTTCGGTCAGTTATAATAACAGAGACGATAGCCGTGAAAAGAGTTACAAGAGTAACCGGAGGAGAATAATATGGCCGCTGGCATTTAGGGACTGCGGACGGAAAACAATGGATCTAACGTACATATGTACACACTGCAGAACGGCTCTCATCGACTACAATAAACCCAGTTATATTTGCATTTGCTGCTTTGCGTATATTTGCGCTCTATAAATGCTCTTAATAATAATAAAATAATATTATAATAATGTTATTATTATTCCTATTACTATTATTATTATTGTGGGAACACCGTACCTTTACGTTATTATTATTATTATTATTATTATTATTATTATTATTATTATTATTATTATTATTATTATTATTATTATTATTATTATTATTATTATTATTATTATTATTGAAAGCTTAAGCCTTAAGTTAGCACAAACTTTATTAGTGATTTGAATTTCATAACCACAGGATTTTGCAGTTCTGCTCTTCACTCTTCAGCCTTGTACCTTTAACGTTATATTGAAATGTTGACATTTTAGTACGAAATTGGGAGCAGCATGGCTTGTATACAGTAGGAAGAAGGCGTGAAATTGCCAGACATTTCGCACTAAATGAAACCGGTGCCGAAAATGTGTCTAACGAGAAATGGTTTTGGGCGTTCTATGGCAATTTCACATACAGAATAATAGTCGAGGCAGATGAACTTGGTTCGCTGGTAATTGTAAACTGGTTCTATCGATCGGGAGAAAGAACGTTCGAAATGTCTATTCGCTAAATACCTTTAATGATATTCAGCCATCGGAAAAGCCCAACGCGGCGTTATAACAGGCGTGCTATTATTGCATTGTCACTTCCAGATACGATAATGACCTTCTGAGCCACTGAGCACAGTTCTCACTTCTCTTTTCGTCCTCAAACAGGTAATCGGCGTTAAGTGCGCAATTAATTGGCACCTGTATCCGATGAGACGTGACAGTTGGAAAATTGGCACTGCTAGGATTCCAGTTCTGTGTTGCTGAGTTGCGTTTTTTAATTAGGCGAGAGGACATAATAATAATAATAATAATAATAATAATAATAATAATAATAATAATAATAATAATAATAATAATAATATTATTATTATTATTATTATTATTATTATTATTATTATTATTATTATTATTATTATTAGTTACACTGTAAATGTGTATGGACCTACATAACTGGTTCAGTAGGAGTAGGATATGACATACAGTAGTCCTCTTTTATGGTCACTGTAGTTCGAATACCATTGATAGCAGAAAAAGCAAGACGGAACAACGTGAAAGTAGAGAACTGTTCTGTCGATCAGAAAGTGTGTGCTGGAGTCCTATGGAGTAAATCATAAACTGATAAGACTTTCGAAAGATATACTGTATACAGCAATGAAAAATCAGCCGTAAGAATTTGTGAAGAGATTGGGAACTGGTTGAAGACAAGCAGAGGATCAAGACAAGGAGACAATAAAGGACATAGCAGAGCAGGGACTGCACATAAACAACACGAGGAGATGCCTATGATGATGATATTATCCGAGGGAAATGAAGATGACCTGGAGGACACTTTGCAGACGCTGATTAATGAAGCAAGGCGCTGTGGTTTATCAATGAACCTTGAAAAGACAAAAACAAGGGTGTTTCGACCGAAAGATACTTTAAAGAAGAATCACAGTGCATGGATTCGAATCATTAGCGTCGCCACGGGGGGAGGGGGCAAATGGGGCAACTGCCCCAGACCACCTACCAGATTCGCGCAAATCCGGTGAGAAAGTTTTCTGTGGAGGGGTGAGGGGTGGGTAAGGAATCTGACACGCTAGCCTCTTTTGCCCCCAACCAAAAATTCCTGGCGACGCCAGTCTAGTAATCAAGTTTTTTTTTTCAAAAATTAGGCCACTATCTCTTGTATATCAAAAGTGCTTGGCATTCAGAATTTTGCCTGTGGCATTCTCTATTGTTTAAATTGGACATTTTTACACTACAGAGAATGGTATTGGCAGATGTGTGAATGGCTATCACTTTTGATAGGCAAGTGAAGAGGCCCTCGTAAAATTAGCGTCGCCACGGGGGGGACTGCCCCCCAACCTGCCTCAGACCACCTACCAGATTCGCGCAAATCCGATGAGAAAATTTTCTGTGGAGGGGGGTGAGGAGCGGGTAAGGAATCTGACACGCTAGCCCCTTTTGCCCCCAACCAAAAATTCCTGGCGACGCCACTGCAAATGACTCATTATTTTTTGTGGCATTTCGAAAGCTCTAGAAAAAAATTGAGACAGAATATATTGACAATTCTAGTACGGTTTGACACAACAAAGATGGGGACACAAGAATATAGGGCCTATGTGGTTTTAATTAGTCTCAACACTCTTCTGAATTGTTGCATATCTATAGCCTATTGTAACACTAGTTCTTGCATTGTCCAATTTCAAACAGGCCTGTATCAATTTTATGAAAAATATTTTTGGTTTGAAACAAGCTCTCTTAAGCACCATCCTATCTCTCAATTGATTTTTTAGACATTTGACAGAGAATAGATTTCTGAAAGACTTTGTATAGTGTCGTGGCGTTTCGAATGGCCATTAGCGTTGTCCTCCAACCAAAAATTCCTGGCGACGCCACTGATTCGAATTAGAGAGCGTGGACAATTTTGCCTTATTTGGAAGCAACAATTAAGACACATTATAATGTGATCTATTGTGGTTTTGGAGGCTATGTAGCCTAATCCTGCGTGGAAACGGAATTTTAAAGTTGTATGTTTGTCTAGCGCATATATTAGATCGTGTCCAGTCAGTGTTTATTCTAGGCCTTCTCTTCGGGGAATCCCCCCAAAGTTTTAAAATTCTCCAAAATTGTTAATGTTGGCTGGAGGATGGAAATCCCCCCCAAGTGTGGAGACTCAGATCTTGCTCCCCCCCCCAACACTTATTTCTATAGCTAGTCTATAGCTATTTAAGAAAGATTAAGCGCATGAGAATAAGCAGCTACTACTGTACTACTCTCAGAGCGCTGTATAAGTCTACGAGATTTTACTTTACTTTACACTGGGTAACCAGCGTCTAAAACTTAACAAAGATGGCGCAAATTGGCTCAACATACACGTATGTTCGACTACATTCGATGAGTTTTGATTTCTATGTGGAATGTTGAGTGGGTTGCAAATCATGAATATTCAATAGGTATTCAACGGTTTAGAATCGAGTCTTTACCTAAATTACCTTTATTCTCCGTACAAAGTTGAACAGGATCAACGATATCCATTCAGAATATCGTAAGATTTTACCGTTTTAATCATAATTTTGTAAAATTCAGCGTTTAAAATTGAAATTCTGCGTCTGAAGCGATATTTAGGCGCTTCTATTTGTCGTATTTTGTGGTTTTGTGAACAATGATGTAGCCAGTTTAGTTCCACCCACTCGGGAAGTGATTCAACGATTAAATATTGTCTTTTTCCACTTTAAGATCGGATTTTCACCGAATTTAATCACTAAAAACAGGTTTTTGTTGAATTTGTACGTTTGTGCGTTATAATGGGGTCTGTTATTCTTACTTGAACGATTTATAAGCGCATATTTAAAGACTGAAAATTCTGCCACATCCATAGTTGGCTTAGCCATAAACGGCGCTAGTTCACTTTAGAGTGGGCAATGTATTATCCTAAAACCATAGTGAATATAATTCGTCGACGTAGTGCTAATACCATAGGGTTAGGGTTAGAGTTAGGGTTAGGGTACAGATACTTCGCTGCGAAATAATAGATTGCCCACCCTAAAGTGAACTAGTACCCCATAAACTACCTGTGTTTTCATGAATTTGCTTTGATATATATATATATATATATATATATATATATATATATATATATATTGTCTTATTGTGAGCTATCACAGATTTGGCTTTGCGACTATTTGGGAGGGCGTTGACTTTGTCCGCATTCTTCTTCAGCCGGTTAAAAGAATTGTGTTTAAGAAATATGGGGGTTGTTTGCATTTGCTAAGAAGTACTTCTTTTGAAACAGTTATATTTTCGAATTTTTAAATTCAGATACAAATTGAATTCAAGGATTTCCACATAAATATACCAAGATGTCGAAGGCCAAGTCAAAGACCGTGAAGAAGCGTGCCCAGCGGGCAACATCAAACATATTTGCCATGTTCAGTCAGGAACAAATCCAGGAATTCAAAGAATCCTTTAATTTGCTGGATCAGAATCACGATGGATTCATCGACAAGGAAGACCTTCACGACATGCTGGCGTCATTAGGTGACTATTCTACACTTTATATGAATACATGTTTGTTTAGCTAATATGTTTTGCAAAATGTGTGCAAATTGTATTGTACTTTGAATGTATTTCTTTTTTTTGTATCTGACAGGTAAGATGCCAACAGACCAGTACTTGGATTCGATGATGGCTGAGGCTCCCGGTCCAATCAACTTCACAATGTTCCTGACAATGTTTGGAGAAAAGCTAAATGGAACAGATCCTGAGGATGTCATTAAAAATGCCTTTGCCTGCTTTGATGATGAAAATAAAGGTGCATGTTGCATTTCTTGATTGAGATTTTAAAATTAAATCTTGTAAAATCATTGATGAATTCACAGGTGAAGTTTCAAATTCAGGTGTGATAGCAGAAATTGATGATACCTGTGAATGATACCTGATCGTCGTTGATCCTGTTTAAGATGTTTACTTGACAGGACCTAAAATGCCTATGCTATGGTGAATAGTAGGCGTTATCAATTTCGGATTGACCAAAACAATTTGAATAAAAATGTTGTTAGCAGTCTAAATGGTGATTAGAGTATTGCTTTGTTGATATTCATCATCATCATAGTTACTTTCTGCCAGCTCATTAGTGGCAATAGCTAGACACAAAATTTCTCAACGTCTTCTTTGATGTTATCCATCCACTTTTCCTGGGCCTTCCTTTTCCTCTCTTGTCTTTTTTGTATGTGTAGAGTGCTTTATGTGGTCGGCAAGTTGATATCGTATCTGTAGCTAAATATTAAGCTTATTTATGTTGATTGTAGCGTAGTGTGGTCTTGAAATTCTTGCTATTAACTTATCTATGATGTGGACTTACTGACATTTGCTGCTTTTCTTTCATTTTGAAGGTTATTTAAATGAAGATCGCCTGAGAGAGCTTTTGACTACAATGGGAGACAGATTTACAGAGGAAGAGGTGATAATTTTATACCTGTGCAGGTCTGGGGCTTACCTGTCCTGGGCCAGGGTCCCCTTCAGAATAAATATAGGGGCCTCCAAAGATGGAGGATGTGGGGAATGTAGCTGTAAATACAAAAGAATTGTATCTTTTGGATGGTCCCCTGTGACCCCTGGTCTCCCACATTTGTGGACTTTGCGGGCGCCTGACCTGGATCTGCACAACAGATGTTTAGTATTGTTGTTACAAAAGATGAAACTCCCACAGCCTAGGACTTCGTAAGTAAGTAAGTAAAAGCGTTCTTATATAGCGCTTCGTAAAGAAGCGCTATAAATGGTAAGCATATTGAAGTACATTATAGAGAATTCTAGAAGTTTGTGTTTTATTGCAGGTGGATGAAATGTATAGAGAGGCTCCTATCAAAAACGGAAATTTTGATTATGTTGAATTCACGAGAATCCTGAAGCACGGAAAGAAAGACAAAGATGACGAGTAGTCCAGACTGCAGGTCTGGGTTACTGTGGATCAGAGGGCCATGGACTTAGATATCTATCTCTGCAAATGATTCCAGTGGAAAATTCCATACTCTTTGTTTTAATTAGTGTTTTGTAACGGAGGTTTTGATTTAATTTCTTGGCTTATGTATGCATTAACCGATCAAAACAATTAATGACTTAACTTTAGAAAGAAACTGAATTTCGATATATTATGAAAGCAGAGTTTTGTTTGTCACTCCGCATGCTTTGCCTCTGTGGCAAATTGATAGATTGGCCGGGTTGGCAAAGGCGCTCTTGGGTCTATCTGCATTGATTTTGACAAAACCTATGGATTTCTTTGTTTATTTATATTTTATTATTTTCAAGACCTGTCTGCCATTTTTTTGGCTTAAAAGTCCAAAGGTGGTAATGTATGGGGATTTGAGGGTCTAATTCTAAACAAGTGAAAGTAACTCTAATTTGTGCCAAAATTCAAATTCTCTGAAACATTTATTTCAACACATTGTGGTATTAGTAGAATTATCTAAAATCCAGCGGTAACACTGGCCGTTTATCTACGCATGGTGGTCATCAGACTGACCTTACTTTAGGGTATTGCCCGGGTTCGATTATCAAACTCTTATACAGTGTATCAATTGAAGTGATTTATTTGACATGATTTTCAGTGGCTTATTAGGCATTAGACATTGTATAAAATATGCCATAATGTCATTCTTTATACAAATGAAATAATTCTGCTCTCTAAATTGTCATTATCATCAAGACTACTGTATTATTATACAAGAATTATATATACTGTACATAAGCAACAGGCCAGTTTCCCAATACTATCCTCCCATCAAAAACCTCATCTCTAGCTACTTGCAATCATTACTTGGTAAATAGTCAAACAAACAAATACAGACAGAAATATATATTCACCTTCTTCTTAAGGCTCTCTCTCTCGATAGACATGTTCCATACTCCAGCGTCGCCACTCCTCTCTATTTTGAGCTTTTATCTTCAGGGTTGAATACTCGTTTTTTCCCGTAGTGTCAAACATCCACTCCAGCATCGATATCCTTGGTTGCCCTTTCTGTGCTTTCCCATTCATCTTTCCTTCTAGTGCTTCTCTTAGTAGGTTTGATTCTTCTCTCAGTACATGACCTATCCACTTCTTTTGTTTAGTATACTAATAGAGTTCTGGTGCAGTGGGAACTTAAAGGCATTAAAATTAAACTTAAGTTATGAATAAAATATATTCCTTATTTATGCTAAGAGTGGCCCTGGTGTCTTTGCAACATCTTTGTTAAAGAAAATTATTATAAATTTAACAGAGAAAGAATAACTGGTTTTAGTAAATGCTTCTGATGATATATTGCTGCTTCTGATATCCAACTTTTATTCTTTGACATTTTCAGTATGCCATAAGTAATGGATACCAAGTCATAACAAATACATTGAAACTGTCATTGAAAAATATTTGCTTAACGTAGATTAAAATACATCAGAAGTTTAACATGCAAACATGAATTAAATGATATTTAGAAGGTCCAACATTCCTCTGCCCATTGAATGAAGCCTCTGCCATGTTGGTTTCACCAATCTAGAGACAAACTATCATAATTCTGATCCCACACCACTGTGATTGGCATAAATCATCAAACAGCCCCCTGCTTACCATCAGAATTTCGAATCCATAAAATGTACCATTAACCAAGTTTGATTGTAGTTAAAATCATCAAAGGAACGTTGTCTGATTATGATTGGGCATTGTCCAATTCTATCATAATTGCAAGTAACAGAATAATTGCAACACAATCGTACATATACATATTAATCCAAGCACTTGTGTAGTGACATCATCTCAATGCCTAAGATATGACATACGGCATATACCCGGGTAATGCCAACATATGACCACATTTACACTCAAGTGTCAATTAGCAATACAAATTTCACAAAGTTCCTGCAACAGAACAAATTGGGAAATCTAGTTCTAAATACATACTGTATAATTAATATAATCCATTAAATTGGTTCATCAGCATAACTGATATTTTCCATTTTGAAAGCTCAATTGCAGAGAAGTAAATGTACAGCAAATATTGCATAAACTAGCAACCAACCTTAATGAGATTATGATAAGAAGCAGACAAATTCCAGCAATTATGCTGTTTGTTGTTCAACGAGTAATAAAGACTTATATTTACATATAAGAATGTATGGTTAAACTTAAAATATAATAAATATTAGCACTGCTGTTTCTAATTTTAAAATAGTACTCTGTTACAATAATTAATCGCAGTACTACTATCAGGGCGTAGGGGGGAGGGGGTATATTGGTATATATATTCCCCAAATATCAGACTACACTATCTTAAAATTTTCAATGTGCTTTTTAAGATTTTCCAAGTTTTTAAAGATTTATATCCCCAAATCACATTATACCCCCCTCAACTCCAATCAAATTCCTGGCTATGCCCCTGCTACCTATTGCTTTAATTGCTTTCTTAAAGCATCGATATCAGATACCTTGCATTTACCAGGATATATAACAAAACTAATACACTGTCAAAAATTATTGAAAGCAAATAAGGCATCTACAGCAGAACTTTTCATATGTCCAATCAAGTACAAAACATCTAAATATTTACAATAGTGTATTTCGCATAATTTTTTTGGACCCAAAAATACTTATGACACCATACCATGGGAAGTACTATGGCCTGATTGATCAGCTATATCACAAACCATTAATTACGTTTTGGAAAGCTCAAATTTGTTTAAATCTAAAACTTTAGCTAAAATTATATATTAAACTTATAAAGATATTATACCAAAGAAAATCAAACTGACCCAGTTGCTTAACAATAAATATAAACGGTCAAATGTTGAAGCTGCTTTCGATATTAAAAATGGAAATATCAAATGACAGATGTATCTCATGCTCACATCGTCAGCTTAATTTTTTTCCATAGCAAGGTTTTAATTTTTCCAAAAAGCAGCATGGAGTCAAACCATCCAAAACTTTGGAAACAAGTGGACCGTTAAAAACAAATTTTTAACTCTCACAGAGGGGTTAGTCTCTATCAGTGGGGAGAGGGATAAATCAAATATTGCTCATATCCAATTTTCACAATTAAGGCCTCATTCAGGAAATAGTAAAAAGAATACGTATCTAAATGTTGAGTTTGCATACTTTACAACACAGTTCATATATATATATACATAATCATCAGTTAAAGACAGCCTGAAAAATGAAACTTTGATTAAAATTGTAGTTTTCTAAATGTATTGCACAAATGTCAAAAGAACACACATACTGTCGTACACAGTACACCAATTCAAGTATTACAGTCAATCGTGCTGAGGTATCTGCGATAGAATTTGACCACCGCTGACAAAATTTTGTAAAAAATGTCCTGGTTCTGAAGTAGCATTGAGACCAAGATACAGAAAGATCTCGCACTTTAACACAACCACAAGCATTTCCTGTCTTGTCATCAAGGTACATGGATGTTTGGGAATGGCAGCCCAGTTTTTTAACAGCTAGATATTTCCAAATGTATTACAATAGTAAGAAAATTGTGAAAATATTATCCATCCTCATCAAACTAACAGACTTAGAATCAATTAGTAAGAAAACCAAGATATACATTTTATAGAGCTACATTTTTGCTTAAAGTGAAAATTTTTATTGCCCAGCTATATACCATTGAAATAATTCTGTCAGTGATTTAAAATTTACAGATATTCTAAAGTCTAAAAAATATTGGACCCTCTTAAAGATGAGATTGCTCATCGAGGAAGCTAATGCAAAGGTGATGGTCTCGCAGGTCACCCCAGCCTCCGTTCGGCTTCATAACCCGGCGTGGAACAGAGGGATAACCGCTGACGTAGATTCGTTTGGGAAATAGAAACTCGGAGTTTTCCTTCAGTAGCTTCTCGATTTGTGAAACATGGTCTGATGGATTACAGTTGTTGCCTTTCGCATGAAGTCCACTGTTTGAAAAAAATTAACCAGATGAAGACAATCTGTGCTTGAAATAACATCATTTTGCCCACAAATGCTCAGGAAACTAAGCCCAAAACATAAGCAGTGAGTTTGAAAATATCCAGTCCTTGTCCTTAAACAATATATGCTTTACTGATAATGGATATCTGGGAATGATAGATTACAAAAGCATGTACCATTCTCCAATGTGATAGATTCTCGGTGATTTCATGACCATGACCTTCAACTTTGACTCGGTGCACGATCGGCCAACGTAATTTATCGACCAATCCCAGTTGTAGTCGTCATAACGACAAAAATCCTAAAACAAAAACATTTGCCTTCAATATAAAAATTGCACCAACCACTTAAATGAATAGAGAAAAAAAATCAAAATGGCACATCAAATTCAAGGTCAATAACCTCAAAATGTCACCGTAAATGTAAAATCCAGAGCTTTCCATCCTCACCTGACCGCATTTCTTAATTTCATTCCAAACTTTACGAGTCAGCGACATTCCCATGTTGTGCCGAGACGAAACAAACTGCAAGACATCGATCTGAAGATCAAAAACAAGAATCCCACTTCATCTTTAACCAAATTTCCACTTTAAAACATACAGGATCAATCGTCACGCTTGAAGTTCACACAATCCAGTTCAATAACTTTCTTGATGGACTGTAACATAGGCTGGAATCCAAATATGAAAATTCTTTCTGACTTCCCCATTGAGGCTATAATATTAAAACTCTTATGTTCCGACATGGTTAGAACTTATAACACCAATTGCAGTTAAGTCAATCATCATCCTCTTCTTCATGAACATTCCAACAAGTCACTACCTTTCACAAGAACACCTTGTCAGACAGCAAAGCACACTTTAAAAAAAGTGATTACACAACAATCTCTTTTTATTTGTTAACTGGCTTTTTGTCTCTACCAAAGTACACACATACAGATCACTAAAAGTAAGTACCTGAGGTGACAGATCGCCATACTTTGGTTTCTTGTCGTACGTTCCGAGGGTTAGGATGTTACAATCGGGGCAAACCCTACAAAAATCCGTAAGTGCGCACAAAATCTGAATCATATTCATTGCACAATATTAGTGAACAGAGCGATGTGCAGAAATTCACCTTTCAATCGAAATCAAAAGGGCTTTCGATTGAATAATATTAAATGTTTACAAGACCTAGATTCTAGCACCAAGCATTAAATCTCTGACCAAAAGACATGTAACATACTTCTATAATAAACATTATGGATTTCTCTTGCAATAAATATAAGGTAAAGGTTAAGTCCGAAGTCAAGTCCGTGTGTTGGGTTTCGGCGCCTATCTCCGGTCTAGGCAATCAGTGATGTAGGTGGCATAAGTCATTAATCTAGGGTAGGTTGCCATTACTTTCCTCAGACCCATGTTTTACCTCGCAGCTTCATGCTGCTCCTCATTTTACTACTGCCTTGTAGCGAGTAAGGCTGAGTCGACCTTAAGGCTCCTGCAGGTATCGAACTTGTGACCTTCTGCTCTATCGTCCAGTGTTGTTACCACTCTGCTAACTTCCCTCTCCACAATAAATATAGAACCACTCATATTAGCCAAAGCCCATGTTTTGATGCATACATTTCATGAATTATATGCAGTACATAAATGCAGGCTGCTGTATTGAACAAGTAACAACATGTGTGGAAATATTCTGAATGTACTCTGGCAATTTCTGTTACCAAGAAGAGCGTGTATAGAATTCTGCACATTACGCACCTCGTCCTCAAACGATGCATCTTTAGAAGGACTGGAACAAAATCTTTGACCAGGTAATGATCTTCCTCTATCAGGAGGACCGGTCCCTCAAAATGCCTCGTCACATGGAGATAGTCAAATACGTGGTTAATCTAAAAATACAAATAATAAGATAAATATAACAAAATAATGACAGAAATTCTCCAAGAGAAAGACAGGAAACGAGATACTAGAATACGAAATAATACTTGTGAGGTCAATAGCACTTACATTGCTATGGATACAATGACACGTTAGACAGGACTTTGTGAACATAAACACACAGGATTTTAACTAAGATACACTTTCCAATCCTGCAAATTCGTCAGAAATCAACTGAGCAAGTACTAGTATTTTGGATACTGACAAACTTGCCAACCTTCCAGAACCAGTGATGCTTCGTCTGACAGTATTTGGCCTCACGATAGTGTCCATATCGATCAGGATAATCTTTGTTAGTACAGTTCATCTGCATTGCTCTATAAGCACAACATAAGTGCGTAAACAACACACAATTTCACAAGAACCAGTCTCCTCTGCACAAATACAAGAATTTCAACAACAGCAAGTACTAGAAGTTTTCATTTAAACTGAACTAAACAGAAATGCAAGGACCCTGCACTGCATACATTTGGGAATCCTCCACCATCGGTCATCTTCAAGCAAAACACGTGATCCAACAACAACAACAACAACAACAACAGTGATTCATCATTGCATAATTACCAAATCCTGAAGAGATAATAAGACTGAAAATGTTGCCTACTGATCCTTGTTGACGTTGCGAGGACAGTCGTTCGGATCTTCTCCAGGAAAGACAACCGGATGAAGCTGCATTGAGAACGGATAATAGATCTGCAATACCTGAACATTCACATTAACCCTTTTACTGCTCATTTATTTGTCACGCCGTGTAAAATGGACGAGAAAAAGGGTTAACGGATTTACATAAATTCCACACCACAAATATAATTCCTATTTCATAAACACACAGTCACACATGTAACACTTCAATTCTTTTCTAGGACAAATGGTTGACTTTCTCAACACACTTTAACAGGAAAATAGATAATATCAAATTTAACGTCACATAATGAGTATTTTAAATCCGAATCAGCATTTCGTTTTCTAGAAAACAAAACAATATCCAAGAATGCCAGTATCTTGTCACGTAAGCCAAAGCTTGAAAATAGGCTGTCTTGTGGACAAATGAATGAATAAATATCTGGTTCAAAGTGAACTAGTGCAGTAGCATTAGTACCGGTATTACAAACACGTATAATTATAAAATATAAAACATGCCTAAAATACTTAAAATTCTCACTGGACAGAAGTCAATCGACGTGATAATCGTGTCCAGCTCCTCGGAGTAGAAGTCGTGGCTGAATATCACCAGAGTCCTTTCAATGTCTCGTGCCTTCTCCAGAGACGCGACCAGGTGGCGCAGGTACTCGGGGCGATTGTGAACCTGGACAACAACCACGATCGCTGACTCATCAACGGGAAGATCAAACAGATCCAGGTTGTGTATGACTTGATTCCGATTTCTCTGCCAAATCATATTTTTAATCTCAGACAGCGTCAGATTGCCGTAAAACTCGGGACCACTGCCGTTACCCGACGACGCGTCCCTTCGACGATAAAGCTGATTCATAATGCTCATGCGTTCAGCTTCATCCTGTTCCCAATGCAGATGGTCCTTATGACTTTCATCTCCATAGTCATACTTGTGAGTGACGCCAAACTGAGCGTCAAAAATTTTTAAGTCATATCTCTTTGCGACCATAAAGTTCAGACTTGTTACCAAGAAGCTCAGGATGGACAAGACAAAAACGGCCTTGACAAATTTACATAGAGTAGGTCTCATTCTTCTCTGACCCAGTCAAAACCTGATTAGAAACAAAACAGGCTTTAAAAACAGTAATAACCTTCAAAATATTTCATCTATAACTGGCTCTAAGTAAACTTAACCCTAAATCTTTGTTCTCGGTTGTAACTTTCGTCTCTTCCCACATAACTCAAACCCACGATCCACTTCCTGCCTACCAATATGCATCACAGATCACTTACCTATATTGAAAAGTATTTGCCAGTCTACTGACCATTGAGACAGTCTTATTTTCGAATGAGTTACTTTGTCAAATGCCTTGGCAGTCACGGTATATTGTGTCAAACACTTTTGAAAAAGTCAAGGGTATATTATGTCAACTGCTTTTCTCTCGTCCACACTGTCATAAATTTCCTCTAAAAACTCTAGCATGTTTGTTAAACAATAACTTCCTCTAATGAACCTATGTATGTTGAGTAATGGTCTTCATTTCCTTGATCAATGTCCAACGGTACGTGCTAAAAAAAACACGAACAGCGCATTTGTCTCAAGCCTTCGATTAATCCTTGACCCACCGCTCCATTCAGAGCGCTACATAAGTCGTGCAATTCTACAGGTAATTACTGTGTAGTAAATTCGGCGATTGAGTCACGATAAACCTTTTTAAAGCATCCTTAGATTGCGCATTTTTTTCATTAAATCGGTAAGATCAGATAAAATAACGTCTAATTCGCACATTTAATAGGTGTGTTTACAGTAAAATGCGTCGATATTCATAACTGCAGTGCCCCTATTGTCGTAACGTAGCGTCGTTTCCGTGGACTACGGTATTGATTGCGGATGAGAAAAAAACACGTGGTAAACTTCGAGAGGAGAAGGAGGAGGGTATTGGAAAGTAAGTAAGTAAACTTGGGTTAATTTATGTAGCGCTTCACGTAGCAGCGTAGAAATCTGCTCACAATAAAAAAATTAGAAGTTACTCGATGTGTCAGAATTAATACAAAACGTTTAACTGAGTCAAAACAAATGCCTTCCATCCAGGTTCCGTACTTGCAACAGGGGCCTACGGACTGCCCAATAAACATGCCTCTAGCGGAGCTCTAGTGGCAAACCGAGCGAGGACTTCTAGTGGCATTCCTCCAGTGGACCGACGGAGGATTATCGTCATCTGCCAGACTGCCACTGCTGCTTAACCGCCGCTGGAGGATCCACACTCCACAGCATGACAGCGGCCGGCCACCAGCATAGAATATTATGAATATATCTCTATGTTTTATATGTGAGAGCGCAAACGGCGATCGAAGTTAATTGTTCACAAAAGTGTTTAAAAGTGTTTCAAAATAAAGGTATTTTAAACGATGTTCATAAATTTGGTAGTATATTGAGTATGCATGACTGTTTAGACATTTAACTTATATATATTTACATTATACGTTGCTTTGGGTGTTATATCTGCACAGCATATAATATTCACGGGATCCCTATCTAGGGCACGAAGCATTCGTGATTGGTCGAAAGTAATTTATTTCAAATTAGCGAAATTGGTTATCGGACATCCATTTATTCCAACGTACTTAGGCCATCGATTGAAACCCGTGTGCGATTTCAGTTTGAGATTATAATGCATCAACCGAGACTACACGTGCGCAGCATGTATAGGAGAGCTTCTATAGCGGCTAGTTTGAGGTAACGCGATGGTTAGAGTTACGTATGCCGTAAGTCTCGAGTACTTGGTTAATGGCTATTGTTACGTATGTCATTCAACTAAATAATTGGCTGAAGAAATTACGTGATTTCTTCCACCAATCACTTGAAGCAGATAAAACGTGCTATATTGTAGTGGATCTTGGCAATTTTCGTGTTAATTTTTCAGAATTGTACGTCAGAATGTCGAATCCGAATAATCTGAATCACAGGTAATTGAAGTGAATCTTATCTATTTATTCAGCAGTGTTGTGGTGCGTGCCGCAGTGCAGCGCTTTGTACTTAGAACATTTTGATGTATTTGACCTTGACCTATGGCGAAGCTTGTTTGCTTTATGGTTATGTCAGCAGGCCGAAACGAACAAGGAGACAGTGGCCATGGTGGTGGATCAACATTGGGAAAGGAACCGAGAAATCCGACTTGGGATTTGAGCATATTGCCAAGATTTGGCAAACACTTCTATGACGAACTCTCAACTACTTCACAGAGGACCAATGTAAGTTTGTGAATTTTTGCAGAATCCCGCTGTCTGAACGTAATACAAACTGTCGTTAGTGTAACTTATAATTTGGAAATGACCTAACTTTCTTACATGTAAAACCTTTGTTACAGGATATGCTTCAACAGTTCTACACAGTTAACCAAATAACTTACCAAGGTCACTCCTGCCCAAAGCCTATTCTCAGTTTCCAAGAGGCTAATTTCCCAGGTAATTTACCGTAATTGCTAACTCTTGTAATATTGCCTAAGCATCAAGGTCTTTTAATCAAAATGGGTTTCTATATGAAAATTTCATTAACAGTCAAGTTCAGTATGCCAGTGTAGTTTATGTTGTCCTATTTGAATAGGTTCCATTGTAAAGTATTTCCTGTAGAACATGTGGCAAACGCTTTAAAGCAACATAATTGGGTTTCAACTGACACCCATCGAAGCACAGGGATGGCCAATAGCACTCAGCGGCCGACAGGGCCTCCGAGATCTAGTTGGCATCGCTCAGATTGACTCTGAGAAGACGCTGTCAGTTAAGTATAAGCAGGTCTTTACTGTTCTGTTTGTTAGAGTTATGCTTCAGTGCGGCTGCCTTGCAGCGTCCAAAAACACGCGCAAGACATGTAGCTGAGGCATTTGGCAAATTTCATTGAATGAACCGGGATTTGACACTGCTCACTTCCTGTCACAGCGGCTATGCGATAAATTCAAAAACTTTTAATATATTGTTAAAATGTAATTGAAACTGTTTGAAATTAATACAGATGATGCATCTTAGCAACCTTTATGAAATCAATCTGATGGATGAGCTGACGCTAAAAGTTGCTACATAATATTGTGCTTTTGTGCACGAAAGACAGAAAGTGCATTTGTCTAAATACACTTGTTTCTAAGTCTTGTAAATATACTAGTAGACCTCTCTCTAGAGTCTAGGGACTATGCTCATTGTGGCCGCTATGTGCATCTAGGCGATGCTCTTGTTGTGGGTGAATTGAAGTTTTCAAGGACTTAATACGATGACGATGCACGCATAAATATTGTATTATACTGAAAATGTAATTTTTTAGGTTACAATAGGTAATTAATTAAAAAGTGCAGGATCCATTGTTTCTGTGTGTGCTTGGTAAAGCTACTGTCATTATTAAATTTGTTTCTGACATTCAGTTGCGGATAAATCAATTGATTATCTTGTGTAGTTTATTGCAGCGTGTTGAACTTTTGGCTAAAAAGATAGCAGGGCAGGATAACAGAATAAAAGATCCATTCATCCGATTTCCACCATACATTTTGAATGTCATTGCATGCAGCTCCAGATGTGAGAGGGTTTGTAATTGTACGAAATTTTCTGTAGAATCGTGTAAAACCGTATGGCAGTAATCTTAGTCATACTGCATTGAAATGCATTTTCTTAAGTCAATAATTGATGTTGAGCCCCAATTCAGTTGTTTATTTAAATCTGAGTGGGAGAACTGGATACCTGGACCTGTCGAAAGACAGAAACCCTGATGATGATGATGATGATGATGATGATGATGATGATGATGATGATGATGATGATGATTATGATGATGATTATGATGATGATGATGATGATGATGATGATGATTTAAATCTTATTTTTTACTGATATTATTTATTCAGAAGTATTTTGTGCTTTGCCTGATTAGACTATTTTGTCTTTAGGCTTGAACTTCAATTTTACAAGTCCATATCAATCTGACGATATTATAATGAAATTTTGATAGGACACTACAACAGATGAGATTTTCAGGAACCCTGAGTCTTATATAAAGGACTTAGGGATGCAGTTGAGTAGCAGTAGGATGCTTGCCAATACAGGTAGTGAGTTTGAACCTCTCCACTGTGTAGGAACCTAGAGCAATTTTACCCACACTTATGATGCCTTACTTGATATGATTTAATAACCATGTAATAATAATAATAATAATAATAATAGGGTTCCTCTGTGAACAGGTTAGAAAGCCTTGGTCCACACTTCCAGCATTGCCATATTCATCATTTATATTGTTTTGGATCTGATGGTTTTGTAGATTTGTATGTTGATACTTCTTAAATTATGCATTATATTGTATTGTTTATAGATTTGTTCACTAGAGGCTTTGATATACAGGCTGCAATGAATAGCTTACTTATATTTAGAACATATTGACAAACTAAGAGCTAAAGAAGGAATACATGAATCAGAGAAGAAAGGAAGAGATTGGCTCGAGGGTGTAAAGAAGTCAAGTGAACTAATTGATTTGAGCACCAAAGGTAACACAAAATAGGATATGAAATGTACGCTTACGTTGTTACCTGTGATTACCTTATTTTGGTGGCCGTTCTCAAAAATGACTATCTTGTAGGGTCGAGAGAAAAGTATCGTATGAAAAGAAAATGAAGTTCTGAGAAAGAAGAATCAGTTGAAAGCTACAGAATCAAAACCGAAGCTCAAGAAACGCTGCGAGATGGTTCTGACGTCACATTACCTTGCTTCAGAATGAGCTGGTGCACTATGCCAGGCATTTGAGCAGAGTTGTAGAAATTTCGTTCTTGCTTGCTTACTTACTTACTTGCTTACCTAACCACCTGTACCAGGTGTTAGCATAGGCTTGGAATCGAATGAATGCTTTCCTTCATTTGGGTTATTTCCGGCATTGAGTATGCAGTCCCAGCCAAGGGGTTCTCCCATTATTTTATTTTCCTTCTATATTTAATTACTTCATTGCATTATCATGTTCGATTTATTTTCATTTTTCTTGCTTCAGGTTCCATTTTGGCCGCTCATCATTATCATCATTGACAGCCTCATAATCATCATCATCACCTTAATCATCACCATCATCTTCTTCATCATTGCCTTCATCATCACCTTCATCTTTGCCTTCATCATTGCCTTCATCATCGCCTTCATCATTGCCTTCATCATCGCCTGCGTCATCGCCTGCGTCATTGCCTTCATCATCGCCTTCATCTTCGCTTCATCATTGCCTTCATCATCGCCTTCATCATCGCCTTCATTATCGCCTGCATCATTGCCTTCATCATCGCCTCCATCATTGCCTCCATCTTCGCCTTCATCATTGCCTTCATCATCGCCTCCATCATCGCCTCCATCATTGCCTTCATCATCGCCTTCATCATTGCCTTCATCATCACCTTCATCATCGCCTTCATCATCGCCTCCATCATCGCCTTCGTCATCGCCTTCATCCTCGCCTTCATCATTGCCTGCATCATTGCCTGCATCATTGCCTTCATCATTGCCTTCATCATTACCTTCATCATCACCTTCTCATCATCGCCTTCATCATTGCCTTCATCATCATCTTCATCATTGCCTTCATCATCGATGATGTTGTCAATGGTGTTGTTGTTGATGTTGTTGATGGTGTTGTTGATGATGCTGTTGTTGATGGTGTTGTTGATGGTGTTGTTGATGCTGTTGTTGATGGTGTTGTTGATGGTGTTGTTGATGGTGTTGTCGATGATGTTGTTGATGGTGTTGTCGATGAAGTTGTTGATGGTGTTGTTCATGATGTTGTTGATGATGTTGTTGATGATGTTGTTGATGGTGTTGTTGTTGGTGTTGTTGATGGTGTTGTCGATGATGTTGTTGATGGTGTTGTTGATGATGTTGTTGATGATGTTGTCGATGGTGTTGTTGATGGTGTTGTCGATGGTGTTGTCGATGATGTTGTCAATGATGTTGTTGATGATGTTGTTGATGATGTTGTTGATGATGTTGTTGATGGTGTTGTTGATGGTGTTGTCGATGATGTTGTTGATGGTGTTGTTGATGATGTTGTTGATGATGTTGTCGATGGTGTTGTTGATGGTGTTGTTGATGGTGTTGTCGATGATGTTGTTGATGGTGTTGTTGATGATGTTGTTGATGATGTTGTTGATGATGTTGTTGATGGTGTTGTTGATGGTGTTGTTGATGGTGTTGTTGATGGTGTTGTCGATGATGTTGTTGATGATGTTGTTGATGGTGTTGTCGATGGTGTTGTCGATGGTGTTGTCGATGGTGTTGTCGATGGTGTTGTTGATGATGTTGTTGGTGGTGTTGTTGATGGTGTTGTCGATGGTGTTGTCGATGGTGTTGTTGATGGTGTTGTTGATGGTGTTGTTGATGGTGTCGTCTATGATGTTGTTGATGATGTTGTTGATGCTGTTGTTGATGGTGTTGTTGATTTTGCTGTTGATTTTGTTGATGATGATTATGTTGTTTGATGTTGATAGTGCTGTTGGCAGTGGCTGTGGGGATGTTGTAAGTATTAATAATTCAGCAGCAATAATATTAGTCGTCATAATATTAGTCGTAGTATTTGAAGTAGTTTAAATAGCAGTAATAATAATAATAATTAGTTGCAGTAGTAGTCGATTATGTATAGGATGATGTTTGATTGATGAGTTAGGCAATTATGTGTTTTGTTTTACATCAAAATGCACAAGTGTTTTGTACTTTGGTTGTTTGTTGTGAGATTTGTTCATTTTGATCTGTGTATTTTTTATGCATACAATCTTAGAGATTTAGTGGAGATGGATTTGGTTGTTTTAAATTTGCAATTATGTGTAACATCACTGCAGGGGATTGCAGGGGGAGGAGTAAAGTTCCTTTGCTGGTCAGAGCATTAGGCAAGTCAAACCTTCTTCGTCCTACCTAAGAGGTTTAGCTTTTGGTGGGCTCACAGCATCACCTTTGATGCTGCTATTTTTTGTTTTTTTGTGCTGTTGTTTTTGCAATTGAATGTTTTACTGATTTGTGATTGTTGTTATTGATGTTCATTGACTGTTAATGTTATTTGAATTATGTTTTAGTGGTGTATATAAATATTGAATTTTAAAGTTAAACATTTTAAAAAGATTAAAAATACTAACAGGGGCTTAAAATTTTAAAAGTAAAAGTAGAAAGTTTAAAAATATACAAAAATAAATATGTGAAACAAAATAAGAAAATGTAAGCCACTAAAAATAAACAGGACATGTAAAATGTGTAAAAAAAACATTAAAAATAAACAAAACAGCATCAATGGTGTGATATGCAAAATGAAATTTTTTGAAAGTTTTTAAAGTTTTGAGGTAACTACACATATTTGATATGCTGATTTAAGATCTGCACTCAGAATTTCTCTATCACGTCACATTTTTTTACAAATTGCTAATAAAGTTTCATGTACCGCTAGTTACAATGGGAAACGGCGCCAGTTTGAGTAACGCAAAATTTTAAAAAAATTGTAGAACAAATTGTTGAAATGAGTGTCACAGCATTTTACTAGATGAAGTATAGACTGATATTATAGACTTTAAATGCAGTTTACTGAGGCATATGAAAAGTTACAAACAACTTCAACAGTCAGCATAATCATGGAATGAAGCTGCGCTTCCTCTACTTTCTGGTGTAGCTAGTGGCTGACCTGTCTCTCTTCAAGCGCTAGCAGTAATAGGCCATCATATGGGTGAATCTGCCTTGGTAGCAAGTATTGATATCCTTCACACCCTGGTGAAATCGCTCGTCTCAGGCCCGTTCGAAGAGGGGGGTGCAGCTGCACCCTATGTGTCCTTAAATGTAGAGGACCTTTCTTGCTTGTCGAGGTATTTTTAAGGTAAAATTGACTGCCGTTTTTTGCTTGTAAATGATTTGAAAGAGAAAAATTTTACTTCGGGAAAATCTGCACCCCTGGCCAAAATGAGTTCCGACGGCCCTGGATCATCTTGTTTCTCACTCGTACTATCAACATTTTTATGGGAATAATCGACATGGGAGTGTAGGAAGTGCACCTTGAGACTTGTGGTTAGGGCTGCGCCGAGTAACGCGAGTACTCGCATAGAATAACTAAATAAAGAAAAGTAAGTAAAGTAAAATCTCGTAAACTTATACAGCGCCCCGGAGAGCAGTACATCAGTAGCTTTTTATTCTTATGCGCTTAATCTTTCTTGAAATAGCTATGGGCAGGGTGGTTTTTTAATACAATTTTTGGGCAAATTTTAGGCTTTTTTGCAAATTTTGAGCAATTTAGGCAAATTTTAGGTCCAGTGTTGGAAAATTTGCAATTTTTGGCAATGTTTGCAATTTTTTGCACATTAATACATTATAAATTAATATTTTCATTTCCATGGGGGGTGCACGGCCCCAATGACGCCTCTGGTGGGATAAGGTGGTGGGAATGCTATGGGTAGTATATAAGGGGTTGGGTGCCACTAGAACACCGCTAGGAGACCTCTGACGGCTTGTAATCGGCTGCCGCTGGTGGTCCGCTATTAATTCCATGGTGCAAAAAGTCAGTGGACCACTAGTGGAATGCCACTAGAAGACCACTATGGGTGCCTACAGAAGACCACTAGTGGTCCTACAGTGGAATGTTTACTGGGTGGAGGCGTTGCTTGACATTTTAGTTTAAGTTCATAGTCAATTTTTATTATTTGCTGATTGGATCGATTCGTCAGTAATGAAGCCACCGTCATAGGTGCCTCCACCCAGCCTCTCCAGAGCACCATATGGGAACAGTCATTAAGAAATTTTGTTGTTTATTGGCGTAGCCGCGGTGGGGGCATGGGGGGGGGCTCGCCCCCTATTTGGACTAGGACCGGTTGTGAGATTCACCCAAAACCGGTGAGTAGTTGAGGGTAGGGGAGTCTTAGATCGAGTAAAACGCACAAAACAGCAGACTTTGAAGCGTTTGGTGAGTCGACGAACCTTTTTTGCTCGACAAGACGTTCGAGCTGGAAACAGGGACGTATATCCAGAAATTTGATTTGGGAGGGTATAAATATTTGGAGGGAGGGGTATAAACCTTAACTATAAACCACATAAACCACATATAACCACACAAAAACTTTAAGGTAGGCTGATTTATGGGGGTATATACTGATATACCCCCGTCGCTACGCCTCTGGCTGGAAAATTTTGAAGTGTCCTCTATTATCAAATCCTGGCCACGCCATTGTTGTTGCAGGCCACCAAGCGTTCAGTGTTAGGCTAATTGCAGTGCAGCTTTTGCCTAAGAAATTAAGACAGTCTACTGCGAATAGGCCCCTACCCGGCACATAGGCCTATGTCTATAAGGCCCCCGGCCTATATAAACACTTGATTAGGGACCTATTGACAGCCGTTAAGAAGGAAAACCCCCACTTTGCGCATTCTATTCATCATTTCTAAAATGCACAAATGTTTGACAATTTTAAAATTTAGTCTCGCCGCGCAGCTTTTCATAAAACAATTCGGTCGTCGTCGACTATTTCTGAGTCTTCCGGAGACAAAAGGGAAGGAAGCTTTTTATTCCAGCGTTTGTCCGTGGCCATACAACGCTTCAACGCAATATTGTTTCGAGGAACTTTTTCGTGGCCGACCTCAAAGAACCTGAATTTACCTGATGAAAATTGACACGCGCGTTAATATTTTGTCTCCGGACAATTTTTTTCTTCACAACAGGGTATTTTTAACGTCGTGCAGTGATACATTGAAAATGTGCAGTGTTAAAATGCCAATTTTCTGAGTTCAGTGCAGTGATAAATTTTCCTTTATGACGTTTCTGCTTCATAAGAGACCTTCGGGAATTAAGTACTGCGGGGAAAAATTAAAAATAAATACGTTTTCAATCTTCTTAGCTCAATGGTACGCCAATAATCTCTATTCTACTTTTGGCAACGTTTGAATGTTGTTGTCCTATGCCTAAGGCCTAATATTGTCTAAATCAATTAATCTATTTACTGTGTTCATGAAGGCAATTCGCTATTGGAATGATCAGCATTTAAACGGCGTATCTTATTAGGTGAGTTATTCTTTTAATCAACGTTCAGTTTTCGGAATGATTCGCTTGGAGCGCTGTCTTTCGGTCTTTTCGATTCGTCCAGTCTGTACTTGTCGCTCGTGTTCGCCAGGACCCTTGCTCTGGCTTCTGGATTCATCAAACGCTTCTTCATATTCGCTGAAATTACAAAGAGGATGTTGAGCAGATTAAACATAATTAATATTTAATTTGTAATTAACTTTTGTTATTCGCTTTGGACAGGTAATCGTCTGCAACACTTGCATCTCTTCCTATTTCAATTATTTAAAAAAAGCAATGGTGTATAGGAAATTAGGAGCCCCGTGCCGTAGGAATACTCCTAATTGAACAGTTACAAACCAAACATTTCGACCTTCAATGGTTTGGTCTCGACCAAGTGGGGCTTGGCTTAAACCCTCTCCCATGATCCCATCCACCTGAGCAAATCGTACACTGTTTGTATTTCGACGCTATCCCGAACAGCCTGTTGTACTTACGTGTATGCAAGTTCAAAGTGTTACCGACAACGACAGTTTTAAGTTTAAAATCATCGACTGAGATAGACACATCGCTTCGGGCTTAAGACGCAATAGCATTTGCAATAATTTGCCTAATTAAGATAAGAAAGATCTAGGCCTACCAAGTTCACCACACAATGCAGTAGGCCTATAAAATTAGGCCTGATAACTTCGTCACATCATTACCTATAGGGTGCAAGCCATGACACGATTTATTCGTAGACACTAGGTAAGTAGCCTAGATTGATTGAAAAGTTACCTGCAATGCTATCGATTGATCCTGCCGAAGGTCCTTTGTAGTCGTCGGGCAGGTATTCCGTTGGCCAGAGCTCCATTGGAATTACCTTGTACAGCGATTCCATGTTGTCATGCACGTGAACCTGTGCGAGTAGAAGACCAAGTGTAATTGTAATGTCATTCTACCAGGACAAGCGGGGCTTTGCGTCAGTCGCAAAACGGAGACTAATATTAATCAATATATTAATATTACGCTGCCGGCGACCGCGCCTTCCCGGTTTTACCGCGGCGAAAGCCTGGAATCGTCTTCCCATCTGAGTGTTCAAACATCACCTTCTCTGGAAATATTTAAGAAGCGACTGAAGACCTGGCTGTTCCAGATCAGCTATTCTGTTAAATCGTGACCAGTACATCTAAATTGTAACGGCCATTTGCCACATTCGCCTGAATACAAATAATCGTCAAACTTACTCTTTCAAAGTTCTTCTTCTTCAAGAAACCTTTCATCAGATTCATCATGATTTCGAACATAGTTCCCGCATTGTAGAAGTGAAACGCCTTCACTCTTTCCGGGTTGCAATCCTACGAACACCGGGTGACAAAATAAGTGCGCCTCTATAAGCGACTGAACAGGTGCGCAGAGAATTGAGAATATAAGTAGATTTATGAGGAGCACTTCTTCAATTCCTTGGGGGATACATTTCAAGTCTTTTGGCGTATTAAAATTAATAGGCATACTGATGTATATGGTACCTGGTATATCTTGGAAGTTATCTTGTTCTGCTCATTGGTTGTCCGTTGAAGATGTTTCAAAGTCATTTTCGAGAAATCTAAGACGAGCACAATGCCGTGAACGACATCATTCTCGTCTTCGTCTCTTAGCATCTCTGCCACCGCAAGGTACGCTCTGACGTCATTGACCGGAGTAAATCTTTTGTCGTTGATATCACCTGGATGCAACACAGGTGACATTTTGATCTTTTCCAGCCGAAAATCTTAGATCCTAGATAAATGACGCGGTGGGTACAGGGCAGCATCTATTACATGCGTCGAGAGTTCGTTTCTGAGTGTGACTACCAGGTTTCATGGCTGTCATAGCTGTATCACTGCAAACTCCAGTTGCAGCATGTAATAGATGCCATTGCATTAGCAACTCAATGGGCACACATTAGTTTGTTAATTAAATAAGTAATGACGTCATCAACTTCCGGTTGCTTGATATTTGTAGGAAATTCAATTCTGGATTAGACTACCAAATTTTTCAGGCTGCATCCATACCCGAACTATATGTTATTATGGCATGTAATAGATGCTGCGGTGTCAATAAATCGATGGACCCAAGTTCGCGGACCAGAGCGCGCCCGCCGACGACAGTCCTTTACTTAAGGGGTCTATGGCGCCAGGGGCTAAGGTATGATGATTCAAAGACAGACAACCACTCCTAAAGAATGCTGCAAAGCCTATAATTAAATGAATACAATTATTAAGTTATACCACAAAACAGTCATTTATAAGACGCTTTACCAGTGCGGGCGATTGTAATTCGTCGACCGTCTTTGTCCCTTTTCGGAAGGAAAATCAGGTTGCTAAAAGGAAAAAATGTCAAGACAGATAAGAATGCGTGCCTTCAAATAATGTGACGACAATGCAGAGAGATGCTGTTGACGCATGCGATGATATTAAACCGCATTGTCATTGGATTATGCTTTTCCAAATGTGCGCTTAAGTGATAGCGATGCTTTCGTACATAAAATTGGTTAGCGGTCCATTCGACAACAGCTTGTATTTGACCTTAGTAATGCGACTAAAATGGTGAACTGACCCAGTTTCTATGTAGGCCATCGTGTTGTCATCCTGAATGTCAAGGTTGACCATGCACTCTGGATGCGACGTTCGCATTGTCAGGATGTTGTTTATCAATTCCCGTGCAACGAGTTGACTGAACTTGGCTCGACGCAGAATGACCAGAAGAAACCTCGTGTCTAATAAAGAAAGAGTCGCTTCAAAATTGGTCTTCACACTTAGAGTATCAATGACATGGTTTAACTGACAGCGGGATTTATACAGCAGAAGATAGGCCCTACCGTATATTAAGATAGTCTCACAATAATTTTCGGATGATCGTTCAGAAGGGAAATATTGCTTCGACAGAATTCGAAGCAAAACCAGAGTTGAGCATTAATATGCGAAAAATCGCAGACGATTCCTGCTCACCTGTTCTGCAGGTAAAGTGCGGTTGCTCACGGATCCATTTCCGGAGTGTCTGAACTGATCCAAGTCTCTGTTTCGGATCCTCGTTCAGCTCCTCGATCGCCCTTTTGAGACTGAAGTCGGTCAAAGTACACTTGTAATCGACATCTTCAGGATCAACCATCTTCAATGCTTTCCTCTGATTACTATTAGCTGAGATCTTAACAGAAAAATACTGTGCTCAAATTTTTGAATATTAAAATTGAAATTATGCTCATATATAATTCATCTTTAAAAACTCGTGACCTCCGAAATGTTGACACTCAACGCGCACTTCGCATGACACAAAACAGCGGCGGATTTACATTTTGAGGCCCGGTAGACTTTCTTCTAAAAAGTTACAGATCAAGTGTGAAAAGTGGCGAGACGACCATTTTTGCTTGCCAATTTTTTAAAGCTTTTCTCGGGAAACTTTCGAAAGAGCGGAAGAGTTACATTATTTGATCACATCAGGTGTTTGAGTCAGAGGCGGATCTAGGGGAGGGCAGGGGGTACACATGTCCCCGGGCGCCGAGGTGAGGGGGCGCCAAAATTGGATATTTGGGTAAGTGAAATACCCTAGATCCGCCTCTGGTTTGAGTAGTACAGTGGCGAGAATACCTTTTACTTTTTTCAGGACATGTTGCGTGACAAATGGTTGCATTTCGGAAAATAAAGTCATTTAAACAAATAAATCATAAAAATCATTATTAAAATATTGTTAATAGAAAAGGCGGGTCCTAAATTTTTATTTTGCTGGTGGGCCCGGTAAAAATATACAATGTGTACATAGGAAAGGCAGTGGACACCTACGGGCAAAGTGCCCAAGGATCCTGATGATGATGATGATGATGACGAAAACGACGACGACGACGATGATGATGATTATTATGATGGTGGCGATGATGATGATGATTATGACGACGACGATGATGATTAATGATAACGATGATGATGATGATGATGAACTTCTGAAATATACAGTAAGAAAACATTATATTTTAAAAGAGAATCAGTTTTACTGGAAGGGAAATATATATACCTGGCCTTACCTGATAGGACAATAGGCTTACTGCAAATTTTATTATAACGAAGTTACCTTGACACGATCAATGACCGATCTCTTTATTGAAGCGTAGGCCTATTTAGCTAGGGCCTATTTAGGCTTCGTAGGCCTATGAGAATACGGCTCTGACCTTAAATAGATCAAGTATACTTTACGGCCTTTCGTGTCAGCCCATGGCCGTACTTTGTGATAACAAATTATGAATAACTGCATGCGGCCACCGACTGACGCCCAGTGCACGAACACAATGGCGCTATAGAAGTCATATATTTTATCTACCACATATCCGCATACATAACTGAAGCTTAGAGATTGGTTATTCGACTGTAGGTTTTATTTTTTAAAGACCGCTGCTAATATTTCAACGAATGCTAGAAAATATGGATCCCTGATTTATTCTAAGAATTCAGTCAGTTGAAGTTTATTATGAGGTTTGTAAAGATAACTGTCTGGTAGGTTTAACCAATTTTGGCACGAAGACTTTTGCTTCTATTGATAAAATGCAATGCTGTCGGGTGTTTAACGTTTCAAAGAACAGAGTTCATCTTCGAAGAGATAATAATTCCAAATTGTTTCCAATCATTTATAGCCACAGTTTTTCTCTATTCTGATCGGCTGCCCTGCTCTGAACAAGCAAGCAAGCAATCACAGGAAAAACGTCTTTATTGAAATATTGTAGCAAGACATCCATAGTAACAGAGAGAGAGAGAGAGAGAGAGAGAGAGAGAGAGAGAGAGAGAGAGAGAGAGAGAGAGAGAGAGAGAATAGTGCTGCAATAATACCTTGGCTGGTGCAACGCTTACGACGCAACGAAGAACGTATAGTTTCTGTGACCTGACAAGCGATATGAAAGACCTGCAGACGACGACGCAGCGAGGACTATCGCTAGGTCTGTCTTATTTGCTCTCTCGTCCTCTTAGGCCCACTGCGTTTCTTAGGCGAGCTCTTTCGTCCGTCGAGGCAGACGGCGAGATTAGGGACACGTCGAAGAAAGATTTTTGCCGATTTATAGGATGACTAAGCATTAGCGTAGACACGGGGGGAAGAGACGGAAACCGCCACCCCCCACTTTTTGGGCTTGGGTCGATCATGGAATTTGTGCAAATCCGGCATAAATTTTAATCGGGGTGGGGTTGGGGATAGACGAGGACAGGAAGAAGAGACTCTCTTGAGATGAGAAATCGCTACAGAAACTAATAAGATCTATCAAAGGCGTCGTTTAACTTTGAAGGGTAAAAGAAACCTGTTACTGGTTACAACAGTGGCTTCAAGAATCGATGGAAAACTTCGAATTGCATTCCTTCTCTAGGTTTCTTGATAATGATCATTGTTATTTTTGAAGAGTGTGAATCTGCAATGGGCTCTTGCTCCATATTAGGCTACTAGAAACGATTGCGCTAAATAAATCGTCAGCTGTAATTCGAATCTCGCAACAGAGCGTTCATTTTTCGCCAACCATAAGATTATATCTGGGTCTTGGAGATATCACGTCAACATTCTGCATTATTTCCTCAATAGGTTATTCTGCTCATCGCGTGTACTTTTGTCTAAATAATCAAGACATTACAGGGACATTAGCCTTGCTACAGAAATGCCTCAAAATAGAAACTTGGATTTGTCCAGTCATTAAAAATGAAAACATCCATTTATAAACAGAATCTATTAAATGGCTATAAAAGTGCACAAACGTTTGTTGACATTTAGAAGAAAAAAGTCGATTTTCAATCTTCCTAGCACCAATGGTTTATCTCTGTTTTATTCTTGTTAACATTCGGAATTTGATTTTCCTACATTTAATAGTTCCGAAATCAATTCACCCAATTACTGTGTTAACGCTGTTAGAATGATCAGCATTTAAACGACGTATCTTATATCTTAGGGGCCTAATAGGTGAATAATTATTATTCTTAATCAACGTTCAGCTTTCGGAATGATTCGCTTGGAGCGCCGCTGTCTTTCGTTCTTTTCGAATCGTCCAGTCTGTACTTATCGCTTGTGTTCGCCAGGACCCTTGCTCTGGCTTCTGGATTCATCAAACGCTTCTTCATATTCGCTGAAATTACAACTGGGCGCTCAATTGACCAAAATATTATCATCTTGTCGATGACAAATGCTGCAATTTACTTGGTAATGGTAATCTTTCACTGTTCGATTGTCTCTGAAAGGCACGATTCCTTTCACCCATTATTTTCAGCCCCTGAGACAGGCCTGACAAATAAAATCAAGAGTTTCTACCTCCGTTTTTATGGGTTTGGCTTCAACCAGTGTAGGTTAGCCCCATCATCAGCCATCCAGGCAATTGAGAGACCACACACACACACACACACACACACACACACACACACACACACACACACACACACACACACACACACACACACACACACACAGACACATATACACATATATATATATATATATATATATATATATATATATATATATTATATATATGCTATCGATAGTGACTCTCTAATTAGCCCTCATCATCAGCCATCGTTCTCATATATATATATATATATATATATATATATATATATATATATATATATATATATATATATATATGACATATTATATCAAATCAATGCTATAGTGATAGTGACTGCTCTAATTCACAAATGAATAGCTAGGATGAAGACTGCACAACTGCGCTTAAAACATTGTCAATGATGCACTGCATAGACAAACGTTTGGCTGATTAATTATCTTAGGAGAAACATCCCACGCATGTCGCGAGATGCAACAGTGACATTAGAGGTCTGTTAACTTGCCACTTTTACTGCATCTTTGCAGTTAAAAGTACCAACGTGCCGAACTTCTTATAGGTTGCATGCAATAAGACACAGGCAGGCCGGATCATTCGCAGGTTACCTGCAATGGTTTCGATTGATCCGGCCGAAGGTCCTTTGTAGTCGTCGGGCAGGTAATCGGTTGGCCAGAGCTCCATTGGAATCACTTTGTACAGCGATTCCATCGTGTTGTGGACGTGAACCTGAAAGAACGGGAGAAGGTAGAATCCGTGTAATGGTAATGCAATTAATTTCACTCAACAGGACCGCGGGTTTCAAAATAGTTAATTACATTGTCAGCCATGATTCCATCATGCCTGATTGCCACGTAGCTCGTCGCTTGCGTTTTCTATGGCGAAAATAGTAATAGCGTTGACCATATGAGTCAACTATCGCCAGGCACTTTGTACACGAACGCAATCTCCTCTCTTATAAGAGACTGAAATGCCATGCAGTACATCTAAATAATTGTATTGCGCCATTTGTCACACTCGCCTGAATACAAATATGCGTCAAACTTACTCTTTCAAAGTTTTTCTTCTTCAAGAATCCTCTCATCAGATTCATCATGATTTCGAACATAGTTCCCGCATTGTAGAAGTGAAACGCCTTCACTCTTTCCGGATTGCAATCCTATACGAACACCGAGTGACAAAATAAGTGCGCCTCTAAGCGACTGAGCAGGTGCGCATCACAAGATTGCCTTTAACCAATGATACTTGGGTAACGGAATCAATTGGATTACATCCAACACCGTAACCCCAGAGGTAGAAACACCGGCTACAATATTATACGCATTATAAGCATTTCAGTCAAAAACTTTGGTTGACATCGTATGATAAACATCACCAGGTTTTGCTGAAAAAATGTGCGGGAGTTTGATATCATTTTGAAATTTTTCAGTCATACAGGATACGCTCATGATATATACTACTTTAACCATCACAAGGTGTTCTATATAAACACATGATGTTCCACATGTTTATGGATACAAGATTTTAAAATGTTCAAAGGTTTTTAAGAGCAAGTGCTTGAAAATGTAAATTTTCCAGGAGCACATCCTCAAATTTGTCCGAGGATACATTTCGATTTCGAAATCTGCTCCTGTACGATTAATTGGCGGGCTACCTGATATATCCTGGAAGTTATCTTTCCCTTGTCAAAGTACGTCTGTTGCAGTTGCTTCAAGGTGAGTCCCGTGAAATCGAAGACCAGCACAAGACCGTGTACGACGTCATTTTCGTCTTCATCTCGTATCACCTCCACTGTTCCAAGGTAGGTTCTGACGTCATTGATGGGGTTGAATCGCTTGTCACTCGCATCGCCTGAAAATGCAACAAATGTGTAATTCTCTTCTGCATTGCATCACCTGTTAGATATCGAACTTATTTGGCACCCTTGTTCCGCAGACGTAGGGCGTTCCGTTATTCGTTCAACAAAGTCCGCCAAAGTAAACATGGCGACAGGCCCCTTCTGACCTAACAACTGCAATATTTGGCAACGCTCCTCTATTTATCGCACTCGGACAGCCGGGCTTCAATTGCAATTAACCGTCTTCTCCTCCTCCTCCTCCTCCTCCTCCTCCTCCTCCTTCACCTTGAGTCCATGTCAACGTTGCCTAACTCTTTTCTGTTACATCGTGGAGTGTTTAGATGATGTCTCATGCTATAGCCTAAGTCTTCTAGAACGCAGGTACGCAGACCAGGATTTCTAGGATTTTGAACTCTTACAGCTAAACCAAGCAAGTAATCAGTTTCTTTATCAGCCGCCAGGCGTCCAATGAACTTGCCCTGCTCTTCTGAAAATGAGGAACTGGTGAACATTGTCTATAATAGAGAAATAATTCATATATAAGTATATATATATACAATTATACAGTATATGTACTATATATATATACTGTATATATACTGTATATTATATACTGTATATATATATACACGAAGCACATAAAAATGACACCATTTGCTTTGGTCTTGCTGATGGCAGTTAAAATAGCTGCGCTTGTGATCCACGTGGACTGGATTTTTAATAATTTTTCAAGGTCAATTAGAATTAATGCGATCATTCAATAAATAATCGAATCACTTCTAAGACGCTTTACCAGCACGTATGATTGTAATTCGTCGACCGTCTTTGTCCCTTTTCGGAAGAAAAATCATGTTGCTATAAAAGAAAATGGCATGGCAGATTAGAATGCGTGCCTTCAAATAATGTGCAGACTAAACAAGAATGTGCTGACGTATTCATTTTCAACGGTTTGCACTTTGCAAAGAGAGGCATCAGCCGCGCGTACATTAGACTGGTAACATAACTAACACATAGCAAAATCCTGCGCTTCTTTATGATTGAGAAATCTGTAATTAACATTCATTTAATATAGAACAAATGAACAGTGGATGTGCCATTCCAGCCTTTTCCTATAAGATATTGCAAAGAGCGGCAGATTTGCAACGGTTAACCTTTGACCTTAGCCTCTTTACTATGACGTAGCAAATGGTGAACTGACCCAGTTTCTATGTAGGTAATCGTGTTGTCATCCTGAATGTCAAGGTTGACCATGTACTCTGGATGCGACGTTCGCATTGTCAGGATGTTGTTTATCAATTCCCGTGCAACGAGTTGACTGAACTTGGCTCGACGCAGAATGACCAGAAGAAACTTCGTGTCTATAATATCGCAGCAGCAGGGCCTATATATGGCCTAATGCAAACCTGGAGTTGTGGCGAATCTTGTGGAAGAAAGAGTCGCTTGAAATTAGATCTTCACACTTAGTATCAAGGACATGGTTTAACTGAACCAGCGGGATTTATACAGCAGAAGATAGGCCCTACCGTATATTAAGATAGTCTCACAATAATTTTCGAATGATCGTTTAGAAGGAAACATTGCTTCGGCAGAATTCGGCAGAATTCGAAACAAGAGCAAAGCTGAACAATCATCTTCATCATAAACATCATCGTCATTATCGTCATCATCATCGCCATCGTCGTCGTCATCATCATAAACTGTGGGCTCTCAAGGCCCGTTGGTGTCTGATGACAACCCTGCAGTTTTAAGCCATTCCTTCCTGTTCATTGATCTGTGACACAGATCCTGTAAACTGCTCTCACGCCATTCTTCAATATATCGCACCATCAGTGGCGTAGCGAGGTCTCGTGCCGCCCATGGCTCCTGGAAAAAATGCCGCCCCAACCTGCTCCTATTATAACTGACAAGCAAAAAAATGTCGTCGCGGCCGAATTTTCCGCCCCTTCTAAAGTTTGCCGCCCCTTCGCTAAGACTCTCCGACAACCTCGTCATGGCGCATAAACTACAGGCCTGGCCTGTATAATAACTTTGGAAACCGGGCTGACGCAATATTGTAAACATTGAAACAAAACGAAGCTCCTTTGGAATGTTAATGTGAGACAAAGAAGTATTTCCGCAGACGTCTTTGCGGAACGCGGGAGCCCAGAACGTTCAATTGCGGAACAATACCCCGAGTCTGACACTGCTACACAGTATTCCACCTTATCTAATCGAACAGAATGAAATCGGTTTCGTTGCTAGGCGATACCTTCTCACCTGTTCTGCAGGTGAAGTGCGGTTGCTCGCGGATCCATTTCCGGAGCGTCTGAACTGATCCAAGTCTCTGTTTCGGATCCTCGTTCAGTTCCTTGATCGCCTTTTTGAGACTGAAGTCGGTCAAAGTACACTTGTAATCGACATCTTCTGGATCAACCATCTTCGGCTCTTTGCTCTAATGTAAAAGAACAAACTTCTTTATTTATATTTTACAACCTTAAAATTCAAATAAGTTTTCTTCGAAAACACGTAATCTGGAAAAGATACGTGTCCATTACAGTCTGATTATTGTGTAGCGAATAATTTCTACTCAAGCGAATCTATATCTGGTCTTACCTCTTATCTGACAATTTTGCGTACCTTGTTTGACCGAATTTACCTTGACCCAATTAAGGAACCGATCTTTCAAAATATACAGTACCTGGCCTCACCTGCTCTGACAATATTGCAAACTATATTTGGCCGAGTTTACCTTAATACGATAAAGAAGCCGTTATTTTAGGCAGATGCATATCTGTTTTAGACTTCTTTGGCCACGCAGGCCTAAACGATTTTGACTTCTGCCCCCAAATAAAGCAAGCAGGCTTGGATCGAACACAAGGCAATTAAATAACTCTACTTTGTCGTCGACTTTAGGCGACCATCGACTCATTCCCAGTGCATGAGCATAATGGCGCTTTAGAAGTCATTGCCTTAAGCGGTGACCGTATACACAGGGCGCGATTTGTAGGAGGGAAGGGGGATTCCCCCCACTGCCCAACTGCATCCCCCTACTGCTACATCCCCTCACCACTACATTCCCCCCACTGTTACACTTCCCCAACAACTACATACGCCCCCAAGCTCGACATATCCTCCCCCCACTGCTCCAGGTCACAAATCGCACCCTGCGAATATACCACACACTTCGTTTAAAATTCTGAAGCCTGAAGATTGATGATTCAATTAAACGTTTTATTTTTAAAAGATGGCCGCTAATACTGCAATGAATAAAAGCATCGGGTAAGAAAATATGGATCCGTGAATTTCAATCAATTGACGATTATTACGAAGTCTGTAGACATGAACGTCTGAAGGATTCGACATTTGAGTACGGAGACTTGGTTCTACTAGGAAAAAAACGAAGCGACTGTAGTTCCAGTTTTGAAGAAGTTTCTTAGAAGAGGATTCCTGTTTCTGTTTATCGATCCTTTATTGCCAGCCATTTGCACTGATTGATCGATCGAAAGTTCTGTTCTGAGCATTCAGTCATTGTCAGCGTAGAAATATTACAGTGAGAGACGATCCTAGCAGTCCTTAGCGTAGACACGGAGAGGGGGCACAGACCCCGTTGGGGGAGCTCACGACGCCCACAAGGCATCGTAGTCGGATCTGACAAAGTTCGCGTGTGGAAATGGTGGCGCCTCCCCCTATTACGCAACCCTGGCTACGCCCGTGTGTTATATAGTAATACTGGAAGAGCGCTGCAGTGCCTTATACCAAAAGTACGGCGTATGCCCTGTGACGTCGAACGCACGTGTGCTTAGCCTGTATACCTGCGAAATCAATCTGACGCTATCTTGACAGCCTAGCGCAGGCTGTCAATGTGTTTAGGCCATTGTAAGTCTTTAGGTCGGCTGTTTTTCTCAAGTGGGCTGTCTCGGCTCTGAAAGGTATAGAGGAGCCGGACATACTGGGAGGGCGTTACACCAACTTATAGGAGTTCCAAAGAAGCTGTTATTCTGCAGGACAGGTCTGAGCGTTGCATTTCTTCTGTTTGAATGATATCCGATAGAATCTACAGTAACTGCAAAGGGAAAGACTGAAAGGCAGCGGACCGTCTCCGAAGTGGTTGTTGCTGGCCTTGTGCGACTCGAACTTCAAGCTAACACAGAAACAGTTAAGTAACCGTACAAGACAATAGGCGCTAAAAACACAATGTAGAATTTATTATAGGCATATAAAACATCGTTGTCAAAATAAGTTTCAAAAAGACGAGCTCCTTTGGCTATTTCAGTGGCCCTATAGTTGGCGAATAGGGCGTGAATCAGGCCTACTTGTCGACTTGATACGAATTCCAATTTCATTTTCAATCTCCAAACTCAATGTTTATTAATCTGCTGTAAGACTTTCCAATCTCTGATGCAACAAACGCAAGAATGATTGATCAGCTTTTCTTTGACAGGTACTACCACAAAAGAAACCCAATATTTCATCAGCCTATTATAGTAATCCTTGCGTGAAGCGACACCTGTTGTCGGTCGAACGTAGACGTCTTTATAGGCTGCCTTCTAACCTCGTTAGATGACCTTCCAGCAAACCCAGATCTAAAGCGGCCAAAAATCTTCCTCATCGCTTTTCATCGACAGACTGTCTCTCTGTTTCTCACTTTGACTGATCTCTGGAATGACCTGGTCTTTTTTACTACCATCGAACCTGAGGCTATTTTCGGAGGAGTTTAGATATGTTGCCAGGGTCGTCGAGAGAAAATACGGGCCGAGGGACAAAAATAAAAATGTACCCCCCTGTCCCCCTTCTCGTCGACCCTGTATGTTGTTATATGCTAACATTAATTAATCATGGGACTTTAACAGATGACTCGGCGGTTTCTTTGCACTAATCTATATTTGAAAAAAATCTTTCTATAATTTATGGGAATAGTTTTTATATGCAATAAGACTTTAAAATTCGAAATGCTTAAAGTTTTATAGTCAGACTGATATTTGAAAATCCTCTGTGGTAGAAGATAGTCACTCGAGAGATGACAGATCCAGAGGATGCGGACTATGTGTGTACCTTAAACGAGTTCAGCCTGAAGAAGGCGATCAAGGAACTGAACGAGGATCCGAAACAGAGACTTGGATCAGTTCAGACACTCCGGAAATGGATCCGCGAACAACCGCACTTTACCTGCAGAACAGGTGTGCATTGAATGTCTTCGTCACGATTCTTGTATAGACTGGTCACTGGTCAGTTCCGGTGCTCTTCTGTCTTCTTCTTGATGTAACCGCTAAAATGCCAAACAGTCTACGCAGCATCGAAGCGTATACATTTAGAAAAAATAGCCTACTAGAGGGATGGAAGTCAATGCACATGTTGTCGGTCAGTTATCGAGTAGACATTTCCAACTCTTTGTTTTGAAGGCAGCACTGCATGGAGCGCCGAATGTTTGCTAAAATCTGACATTGCGCATTAGACTAATCACACGCGTTTTTTTCAAAAGAAAAGAAACAGAACTGGACTGTTGTTGTTAGAGTTTGTGAAGGGAAAATATGCCTATCTCAAAATAGACTGCATCGTCATTTTATTGAACTAGTAGCATTACTACTCTTTTAAAGTAGTAGCATCTATAGCAGCATTGATTTCATCATTGGTCCCTCATGATACTGAAAAAGAGAAAAAGATCATCGCTGAACGTACAGAATACGGTTTTGTTTCAAGCGAAGCGTTGACGCTCAGTGAAGGATGTCTTCCAAGTTTAAACTACTTAACTTCTGACTCAATATATGCATAATGTTCGTAATCGGGTCATCGATAGAAAATGGATTTTCTAAAATCACAATCCGTGTTTTTTTTCCATTGAAGACACGAGATTCTTGTTGGCCATTCTTCGTCGAGCAAAGTTCAGTCAACTCGTCGCTAGACAATTGATCGACAACATCATGACCGCGAGGACCACTTGTCCGGAATACATGGTCAATCTGGACATACAGGATCCGAGCATGTTGGCGTTCATAGACAATGAGTTAGTGTTCCAACTGCACGATTATTATTTACAGCACTAAAATTTCGTTCGAATTGATACTCTGAGCAACGATCTCTAAGATAAGATTCGATTCCGTTTAAGCATTTTAATTAACCCCTTAACTGGGGATCCTGGATATATCCGTCCATTTTACATTGAGTTACAATTAAATACACGGTTAAGGGGTTAATCATCTTTCTTTCGCAGAAAATGTCATTTTTTACTCAAAATGTCACGAGATTGTGCTGCGTCTTTATGCTTTACAGCGCTACACACGACAGACCATTCTGAACAACTCTAAACCTTATTATTATTATTATTATTATTATTATTATTATTATTATTATTATTTAAAGTTATGATAAGCAAATAAGTTACTGTGGATGCTCAGTTTCACTGTGTAATCGAAGCGCAGCCTGAGAGTGTGTTTGATGTATTGTAATTTAGTTTCTGTGATATTCACAGGGTGGCTGTTCCTCTGCCGAAGGTCGATAAAGAGGGCAGAATAATAATTCTGATTCGTACAGGTAACTACCGCACATCGTAAGGGAAATAATTGACCGACGACTGAAGAATTCCTTTCCAGCAGAAGTGATAATTGCACTTGAAGTAAATTCAGTGCATTTATCCAACGTTTCCGCGAATAAAAGAAACCAAATTGCTTGTAATGAATTCAAATATTCCGTCATCCCAACCTAAAGCCTCTATCCTGAATTTTCCACTTCCCACAGATCCTCACACCATCAAAACGTTGGCCTTGTCTCAGCTTTGGAGACCTACAATTATTTCACACGCCTCTTCACACAGTCCATCACCACTGCCCTTTATTCACACCCATGAAAGGGCCATTTCTGTTGGCAACACACCAACTCCAGCCACAATGCTTAGATAACTGGATGACACGGACTTAGATAAGTTCGCATCGAAAACAACTGGCACATAAAGTGCAATGGCCACTGCCGGGGCGCCGAGAGGGGGACGGAGGGGGGAATGCACAGGGGCCCGGAATTTTATCTCGGCGGGCCTGCAGGCCACTGTTTGACGCGCGAAGTGCCGCAGAGAGCAGTATAGAATGACTCGGTGTTGTTTTTGTCACGTGGTTTTCACACAGGTGTGAAGGATCTGAATGATCCGAAACTGAGTCCCATAAACGAAATGAGGTACAGCCTCGCAATCTGCGAAATGCTAAGAGACGAAGACGAAGACCACGTCGTCAATGGCACTCTGCTCGTCTTCGACTGCACCGGAGCAGGAATCAAACACATGAACCAGGGCAGCATGGACCACAACAAGAAAATGTCCAGAATCTATCAGGTACAAACAGCCAAACGGGTCATATCACCACTTTGACCACCACGGACTATACGGACTATACGGACTATACGGACTATAAGGGTTTCGCCCAGACTGAGCGCTCGTGATTAATCTGGTGCACTGCGTCAAGTTTTCTGGCAGCGCTATAGAAATTTCGTCTTACTTACTTAGCGGTAGGACTCTTGACACGCAACCGAACTGAACATATACCGTAGCGAGCATGCTGAATTAAAGTTGTTCCGAATCTGCGCTTCTTCATGAAAGACCAGGTGCTTTAACAGTGTGCTAATAGCCTTAGCCTGTAACAACAGAAGAATAATAATAATAATAATAATAATAATAATAATAATAATAAAATGTCCAGAATTTATCAGTGGTTTAGGAGGCTAAGCAAGCCTATGTGAAAACCACTGAAGCAACTCTCCGCATTCAATAACCCAGTTTTCCGAGATAGCCTTTGAATCCGTTTAAGGGCGTCGTAGAGATGGTCACAAATCAGAATTTGCGTTTCGACAATGACCAGCGATCATTCTATGCTTTAAAATTGAAACTCGGATTCTTTCCTGTTTGCTTTGAAAATTCGCTTATAATTATTATAGGACTGCAACCCGGAGAGAGTGAAGGCTTACATCTTCTACAACGCCGGAACAATTATGGAGCTGCTGATGGGCTTTGTTAAGACATTCTTCAAAAAGAAAAATCAGGAAAGAGTCAGTATTCGCTTTGCACGATTCTCTGTCTTCATTTCCAGTAAATTTATGGCGTTTTCTTTATTGATTCATCATTTTAAATAATGGATTTACTAAACAGAATATGCAATTTGGAAAGTTTCGGTCGAAACTTACGACAATTTACTCATTTAGTTATACGTTGTTTTGGTGGTTGAGTTCGCTTAGAAATACAAGTTTATCGAAAGAGAATAGACTCCAGTTAAGAACAACTGTTGCTTGACAGATTCAAACACACGACAACATGGAATCGCTGTACAAGGTGATTCCAATGGAGCTCTGGCCGACGGAATACCTGCCCGACGACTACAAAGGACCTTCGGCCGGTTCGTTGGCCAGCATCGCAGGTAGATGTCACGTGATCAACATCATCGTTGATATGTTTTTGTTCGCTTGCTCCCCTGGTTTTCTTTGTGAAGATAGTTATCAACCACAATACTGGTTCTGCTTGTCATCAGGGGCGTAGCCAGGAATTTGATATGAGGGGATATAAATTTGGAGAGGAGAGGGTATATATTGTTATATATATTATATAAAATATATTACATATGTGATATATATTATACATATATACCATATTATTTATGCTATATATATATATATATGTATGTATATATGTTATATATTATACTGATTTTGTGGTGTATATATATATAGTCTATATACCGATATATTCCCCAGTCGCTACGCCGCTGCCTGCCGGGTCCTTATATTGGTTTGCCGTCTAATTGATTTCAACGCTGGCTTTATTACGACTGTATTTGATCGTGCTTAATGTCTGCGCAGCCGATTGGAAGAAGCGAATGATGAACGCAGAGACGAGGAATAAAGTTCTGGCGAACACAAGCGACAGATACAAGATCGACGAATCGAAGCGTCCATCTGGCGGCGGAATTCCTAACGAATCGTTCAGAAAATTGAACGTCGATTAGAAGAAGAAGAAGAAGAAGAAGAAGAAGAAGAAGAAGAAGAAGAAGAAGAAGAAGGAGGAGGAGGAGGAGGAGGAGGAGGATAAAGAGGAGAAGAAGAAGATGGACTCTGACCCTAAGCTCTGGAATTCACCACCAACATAGCATAACTAACAACTTATCAACTTTCAGATCTGGTCTTAAAACATATCTGTTTGACTTGGCTTATCCCCCTTAGATTGCTCTCCCGCTGTTTCGGACTGATCTTCCGGCTTGACCTGCATGCTCTAATTCTATTCGAATTTGGTACGCCATCGGCTGAGGCCCTGGGCATTATGATAGTGGCGCTGTAGAAGTTGATTGATTGATTGATATTTTAAGAAATAAATCAGTGTCTTGAAAATGATAGTCCAATACGGAGAAATGCAACGGAGTTGTCTTTCTTAGCATTAATCGATACATTACATAGTACAATAGTACATTACGACAGAAACCCAAGTAGAAAAAGATATCTTTATAGCATTTCTGTCAAACAGATGCGATTACCTTTTGGATTATATGCTGTCTGACTGGACCCCTTCCCCCTTTGGCAATCGCTATTTCATATTAAAACTAAGCGCCTAAGAATAAGCATCTAAAGAAAGCTGAAATGTGCTGAGACAACTGAAAGAAAGAGGAAATTTGATGATGATGATGATGCTGTCTGACTGGACTATATAAAAAATTCAGCTAGTGCTAGAGATTTCGAAACTATATAAATTCACGAGATTCTACTTACTTACTTACTTATTTACTTACTTCAACAAAACAAGCTTTCATTTATAAACATTTAAGGCTTTCAAACATTGATGACGTCAACGATCGTTATAATTTGTGTCATCGTTAGTTCCGATATGCAAATTCTCACGACATTACCAACACAATTCACATGTAATTATTGTCTGTTGCAATGAACATGAGCTGCCTCCATCTGGAACAGCGGTGCGACAATTTTGTTGTTTTGGTGGGATTAGCTGGATAGGCTTAAGCCTACCATAGCCTTTAATAAAATCCGCCTATGGAGCGCATACTTTCTTAAAGTCTCCTTCACTTTACTACAGTTTTATTAATTCAACAAATTAAGTTATGAAGCAAATAGTCCCTGAAACAAATTTTAAAATATTTTGCGGTGCAATCGAAGGGAATGACCAAAGACCAAAGGCCAAAGACCAAAGGGGTACGCTATGAATCAGGAGCATACCCCCTAAATACGCCACTGGAACCCAAAGAACGAAGAACAATTACGAAATGTTAACGTGAACAGTGTTCGTGAACTTTAGTTCAATCGATGTTCAACTTTCTGAACGATTCGTTAGGAATAATTCCGGGGCCGGAGGGCCGTTTCTTTTCGTCTATCTTGTATCTGTCGCTTGTGTACGATAGAATGCGTTGCCTTGCTTCGGCGTTCATCATCCTCTTATTCATGTCGGCTGAAAACACAATCATCCAGACATCACGCGTTGAACATATAGCCTATTTACCCTTTGCTCGCTCACGCAGTCATCTAGCGCCATATTATTCAAGACGAAGTCTTCAAATAAAATTCCTCAGATTTTGAGGAACTCTAGTCTCTCTAGAGTGTCATTCAAATAATAACGATACTACTACTACTACTACTACTACTACTACTACTACTACTACTACTACTACTACTACTACTACTACTACTACTACTACTACTACTACTACTACTACTACTACTACTACTACTACTACTACTACTACTACTACTACTACTACTACTACTACTACTACTACTACTACTACTACTACTATAATAATAATAATAATACTACTACTACTACTACTAATACTACTAATACTAATAATAATAATAATAATAATAATATTTAAAAGTTCAATAGGATCTGCCCTGTGTGAGAACCACTGTGTTCCACCCGTCCATTCATTCATTTATTCATTTATTCATTCATTCATTCATTCATTCATTCATTCATTTATTCATTCATTCATTCACTTTATGGTTTTGCTGTGTAATCTCCTTCTTGGTCATCAACAAATCACAAAACTTGCTGTATGCAATGTCATAAATGCCTCATTCAGTCCCTCTTTAGCTCACACTATATCTACAGTCTAACAGTGTTATATGATGGTCCTCCGAGCAAAGCTATACAAGGCCAATCTAAACGAAACAGAGAAGGACTTTGAGAATGCGATTTCTTAATTAATCTGTCGGCGTCAAACATTCTCGGACCATCTTGTGACAAAAGAAGTGCCTTTGCTTTTTAAGCGATTGTACCGATGCTGCTGCTAATTGAACCGGCCGAAGGTCCTTTGTAGTCGTCGGGCAGGTATTCCACTGGCCACAGGTCCATGGGAATCACCTTGAACAGCGATTCCATCGTGCTGTGAACCGAAACCTGTGAAAATTGCTGCATGTTATTTGAATACGTCATATATATATATATATATATATATATATATATATATATATATATATACAAAAGCAGGCCTGGGGAGAGGGGGATGCAGCCGGAACATTGTTCCGGGGCCCATGGAGCTCAAAGGGGCTCGGGTTCGGTGATGATCAATGCCATAAAAAGACTGACAAGCAAACACGGGCATCAACACTGTTTCGCACTTATACTAGTATGTACTTGCAACGAGGACCTTGGAAAAATACGGAGAAGCAAAAAAAGGTCATCAACTTTTTTACATACTTGTCAGGTGAGGGGCCCTAGGTGACTATTTTCTGCACCCGGGCCCTAAAATGCTATCGGCGACCTTGCGCAAAAGTATGCCTAATGCATATATATGTGTGTTGTGCATACTTTTACGTATAGGGGATATGTGCGTATATATATGCATTAGACATACTTTTGCGTAGAATAATACTTAACGGTATTTTGAAAGCGTCGCTGCTTCTGGATTTTTACAGCGCAGTGCTACCTGTGTAGGCCTATTGGTCCGATGCGTGTTAGGCTGTTAGCCTATAGACGTGACGAAATACCGTAGGCCTATAAGGTATACCGTAAAATAGTAAACTGAACATTTTTACTCGAGAAATCAGTCTTTGCGTATATGTTCGAAATGTACAGTATATAGTTTTGATTAAACATTTGTTGCTTAACGGTCGTCAGCATTTTGGTGGTCGAAACCTATAAGTATTCTAAGGCAACATTTATTTTAAACTGACCGCCATGCAAATTCTCTATAATGTACTGGGCCTGTTGGCCTGGCCCTTTTTCTTTTAAAAACACATGCTTTGATGTATCTTCATCTCCCAAGACCCTCATGTTCTCGCCTCTGTTCGAAGATTTATCATCCCTGTGAAATCAGTTGAGGCTCTATGTAAATGGACTAACAGAAAACTATCACCAACATATAAATCATGTTGGTGATATATTTTTCATAGATATATAAAAATGGATTTGCAAGCATCGATGAATGCGACGAACTGAAAGAAAAGCGAACCCTGTCCATTAGTTTCTTTTTCATAAAAGCTTTCATTATTCCCATAAACATTTCAAGAACTGGTCCGGCGTTATAAACGAGTATTCCTATATTTCTATTGCAGTCCTTATATATATATATAGAAAACTATAAAACCCATAAATCAAGATTTGATATCTTGAATATCAGAAGAAGAAAAAGAAAAGTGAACCCTGTCCAATGTTAAGTTTTTTGATTTTTTCATAAAGGCTTTCATTATTCCCATCAACATTTCAAGAGCTAAATCAAGAACTGGTCCGGCATTATAAAAGAGTTATTCCTTCGCGCAAAATTTCTGGAAAATTACAGTCCTTCAGGGCAGACTCAGAAAACTTTCGTTAGTAAGAAGATTTTTATGATGATGATAAATATAGATTTGATATCTTATAAATTATAAAAACAAAATTATAAAAAAAAATGATTAGTGAATCCTGTCCAATGTTAACTTTTTTCGTGATTTATTATTGTTGTTGTTATTGTTATTGTTGGCTGACGAATAACTACTGAGAGAAATAGCGGTTAATAAATCAAGAGCAGTAGTTCATGTATTTCATTTCTGTTATAATTTTCTCTTCTACTGTACAGTTAACCGGCTTTAGTTTACCAGAAGAGGTTAGATTTGATCATGCTTCGCGCAAAATATGTTGAAAATTGCTCTCACACAGGGCAGACTCTACTGACCACTTTAAACCCGTTATTATTGTTATTGTGAGTATTTTTAGTTGATGATGATGAAGGTTATAAAATATAAAAATTATAAATTATAAATTAATAAAATTATAAAATAATAAATGATGACTGCTGGAAGCAGGTTCCCCCTTCCCTGTCCTCCTTTCCTAATAATAATAATAATAATAATAATAATAATAATTATTATTATTATTATTATTATTATTATTATTATTATTATTGTTGTTGTTGTTGTTGTTGTTGTTAGCTGACGAATCAACCAACCTGGAATGCAGAAATAGCGGTCTTCCGTTGATCGAGGGTGCAGTAGTTCATGTATTTCATTCCTGCTCCGGTCAGCAGTCGTAAGTTGAAACTATGATCGCAGTAATTGACTGGACATTTAAAATTCTCATCTTATCCATTGGTAAAGTTCGCTCAGCATAAAGTAAAGTTCGTATTTATTTTGTTAGATTTCTCCAAGAGGTGAATCTAGGATCGTCCAGATTATTCGCTCCTAAAAAAATTATAAGTGCATTAACAGTATTTAATTGTTCTCCAGTTTTAAATGGGTATTTCCAAATTGGAAGGCTGCAGTAGTGGAGGGAGTTTATAGCCTGAGTCTATTAGTTTGGATTAATTTTCATAGGAAGTTTGCACTCTTCATCAAGAATGTGTAAAAGTTACAATAATAATAATATTTTGCAATGGCTGATAATATTTCTTGAGTGCTAAGTTAATAAGTAAAAATGCCGCCAGTGACGGATCTAATACATTAATTATCAGTAAAATCTACTTAATTTATTAGTCCAGTTTACTTTATAACATACTGTATATAGAGTTCGTATTACTCTAAGCAAAACATGATCTCACCCAGTCGCGCCAAGATAATCGTTCGGCCATCTTTATCTTTCTTTGGTAGATAAAGAAAGACTCTAAAGGCGACAACACAAACACGAAGGCACAGAAAGAAAAGAGCGCTCCAGTAACTGTGGCGCGTTTAAATGATCTGTCATTATAATAATATATCGCTAGAATAATATGATAACTCTAGCTCAATAGAGATATTGCCAATAATAGGGGGTATCCAGTGTTTACCAACAAGGTCCGGTTGCTCCGCCCACTGGTGGGCAGAAACCATAGAAACCATTGTTGTCTATTAATAGACGCCAATGGCAGAAGCAGATTTCTTGCTGGTGGGCATAGATCAGTGACCATAGAGATTGTTCTGGATACTCCTATAATGGATTTAACGTCTTCTTAGCGTCGTTTTTATAGCGCCGCTATAAATTTGTGAAAAATATTATTTGTGAAAATAAATTTATTTGATTGATTGATTGATTGATTGATTGATTGATTGATATGCCGCACTAACCCCGCATCGATGTAGGCTAATGTGCAAGGATCTTGGGTGTCGTAGTTAACGGTGACCTTAGGATGTTTCGTTCGAATCGTCAATATGTTGTCGATCAACTGTCGAGCGACGAGTTGACTGAACTTTGCTCGACGAAGAATGGCCAACAGGAATTTCGTATCTGTAGCAAGAAAAACCGACATCTCTGAAACATCAATACTTCTAGATGTTTAAACTCAACGAAATATAGGTTATGCACCGTTTCCAGTTGCTGTGAGCATTGCGCCGTCTTGAAATCAGAAGTTAAACTCCGTTTATAATTTCAACTGTCGCATTCTAATGTCCCTGATTATTTAAAAATTCCGAGGAACCGTGGAAGCAGGCGAGATTTCTATTGGGGTCCAAAATTTGGTTGCCTTTTTATCTCTCGAAGACATTTTTTGGGAGAGCATGACCCCGTGCAGAACAATTTTGATCGACAGCAATTATAATTATATTTTAAAGAAAGATTTCCTTAGATCAAATGGATCTTGGACATAGAATGTAAAATTTACCTCCAGAAATTTTTAATAATATTTAGTCAGATAAAATCAATTCATATTAGTCATATTCAATTACGAAGGGGTGCAGCCTCTGTATGAACAGGTGTGAACACCTGTTCTGCAGGTGAAGTGCGGCTGCTCCAGGATCCATTTCCGGAGGGTCTGAACTGATCCTAGTCTCTGATTCGGATCCTCGTTCAGTTCCTTGATCGCCTTCTTCAGGCTGAAGTCGGTCAGAGTGCAAACGTACTCTGAGTCGCTTTCGTCCGACATTCTCGATGTATTTCCTCGACCGACACCGAAATTCCAGTAGATTTTCACCGCTTCACAAGATGCGCTTCTTCGCCAATTAAATAGTTTTCTGACCACGAGAGACTACTATGACGAGTCTCTCTGGGTTTTTTAATGCCAAGAGAAATCCTTCAGAATCTCGTCTATAATTAATGATGTCGAGAGATGCGAAAAACTTTGTTGCGAATGTTTTACAGTCTTGCACAACTTGTTCTACTTGTTGTCCACTTCACGCTCTGGTGTTTAAAGATGACTGCGCATTTTCTAAGGAGAGAGTTGCTGTTGGCTCTATACGCTGTCACATTGTGTGTGTGAGAGAGAGAGAGAGAGAGAGAGAGAGAGAGAGAGAGAGAGAGAGAGAGAGAGAGAGACTCTTCTGAGAGCACAGTATTCTCTTGAGAGTTTGGAGGGTGCAAAGTCTTTTGAAGCTGTCGAGGCTTTTGACACACAACGAACATCTTTAAATAACTGTCACATAGACTAAGACGGCGAAGAGATAACAATAGATAGAACTCGATCATCCAACCTTTGTGAAGCGCTGGGCGTGCGCCGTTTGGAATCATATTTGAGCGATTCTTCAAAGACCTTTCATTCTTTGGTCCTCTTTCAGTGGCTCATATGTTCTAGTTCTAAAAGATAGGCGCTTTGTGCATTTATATAAATATCTGTAAAATATTTGAACCCCGTCTCAAATATGAGAGACATGCCTACATAAGCTTTAAATTATAATCTGCAAGCCGTCAGTTGAAGAAAACCAGTCAAGGAACAGACAGCATAAAGCATACAGTCAAAAACAGTAACGTGCAGAGGGGCGCCGACCAGATGGGTGGATTGGGGGGGGGGGTGCGCCAAAATTGTCTTGATTTTTTCGCTCATCAACAACTATCCAACCATCAGATGAGGGCGCCAAAAAATGCGTGGCTCCGGGCGTTCACCACACCCTGCATGCCATGCCTCTGTTTCTTTTGCAATTCAATATCTGAGAAATAATTGTAACGACAAATGAAAATATATTTCATATTTCGATATTAGATCATAGTTTGATATATTAAATATTGATGTAAAAGAATTAAGATACTAAGAGGGAGAAGCAGTAGAAGACAGACAATCTCTATTCAAAGTCTCCTTTCCCTATGAATCAATATACTAGATACAAATATTCAAGATACGAATGCAATCTTTAAAAAAGAAATATTTTTTCTAGTAAAAGTTTGAAATCTTTAAAACTGACAGATTATAGAACATGTTGCATGTGTTATTGTCGGAATCTGTTATAGGCTTCAGTCATTTCAGAGTTTTGTTGCTTTGCTACGCAATTCTTTAGAAAACCCGTTGTTTTCTATGAGTTTTCGGTAGAATTCCGCCGATGCCTTCGGAATTCTCGGTAGATTTGGGTGGGAGAAGTCGACCCGATGCAGTCCGAAGGTAGAAGAGAATCCATCCGACCATTCGAAATTGTCCATCAACGACCAAACAGTGTAGGCGGATATTCGGCATCCGTCCATCTTAATTGCTAAAACATTGCAATCGTAAAAATTCAGATAACTCTGTGAAATAACTTAAATGAGCTCTCTTCTTTGATGAAAGAGAATTTTAAAATCCAGAAAGGGTACGTACTTTGGAAATGAAATATCGTGTGGGCCTAAATGACTGTGTATTTGAAAAATATTAACAATTGAAATTAAAATAAGACACATAAAACATAGAAATGACAATTACATCTCTTCCTCTGCGCTCCACCCCTACAAAATTAGTGAAAATAGATCGCAAGACAGAATTTTAAGAGATAAAATAGGACAGTATTGCCAGAACTACCAATGTATGTTTACTGATTAAAGTAATTATAAGAATACGAGTAGCAATCTGTTTCTGTTATATGCGCTATATAAATTGTCTAAATAATAAATAATAATAATAATAACAACATATTAACGACTTGCGAATCATAACTGGCAGAGTTGTCTATAAATGTCACAATAACAATCAAACACAAGGCCTCTACAGGGCCTCTACAGCGCCAAGACATAATATAGTCACAAGGACCGCCATAAGTCTGGACATAATGACCCATATTGGTTTACCCTTCTAGCTGTAGTGCATGGCATGTTTATCCGACTACACATAATATAAACCGTACATTAATCGCAATTTGTTGATAGCAGAAACCAGCTTACAGCACTGTACGCTGTATAACTAATAGACTTAAGAACCAGATGTCTCTAAATAGAACATCGCAGAACATTTCTTCGCTGAATTTTGAATATGCCATTAGCAGTGGCGGCTCCACAGCGGGGCCCGCGCCCCCCCTATTGAGTGCCTGGCCCCCAGTGGCCCTCCCCTGTTGGAACCCTATACTTAATGCTACAAATAACAACGAATGGTCGGCCCCGTATGATTAGACGTTGCCACCCCAACGGCCCTCCACTTGCCAAATCCTGCAGCCGCCACTGGTCATTAGACCTAATATAAAATAAACGTAACTATTCAATTTATATCGAGCTTTTTTGTTTTGCCGTTAGAACGTCAAAATTGTTTTTAATAGAAGAGAGATCTTTATAATTATTCAACGATGGTCTGTCGCGTAGATTCTGTCCGATTTTTCACGGCGGGTATTGCAAGACGCTGCTGGTCATTGACAACCAAATATTGTTTAATCAAAACGGAGCGTTTAATGAAGCGCTAAATCAGCAAACCCCGCCCCCTTCCCTCACCCCAACCCTCTCCCAATCGCCCAGGCCCAACCCATTAAACTGCCCCAAACCCCCTTTTCCCGCCGATCTGATCTCCTTTTCGGCTTCTCCCCATCCCCTCCCAATCGCCCCGAAGCCCCGTTCCTTCCGTCTCCCCAACCCTTTTCCCTCTTGATCTCCCAAGGCAAACTCCTGTTCCCCTTCCGATACTCCAACCCTTTTCCCTCTCCCATCCCTAATTGATTGATGGGCCAAATTCCGGCCCAGGGACCCGTTGTTTGTGTATCCTCTACCCTCTCCCCATCTCTCCCTATCGCTGTTGATCCATTCCAGCCCCAACCCATTCCGATGCCCTTTGTCGTCGTCTATGAAACGCCATTTTCCCAATATCAGGCCCCAATTTCTGGATTGTTGTAACCGGGCCTTAATCCAGCCGAGACGCTGCTCCGAAAACCCGTACAACCCACCTTCCTCCTCCCTGAATCCCTCTCCCAATGCCCTGCCCCGACCTTATTTTCGGTCTAACCTCAAGACCTATTTTTTATATTTAACCTCTCAAGCCAAATTAAATTTTCAGACGTCGTCAATATACTGGGGAACTTTTTGTTCTCAGAAATGATTGCTGTAACGTTTTAAATTTGCTATATCTCAGACTATATAGGATTAAAAAGATGAGGTTTGCGCCATTGTTTAATTGTTTATTCCTCTTTCTAACCGTCCGTGCAAAACAAAACCAGGGGTAGAGTCCACTTTGCGGCCTAAAATATCACCCTCTCTCCCCGAAAATTTTTTAAAGCCCCTATCAAAATATATAACAGTGTCAGCGGCAAAGTTGACAGGGATTTAGAGGAACAAAATAAACCAAAAAGTTTTGAAAATCGGTTGACATTTGGCAAAGATCTATCAATTCTAACCCGTTTTGACCCCAATGTTTGAACATAAGTATTGTGAGTTCATTTTGAAAGCATCTGAGAAAGTTTTGTGAACATCGGGCTATATAAGAGCTAAGAAGATGAGTATTTAACATTGTTTCTATTTTATCCCTCTTTCTAATCTGTGCAAAACAAAATGTCCAGCGTTCACGAGCTTTCCGCTTTGAGAATGATGCAGGCTGTTGCTATTGAAAAATGTTACAGCAAACAAGAGAATCAACACTGCATGTCGTTCGACACTACCAAATCAGTACACTAACGTTGACTATCAAGTTTCAGCGTTGTTGGGCGTTAACTCGGTTGAAGGAAAGGCGGCGGCGTTGACAATCAATTGCGCAAAATGCTATTGGATAGAACGCCAATTCCCCGTCATTTTTGGACGGGTAAAGATGAGTCTTTATATAATTATTCAAGGATGGCGAGGCGTAGATTCCGCGGATTTTCCGCTTGCCTACACAGTGCTGGTCACGTGAAGGCTAACAGTATTTAATTAGAAGTGGAATATGTATGCTAAATCATGCATAGAGTGTACTCTGCTAGTTAAGTATGCCCTTAAACTGCTCTCCCGCCGATCTGACTGAATTAATCGGCTTGACCTGTGTCTCTAATTCGGACTGAATTTGGTGTGCCATCGGTTGATGTCCTAGGCATTATGATACTGGCGCCATAGAAGCTAATTGATTGACGAGTGTAACCTTTGAGGACGTTGTTTGTGTATCCTCTGAGGTATCTTATTCGCTGTTGATCGTCGAGAGAGCCGCGATGTTTGTCGTCGTCAGAAACGCCGTTTTCCGTTATCAGTATTTCTGGATTGTTGTAACGGTCCTTAATCCAGCCGAGACTCCTTCGAATGCCCCACGGCACGTCTCTGAATATGTCCCTGCCCGACCTTCATTCAGTCCAAACAAAGACCACATCAGGATCAGCGCCAAACACTTAGCGCCGAATATTCTGAAAACTCTTTGCTGCTGAGCATTCGTGTATTTAGATTTAGCAACTCGTTAATACTACCTCTAAAATAAACCAGGAGGGAGTTATTGCCCCCACGGTTTCCCCAAATGGCGGACCCGATGAACGGGAAAATAAAGTCCAATATGTCGGGGGCCTGTTTATTGAGTGCCTGGCCCCAAAAAATTTGAAAACTTAATACTACATACCTAAAACAAATGGTTGGCCCCCATGATTGTTTTGGCCACCCCAATGCCCCCACTTGCCAGTTCCTGGAGCCGCCACTGCTAAAGTCTGTCTGTGAACATACGCCTTGCGTATTTAACATCGCCACCTTCATTGACATGTCAGCGTTGTTAAAGCGCTTTTGATGTTGGTATTTAACTATGTTACAGCGCCATATAAATTGTCCTGGAATACAATACAATGCGTTACTTTTCGCCGCGTTGTTTGTTCGACTGAGTGACTCGGCGTTGACATACGTTGGCCACAGTGGATCGGCGTGATTCTTCGTATCTTGGTCGTACAGCTGAGACTGTTTTTCAGTCGCCGCGTATTCGTGATTTTCCACGAGAAACGTCGTGTAGTGATTCAGCGCAAAGAAGTCTTGAGTTCCTGTAACAACGTAACATGGAGAATTACACCACACTGTAATCCCGTAAATTCAAGTACGCAAACAGCTTCTACATCTCAGTCAGATAACTATTTTTGCGACATTTCATCCTTGCTCTGACTTTTCGAGAATTGTATTTATGTACTGGATGTTTAGTAGCCTATCAATATCTCCTACAGATGTACAAGCATATAAACAGCGTATGCTGGTATAGATTTTAAAACCAAAGAGTAGAAAACGCTTACATTGTGCGATAAAGTATCTTAAATTGTCAACAAAATTAGGTAGAAATATTTTATTAGATCCCCCCAATTTTTCTCTGGCAAAGCAAAATTTTAATAACTACTACCGCGGTACCCTGTTCAAATGTGAAGAACATGCAATACAGTAAAACAGTAAAAGTGCGTCATAGCACGCGTATCGACCTTTGATTTTCTTCTTTTCCTCCTCAGTGAATTCTGGTAATCGCGACCAGTGAGACCCTCCGCCTCACTCTTGACGCCTATGCGATCCTTCATGACCTGTGGATAGTCGCCGTTAACGAAGATGGGATGTGCAAACCATCCGAGCATGAATTCCGTCGCCCGGTCGGCGGCCTCAATGTCCTGTTCTTTGTTCGAATACGGTTCAAACCAATGGTTCACCATTCCCAGGGAAATCCTTCCTGTAACGACATTGCTAAGACTGAGTCATAAAAACATGGCAAATACCAAGAACTTTATATGACGGACAGCGGGTTAGGTAGGATCTGTGCATGAGAGACATTGCACTGCAAAGTTCCTATGCAGAACAAAGCAATAGTGTAGACTCAAAGACAAGGAGACAAAGAAGGAGAATACAAAAATAAACCTACTAGAAGACATGAGGGCAAAGAATGAGATTACACAGCAAGACCATAATGCGAATGAATGGATGGGTGGAACATAATGGTTTTCACACAGGGCTGACTATACTCAACCACACTAATCCTGTTATTATTATTATTATTATTATTATTATTATTATTATTATTATTATTATTATTATTATTATTATTATCAAATGTTGCTAAACATTGATGATCTCATGTCTAATATCCAACACAAAGTGACCACAGTGCAATTCAGTCTAAGATCTTCTTTCCATTCGTTCGAATCTTTTACCATTTTGGAGATGTCGAAATTCCTTGTCGTAGACATGCCAGGCTTCGGCGTGGCCCTTGATCAGGTTGTGGCCCACCTGATAGGGCGCGGTCAAAGGTAAACGGATACCTGGAGCGAATTGACCGTAACCGTAACCAATAACTGCGAAAATGTAGGGTTCGTTGATAGTCAGCCACGTTTTCACCTTCGAAAAGAAACACAAAGCCACGCAATAATTATTATACAAAGCAGTGTTATACAATTCCGATCAACGTCTATACTGATGAGACGACGATGAGTACGCCAGTGCTATTTTGTTCTTTACGTTGTGATGCACGTTGTTACGTAACGCCATTGCGTCTGTATACATGCGATGCAACGACTCCAGTGGCGTAGCCAGGAGGGGGTTGGGGTTAGACCCCCTTGGTTGGCTGACTCACATTTTTATTTGTGCATCTTTATTCTGTGGGAGGAGGGGCGACAAAATCGGGTTTAATGTAGCAAAAAAGGGTAAAGAAGCAAACAAAAATATCAATATAGCTGACAAAGGCTGTCCGCGCTCATTAAGTGACGACCCGATCTTTCTTGCATGCCAGAATTATATCTAAATTTGGGAATGGTCGTTCGTAAACCCTCCCCATTCGGAAAATCCTGGCTACGCCACTGAACGACTCACTCTGTCGCCGAATCTTTCGAAACAGAGTCTGGCGAAGCTCTTGAAGTGGTCGATTGTCTGCGGGTTCAGCCATCCACCTTTATCCTCCAGGGCCTGAGGAAGGTCCCAGTGAAAGATGGTCACCGTTGGCTGTATGCCTTCGGTCAGCAGACCGTCTATGAGGCGGTTGTAGTAGTCGATGCCCGGCTTCGTTCACCAACTCCAGCGTTCCTCTCGGCAAAATTCGCGGCCATGACAACGAAAACCGGTAGAAATGAACCTGAGAATATGGATAAAACCGGTAGAACTGAACCTGAGAGTATGGAAAGAAATTTTGAAGCCTATTGTGATCGCCAGTAGTAAGATTCGCTGATTATTATTGTTATTACTGTATATGATCTATAGGCTATTATTGGATTAGAGTTAGACAATGAGGAACTACAATCAAACTGCCAGGTGCAATACTAAAATGGCGCTATAGAAGTTCGCTAATAACGGTGGCTGTACAAGATGTCAGATGTGTATCGTCGGCAGTTCTTAAATCAGCGAAAAATATCAAGTTTCCTCAGAATTCTAAACGCTAATCAGAGCCATTGCCAGTGGCGGCTCCACCGGGGGGCCCAGGGGGCCCGTGCCCCCCTATTGAGTGCCTGGCCCCCCAGTGCCTTCCCAGTTGGGACCCTATACTTAATACTACATACCTAGCAACAAATGGTTGACCCCATGATTAGAAGTTGCCACCCCAACGGTCCCCCCCACTTGCCAAATCCTAGAGCCGCCACTGGCTATTGCAGGTCTCATGCGTCTCTCGCCGGAGAGCGCTGAAATCGTTTGAAATTCAGCGGGACATTTGCCATAATGTCTTTTGAATTTTCTCAGTCTTATAAATATTGGTATGCTCATGGTACGTAAACCAGCGTATATATAGCCCATCAAGAGACCCTATCCTATATCTAAAGCGTTGCCCTATGTCTTTGCTAAGAATGCTAAGAAGTTATTGCCCTCCATTATTATTCGTCAATGTGTAGTGATAAGTAGCCATCTTGAACTGAGTATGTCCTTCTTAGGCTCAAGATAATCAGGAAACAAACTCGCTACATTGACTTATGATGCATCTAGACACCATTTTAAAGCTGCTGTGTCGCCTGCTTTAAACGGCCTAGACGTGCAAAATACGGCTTGGTCAAAAAGTGTCTACAGTGTTTAATCTAGGCCGTTTCCGGGGGGGGGGAAATTGCCCTTCTCCCCGGAAATTTCAAATTCCCCCCGGAAATTTTGGAATACTACATGGACTAACAGCGGCCCCTAGCAGAATTCTCCCCGGCTTTGTCAGTTTCCCTCGGCTTTTTCAGTTCCCCCCGGAGTCCAGAAGTCTAGATTAAGCACTGAGTGTCTAACCCCTAGCTTCTTGAGAATGGCGATGTCTTCCGGGTATTTGTGGTAACTGTCGCAGGCAGTGTCTCCGCTGTCGCCGTTGTCTATTTTTCCAGGCGTGTGACTGTATCGGTCCCACATAGATTCCCCTTTGCCTTTTCGAGACAGAACAAAGCAGAAGAAATCACTTACCATGCAGTCAACGTAAGCCTTCAACAGAGGACAAGAACTGATTTCCTCATCTCTACGTCTATATGCCGGACATCGGCAGAAATAAAAGTATTTGAATGCATCATGCAGAGGACCACACTCCATTTCCTGTTCTGAATTACATTGCCAGGCACAGTAGCTTGGTCTGCTATAAACAGCTGACGGCCATATGCACGGTGGCGCCTCTCATGAGAACAATAAAACAGATTATTGATCTGACTCGACAATTCGCCTCCAACAAATATATTCAATAGTAAGAATATAAACGTTTGATTTGTTTTTGGAAACAGGTCAGATCTCACGTCGCCATCTGTGAGTAACGTATGGCCTATGGCGCTTGGATATCAGTTTAACATCGTGCAGATTGAAAATTCAAAGGACTTTAATAAAATATTACACGATTTGGGCCACATAAAACTGCTTGGCGGGCCGCATGTGGTCCGGGCCGTAGGGTCCGTGTCCCAGTCTATAGACAATGATCGGAAGATTTGTTTACTCGAAATCCTTACGACGATTTGGAACATTTAGCAAGTTTAAAATGACATTAGAAAATGCAAGAGCACTTATATATATATAATACATTATATATAATATTATAAATGGTGCTATATAAGTTCTATGACGACGATGATGCTGATGATGATGATTACAGTATATATATATATTATAGTATTATATATATAATACATTATATATATATATAAAGTATATAGTTCTATAGTATATTATTACAGTATATATATATTATAGTATTATATATATATATATTATATTATAAATGGTATATATAATATTATAAAGTTCTATGACGACGATGATGCTGATGATGATTACATGTGTGTGTGTGACTGCGTGCATGCTTAATCGGTCAGTAGGCCTAATAATTTAGTTTAATCGACGTTAGCTTTTCATGAGTGTTTTGTCTTTTATTTACAGACCGTCAATGTTCCAAGCGCCTTCCACCTGGTAGGCGGAAGTGGCAGCACCCCACTGGAATCCATCCGGAAATGAATCCCACAGGAAGTCCTCTTCGATGGCAGACGGATTCATGGCGGATCCGTCAAAATGAATAGCAGACGATATCGTCAATAATTAATAATTAATTATTAAAGATTTATTAAACCCATTCTGTATATTTTGTCAATCTAGTTCTCTTACCGATAACAGCAGAAAGAGCTCTACTTTGAACGGCCTGTGATAGCTACGCACTGACCTAATTGATATAATCGATATCAAAGTCCCAAGACACGCTCTGACCTCAAACGAAACTCAATATGAAATTTCGAAGCATACGAAGATCACCCTATCTTCCTCCTCCTCCTCCTCCTCCTCCTCCTCTCCGCTTCTATTTCTGATATTCTGCATGTATTTCTGTTTATCACCGGTGCTGTGATAAGTAAGAAAGTAAATGAGTAAATAAGTAAGTAAAATCTAGTGAATTTATATAACGCTTTAAAAACAATACCGCAATAGCTATACCTATGCTTGCGCTTTAGCTTCAATGCATCGGTATTCATATCGTCTTCGCTACTAGGGCCTATAGGCTGCAACGCTGATATGCCTGCGAGGCTATAGGCCTACGGACCTTGGAGTAGGCCTATAGTCGGCCCGACAGAATGGTCAAACTCTGTCCAAGGCACGCCCTCGAGATCATAACAACTAAACTCTGAGATGAAAACATTCTATTATGAAATGTTAGCAAATAATACATACCTGCATATTTTCTCCGTGTTATAGTGCAGTTGCTTCCGTTGTCTGTATTAAAATGTTACTATAGGGTTGCCAGAAGTTTTACGAGGAATGATGGAAATTTCTCGGAATAATATTCGCCAAAGAAACTCGACCGTGGAACGAACCGAGTACTCACTCACTCAGACACTCACTCACTCACTCACTCGTTCAGTCTCGACTGTAACAAAGTTGCATATTCGCTCCTACTGTAATACGACTATACGTCGACCCGGACAGAGACTCACATAGGACCAGCGCTGTAACAGATTATGGTCACATTCGATCAACTATAGGCCCACTTCTACGTAATACTTTGGAGGTCGGTCTGACGCAATATTACAGGGTGGCGCAAAAGACGCACTAGTCACATTAGGTTTGGCATTTAATATAGTCCGGTTTTTTGCGCCACCCTGTAGATGGATATGCTACGGGGCAAAGATCATCGACCCGCAGACGTCTTTGCAGAACGCGGGACAGTGCATTCGACTGCGGGACAGTTCCACACAATGCTGGACGTCTGGTCACCCTGTGGGGGGGCATATACTGTAGCTGAAAATGAGTATTCGTTTTTTTAGATAATTCCAATGTCGTTGATTCAAAACCATTATTTCTTTATTATAGTTCTAGTTGAACTGAGTAATGGCTGTCAGTTCTATAATCATTTAGCATTTAGACAATTTCATTTTAGAACGTCATCAGAAATTACACATGATGCTTAAATTATTTAATTATTTCGATCATTTTCTTATTTATTTCTTCAATGTTATTAGACAGATTGCTAAAATGTATCGTCGAGTAGAGTTGATTCACGGCATCGGCCATCCATTGTCGATTATCAGCTGGTTGTAGAAGGTCGCTGACTGCTTCGGGACTCTTAAGAGCTCCGGGTCGGAGAAGTTGACCAGGTGCAGACCAAAGGTCGTCTCGTATCCGTCGACCCATTCGAAGTTGTCCATGACGGACCAACCAGTGTAGGCAGACACGAAGCATCCGTCTAGATTCGTTGCTTGACAAACAAGATACAGCGTTCGCATTAAAAGCACGCAGTGGCGTCAATCCGTAGTAAAAGTTATGAGGGTCCAACACCTCGGAAAATTTTTGACAAGCAAAAAAAGGGTCGTCACTGAATAATCGTACAATGATGCAATATAGATTTATTCAGATTTTTTGTGAGGGTCCAATGCATTATGGACCCCTCACAACCAAATTTTTCTGAGGACCCGGACCCCGGGACCCTCACGGGGTTGACGCCTATGGCATTTAAGCCTTCGTTGGTTCTATCAGAAGCAGCCATTTATAGCCAGGAAAACAAACCGACAAATTATGGCCTTGGAACAAGTGTATTCTTCAGTTCGCCTAATTTTGTTGGGTGCATAGTTATCAAGATGGCCCGAGGGAAGTATTTGACTGTTAGCTAGAAAATTTAGAAATATTCTAAATTTAGGTTTTCAATGCTTAGTTTTCTGTCCCCTGTTTGTAAAGGTAAACGGTAGGTGTAGGGTCCGATACTGATCCCCGTTTACTATGGCAACGCAGGTGGCTTAGCCCATTAGTCTAGAGTAGTTTTCCGTCGTTGCCTTCTCTAGTCCTAGACCGGCGTTTACCTTTGAGTACGTTGTTGATGTAGTCGGTGTAGTATCTTATGCGCTGTTGGTCGTCGAGTAATCCGTGGTGGTCTCGGTCGTCGGAAACTCCGTTCTCAGTTATCATGACCTCGGGGTTATTGTAATGGTCTTTTATCCAATTCAGAAGCTTTCTCAGGCCCCAAGGAACCTCCTTCAGCCAAATCGAACCGGACCTTAACAGATGCAAGCGATACTACTGGACAGACTAGATAGATTTTCTCCCAAATCAAGCAGGTTTTCTCTCTATATAGTGATTGCAACGATAAGCATCAACTAATAAAACAGTGGTTCTCATACAGGACAGATGCTACTGAATCACTCTAAACTCAGTTATTATTATTATTATTATTATTATTATTATTATTATTATTATTATTATTATTATTATTATTATTATTATTATTATTGTTATTAGTGAATCACGCTATTTTCCGTTTTCGACCAATGTCCAAATGATATTTGCATTTTCTCTTAAACTTACGCGATATGTAAGTTCTTTCAGGCGCCAGGCGCTTCAGTGAATTTATTATCAGAAGATGTCTAAATCGAATGGATATTTTTAAAAACTGCAGTCTTCTCTAGTTCACTGGGTCATATCTTTCACGGGGGTGGAGGCGGTGATGCTGATGATAATCTCAGTGTAGGCTATACTAACGACGGCCAAGATGAATCAATGTGTGTTCTGATGTCTCTGTCCGTCTCCCAACTCGGCCAAGCGGTGCCGTGGTCGAAGTCTTCGATGAGGAGAGTCGTGTAATGATTCAAGCCAAAGAAATCGTGTGTTCCTTGTAAGACAAAGGACATTCCATGAGAAATAATCCCCTAATTAAACTCTAAATCCTCGATGACAACGATGAACCAAAGCGATTCGCAGACAATAAAATGAATTTCCACCTTAGCAAACTCCGTAAATGAAACCGATACAATCTTCTCCTCCTCCTCCTCCTCCTCCTCCTCCTCCTTCTTCTTCTTCTTCTTCTCCTCCTCCTCCTTCTCACCTACGTTCCGTGCTTTTTCCTCATCCGTAAACTCCGGAAGCCGTGAGACGTTCCTTCCCTCGAGGGCGCTGTGTCTCGCCACGTGGTCCTTCATCACCTGCGGGTAGTCGCCGTCCACGTAGACGGCGTTGGCGAACCAACCGAGCTTGAACTGCATCGCCCTCTCCGACGCCTCGAAGTCCTCCGTAGAATTAGTGTAAGGCTCTGCCCAGTCGCTGTACAGACTGATCGAAACTCGTCCTACGATCAACAAAAACACGTTTCATTACGTGCCGCCAGTAAATTACTGAAATAATAAATATTTTAAAGTAGTAGTAATAATGATAAATTATTATAAGTAGCCTAGTAGCAGCTAGCCTAGTAGCGGTGCTGGATGGCACCCCAGACCCCATGCTAGCCTACCCAAATATTAAACTCTAAATCCGTCTATGGGGTGGGGGTGGGGTTACGGGTAGCGACAGATTCGAAGTCCTTGAGACGACGACCTTTTTAGCTCGTCAAGACTTTCTGTCCGAAAATGTCGAAGTGACCACCCTATTCTGGAATTCTGGTTACGCCACTGATGATAATAATAAAATTTGTTGAGCTGTGAAAAAAATCATGTGGTCCAATTTTGAAGACAATTTACTTTTAATCTGATAATTCGACGAGCCGTTGTTAGCTAATAATTACCGTTTTGCGTTGATCGGAACTCTTTGTCGTATGTGTGCCACGCCTCGGCGTGGGCTCTGATGACGTTGTGCGCCGCTTCGTAGGTCCCGATGTCCGGACTTCTAATGCCCGGAGCCAGGATGCCGACGCCGTAGGCAAGCCACGCAATGGAAAACGGCTCGTTTATAGTGATCCACAGCTTAACCTGCAAGGAAAACGTAAGACCTTAGCATCAGGGGCATAGCGACGGGGGGAGGTATATCGGTATATATACCCCCTAAAAAATCAGGTTACCTTACAGGTTTTAATGTGTTTTTAAGATTTTCAAATGTTTTAAAGATTTATACCCCCCAAATCTCATTATACCCCAAATCAAATTCCTGGCTACGCCCCTGTTTAGCATCACGCTAAATTTTTCCATTTTCTGTAGCCTACGTTTGCCATGGTGTTCCTGTGAGTGTTACTTTAAACAGGCCTCTTAGTTAATTCATTAATAATAATAATAATAATAATAATAATAATAATAATAATAATAATAATAATAATAATAATAATAATAATAATAATAATAATAATGGTTTAGGTCATAATTGACCAACTCAAAGTCAATCTGGAAATGGAGTGAGTTCTATGTACTGCTCCTGTCTCGTACCCTGTCACCAAATCTCTGATAGCAGACTCTGGCGTATTCGTTGAAATAGTCGACAATGTCCGGGTTGAGCCAGCCTCCCTGGTCCTGCAGCGTTTGAGGTAGGTCCCAGTGGAAGAGCGTTACCATCGGCTGGATGCCCTCCGCCAGAAGACCGTCGATCAGTCGGTTGTAGTAGTCGACGCCTGCCTCGTTGACCAAGTCGATCGTTCCGTCCGGCAGAATTCGCGGCCAGGACAGAGAAAATCGGTAAAAGTGAACCTGAGAGAGAGAGTTTACGAAGTAAACTTTCGAAAAGAAAACCTAAATCTACGCAACGCTACATTACGTTGCGTAATGTTATTTTCAATAATAATTCTAAACCAAATTACTGGCATATGCAGTGTGTAAATGTCGGAAAAACTACTGTTTGTTCATCGTGGCGTTGTTTTGGAAAATTAGCGTTGGTTAGAATTAATTCTATGTGCGAATAGGAGGAGGAGGAGGAGGAGGAGGAGGAGGAGGTTACGAACCCCGAGATCTCTGAGGATGGCGATGTCATCGTTGTACTTGTTGTAGCTGTCGCAGGCAATGTCTCCCGTGTCGTTGTTTCTAACATGTCCTCCTTCGTGACAGAACGTGTCCCAGATGCTCACTCCTTTCCCTGTACAGTTTCACGCAATGCGGTTTAAATTCACGCGGTTTAAATACAGGAGTTGAAATGCAAGGCTTTGAAATAATGCCACAGTTGAAACAAGAAGCGTATTCAATAGTTATCTGGGAAAACTACAGTAGGTATTATTATTATTATTATTATTATTATTATTATTATTATTATTATTATTATTATTATTATTATTATTATTATTATTATTATTATTAATGCTTCTGATATTCGACGATTAATCCCCGCCGAACTGCTTTGCTAATCAACATTAGGATGAAAACGATATTTAGAAAGAAAGTTTAAAGACAATTTTTCCATTCCACAGAAAATAGCCACCGAGGCCTTTCTTCATTTATGAACAGCAGCAGCAGCAGCAGAGGTGCCTTTACCGTCGGCATCCCAGGCGCCTTCTATCTGATAGGAGGAGGTTGCAGTTCCCCACTGAAATCCGTCTGGAAAGGTGTCCCACAGGAATTCGTCGTCTTGGGCCAAGGATGTTGAGACCAAGATCAGGATCAGAATCTTACGAAAATAACGATGCATTATGACACAACTCTTATCAGCTTTCCAAATTTCGTCACTAATTATTATTATTATTGTTATAGAGTAGTTATTATTATTACTTTTATTATTCCTATCATTGGCGCAAACCTGAATGAAAAAGTGGGGGCCAGCCCCTCTACCTTCCCTTTCTCTAGTCCCTCAAAATTTGGGGCTCGAGCCAAGCGTTCTAATAAAAGTTAGCGCCAATGCGTCTTATTATTATTAATTTTGTTATCACAGCTGTATTATTACTGTTACTATTATTATCATAGCGTACGCCTTGTACATTATTAATATCACGCACTACATAGGCGTTATGCCTTATGTTAATTACATTGCTTTACGGACTTAATTTAATTCTAAAGAGGTCTAAATGTTGCAGTTGTTTTGAGTGGACCTACTAAAGAGGAGACAATTTTGGGTTTTTAGCCGTTCCGAACCCTCACTCGGAGGTGGAAAATTTGTGGGTGGGAGGAATACGACCCCCACTGGACCAGTCCTTTCGTAGATGATACGCATCATACGATGTTCTTACCACTCCGGTGAGATCCTTAAAATGCATGCTACCTGTCCACAAATGACAACATTCGCAAAGCAACGATACCCACGCACCCTACCTTCAGTTCTGTCCGCTGACCTATTATTTCTCATCAGCTGTTAACTTTCAGGGGGCCTACTGCTCAAGTTTTCTCTTATCGCGATACAGCAGATAGGCTTATCGCAGTGGAAGGAAAATTAAAGTAACATTACCATAGACGACAGGCAAAACGTCGAGAGTCGATATCCTGTAGAAGGGCAGCAATCGCTTTGCTCCTGGGAAATTCTCTGCAGATGACATATGTTTGTCGAGACAATGAAATCTCTAGTTGGCCTATAGGCATGCAGCAGATAGGCCTATCTGCTAACACGGAGGTTGATGTCGGGGGAGTCCAGACCAATGGATGCTGGAATTGAGTTCTAAAGTTCTAGTGCGGCATATGAAAAAGCACGGTTGAATATTTTGAGAGATGATTGATTCAGAGGACGAAGGAGAGTTACATGAGAAGAAGATCGAGTGGATCGAAGATGTTGTGGGATTATCAGTTTTATGTTTGTCAAGACTTTGGGATCATAAAATGTCTAAGTGCCTCCCCTAATTCTGGAATCCTGGCTACGCCACTGTACGGCAGTTGGTCATTAAATTTGAAAAATTAAATTTAAGAAATTAAACAGTCAGTTAATTGAATTGACTGTTGTCACCTAATTTTTCAGCATTGATCAGCCTAGTTGCTCGATGGCAGTTGTAGGCCAAGGCCTATGGCTTCTCTCTGTCCAAAGAAGATTCGATTTTTGTGAAGAGAGTAACAGGAGAGCTAAGAATTTTTAAACTCTTGTACCTGAAAAGGCCCTTGTCCCTCTTGCGAATGTTTCTGTCACCACTAAACTATTGTGTAGACTATTGTATTGCGAATCACTGGACAGCGACATCTAGACTAGATCGATGTACCCAGTGGCGTAGGCAAGGAGGGATTGGGGGGGGGGTTAAACCTCCCCTTGGCTTGCGAAAACAATTTTTTTATTGAGTTTCTATACATTTTCTATTTTGGGACGCAATTTTGGGGGTCAACCTCCTCCCTTGGTTGCCTGACGCAAAAGTTGTAAGTTGCATAGAGTTGACGACCATTTTGCTTGTCAGCACCTGAAAAGAGAAAAGGGAAAAATGATGAGGCTGACTTTTTTGCTTGTCAAGATTTTTCCGAAGTTTGTCACGGTCAAAACCAAAACGCCCCCTTCCGGAAATCCTGACTGCGCCACTGGATGTGCCTGCTTCTTCTAGAGCTATCACTTCTAAAAAAAAAGTTGGGAGAAGGGGATGTTTTGCAGTTAATTAGGTAAGGGTGCGTTCGTTTTCCACCAACGCTCCAGAGAAATTGGGTGCGGAAATCATAGAATATTCGACATTTTGTACTTAAAACACGAATACTTTGCAGTGACCACATGATCAAGAACTTGCCGAGCATGTTACAAGCTTCCCAGAGTTTTAAGCGATTTCGAGATTTTATAGGAACTGTGCAAAGAATTCAAACGAACTTTAACGCTTGTTTAATCGTGTTTTACACATAGTCTATCTCTCAACCATATTCATTAGAACCACTTCCATTTGCGTGTCTCTGCATGCGCTGGTGTTGGCCAGCCGTTGTCTGCTATTAGTTCTCTGAAGAAGTTCACTGATTCCTTCGGCACTCTTTTCAATTCCGGATCAGTGAAGTTGACCTGGTAGAGGCCGAAGGTGGCCGAATAGCCGCTTGCCCATTCGAAGTTGTCCATAAGAGTCCACGCCGTATAAGAAACCACGTTACATCCGTCCAATCGGATCGCTGTTTACAACGAAAACGAATACGATAATAATAATAATAATAATAATAATAATAATAATAATAATAATAATAATAATAATAATAGTGCATTGGCGTAGCCACGCCCCCCCCCAATTCAAACGTTGATCCCGGTCGGCGTAAAACCGTTGAGAAGGCCACGCGTGGGCAGAGAGGGGCCGCCACACACCCACACCCCTTCATTGGGGGTACTAGACGGATCGTGAGATTTGTGCAAATTCGAAGCTCCTCAAGCCCCTAGCTATAGTCGGGTCTTACTAAATCGGCGTTTAGAAATCATGGGGCTTCTATACTGGAACCCTCTGGCTGGGATGATGCTTATAAGATTTCGACGGAAAGGATATGAATGACCTTTGAGAACGTTGTTGGTGTAGTTGGTGAAGAAGCGGATACGCTGTTGGTCGTCCAGCGATCCTTTGTGATATCTGTCGTCGGAAACGCCGTTCTCTGTTATCAGGATCTCCGGATTGTTGTAATGGTCCTTGATCCAGACCAACACTTTCCTCATCCCCCACGGAACTTCGAAGAATCCAGCTTTTCCGGATCTGAAGAAGACGACCAAGTCAATATACGAAGTCACCTCATGAACAGCGCAGCCAAAGGCCTGAGGCTATTATGAGAACCTATCGATCGAATTCCCTCTCATTTCCGTTGAGAAAGATCAAAATGTTCAACATTTCACCTTTTTATGCCCTATGCACTGAATACCTCATTCCGTGCTCTCTAACATTTCCGAATGTTTTCTATTATAACTGACTTCGGTTTAAGTCGAATCGTTAATTGACAAAACGTAGCCCGACATGGAAATCAAAAGACACAGTATAGGGCTATATAATGCGTACAAGTATAATCGGGCATTAGCCGCTATAATATATGGACTAAAGATCGACTACGCGTGGGTATGACACGCACAGAGGCCAGTCGCGATCGAAGTGCGTTCTCGTGTCCTGGTCTGTTTCCCAGCCGGGAAAAGTGTTTCCGTAGACGAAATTTTCGATCAGCTGAGTGGAGTAATGATTCAGTCCAAAGAAATCGTGAGTTCCTATAAAAGAGAAAGTCAACACAATGCAATGCTCTAAATCTGACAAGACGAGCGAATAGAAAAGAGGAATTGACGAACAAAATTCTTCACACTTGAAATCCAATATCACACATTCGCATTAGGCTATTAGGATACCTTGTTCAATTGTACAGTACATCTACCAATAATCGAGTAGTCTTCGAGCGTACTTCTGCTCTCCCAAGTACGCCAAAGATATATACTTACTTGCCAAGATACGAAACAACAGAGTTTACGTTACCCACAATTCTTGCCTTTTCCGCTTCGGTGAATTCCGGCAGCCGTGAAGTGTTCCTTCCTTCCTGTTCGCTCTTCAGAGCAATGTTGTCCTTCATCACCTGTGGATAGTCTCCGTCGATGAAGACTGGATTGGCAAACCATCCCAACATGAACTCCATCGCTCTGTCGGCCGCTTCTATGTCCTCCGTCGAATTCGTATAAGGTTCCTTCCAATCGGTATTCAGAGTGATCGAGATCCTTCCTGTCGGATCAAATTATTATTATTATTCGCAATATAAACAAGAATAAACACGTACAGTGAGGAGGAGAACATGACATAAGTCATAAGTCATGTTCTCCTCTTCTCTGTGCGTGTTTATTCTTCTTTATAGTGCGAATAACAAATTGAATCAATAATCTGCAATCGTTTCAATATTGTCAAATTATTGCATTTTTTATTTGGCCGCATTACTGCAACAATATTATAGTCTATGCAGTACCAATGTACCATAACCAATGCAAATACACGCCGTTCATGTAGCGCCAGTTTTAAAAACCAATTGTCCTTATACGTTGATGTGATGAATCGTTGTGTGTGTGTGTGTTACTTCGCTTTTACCGTTCTGTGTGGCTCTGAATTCCGTGTCATACGTGTGCCATGCTTCGGCGTGTGCTTTGATCAGATTGTGACCGGAAATATATCCGCCGACGTCCGGCATATGGACGCTGGGGGCGTTGCCTCCACTTCCGTATCCGGTCCACGCCACAACCCACGGCTCGTTCAGCGTTATCCACATCTTCACCTATAAACGACAAAATAACAACGACGATGATGATGATTATAGTGAAGATGCTGGTGCATTTTTATAGCACCAGTTTTAAGTGTAGAAAGTATCAGCCGATGGTATTTATTATTATTATTCAAATCCGTTCGCAAATCATCAGATCAATTCCAGAGATCAGACTAATCATTTGTCTAACCCTTCACACAAAGGTGATTCAATTAGACTGGGTCGTTGAGTGCATATGTCGACTTTTACCTGCAATCTGTCAATTGTGACCTGATTGACCTCGAATGTAGACTAATCTTTAGGCGTGTTGCATTATTTGCAACATTATTAAATGAAACGTCTTTTTTGTTACAAACTTCTCTCTCTCTTCATTGGGACCTACTGAAATATGCTATACTCTCTTCTTTTTGCCACATCATACTACTACTACTACTACTACTACTACTACTACTACTACTACTACTACTACTAATAATAATAATACTAATAATAATAATAATAATAATAATAATACACCAGCAATATATTCACTATGTGACTGAATAATTGTGAAAACTCAAAAGTCTTCGCTGTCTGGTAAAATATCCAGAAATAACTAATAAAATTAGGCGAATGAAAAGAGTTGCAGGGCCAACAGTCCGAGATATTTCTGGAACGAGGTACTCGTCACTCACTGCGTCCCAAAGTACCAGTCAGTCACGTAAAAAAACCACGCAGGCACTAAAACTCTTTGCTGGTGCAATTCAGTACGCCTGATAATATATTGACGAATTTCACTGCATTCCAGTATCCGCAACATATTTGCGCATCAAAAACTCACTCGGTCACCGAATCGCTGGAAGCAAAGGCGGGCGAAATCGTTGAAGTAGTCGACGACCGACTCGTCCAGCCACCCCCCAAAGTCCTGCAGCGCCTGTGGCAGGTCCCAGTGGTAGAGGGTGACCATCGGCTGGATGCCCTCCGCCAGAAGACCGTCGATCAGTCGGTTGTAGAAGTCGATGCCGGGTTCGTTGATCAGCGAAAGCGTCCCGTCCGGCAGAATCCTCGGCCAGGACAGAGAAAAACGGTAGAAATGAACCTTAAACAATAATAATTCAAATCAGACAGAAATTTCCAGAGATCGGAAACGATTTGTCAGTGATTTTATTATTCTGTCGTCCCCGGGTCCTCGGTCTCAGCATTTTGTGGTTTGAAACTGTTAATTTATTTTATAATTTTCCGACTTTTCAGGTTTAGGCCTAATAGTCGACTTAACCTCAATGCCAAATAGCCTATATTTTGACTCAGGTTTCATCCACAATGGGCCACGGGACATATGCCTAATAAACAGACGGCGCTTCTTGAGCAGTTTAATAAATAAACAGACAAAAAAGCGATTTTCCTATTATTCCAACCTAGCGTAGGCTCGATAACAAAGAATTTTCTATTAGGTGTTTTCGGGTTCCTTAAAATCTGGGGGCCCCATACTGCAGCCTAGCTATAATAACGGTGAAACATGCGCCTACCCCGAGATTCTTGAGGGCAGCGATATCTTCTGGGTATTGGACGTAGCTGTTGCAGGCAACATCACCGGTGGCATTACCACGTACGTTGCCACCGCCGTGACAGAAAGTGTCCCATATGCTCACGCCTTTACCTGCACGCAAGAACAATGCCTTTACACCTGGATCCACGACAGTCTACACCTGCTCTATACCTTGCCACGCCCATAGGCACAAGTGGAACATATATTTTTATGGACTATTGAATTAATAAGCTATTATATAAAACATACTTTGTAGCAGTGGCTATTCTAGCCACCTAGACATTGGGGGGTTAAAATTTTGGGGAGGAACAGACATTGTGAAGGTCATAATACTTGCCAAAATGTCAAAAAACGGGGGGGGGATTTCAAACTTTGGGGGTGATTCCCCCCAGAGAAGGCCTAGAATAAACACTGACTTTGTAGTAAGGGACACATATATTGTTGCATAAATTGCTAAATGGTAATGTTTTGCAATATTACAATGTGATTTGGCACTAATGCTAATACTATTACTAATACAAATGCTGATGATAATAATGCTAATGATAATACTAATAATAACTAGGCGCTTTTATGGCAACAGTTCTCATTGGCGTAGCCAAGGGGGACCCGGAGATCGGGGCCCCTATTCTGGTTGGCATCGTCCGTGGGATTTGAGCAAATTCGTTGAGAAATTTTGGTGGTCGATAGCAATGACCAAAGAGAATACGCGAAAGTGTGAAGAACTCCTTGACGAGTTTTTTTTCTCGTCGGATACTTTTTAACCTGAAAATGTCGACGTACCTCCACCCCTATTCATAAACCCTGGCTACGCCACTGCCAGTTCTAATGTTCAAATCGATGGTACTCGAAATCAATCCGCAAAAGACCAGATCATTCGAAGGAGATCAGTCAGAGCGGGAAGCAGCATCTTAGAAAATGAATCGACAGCATCGGTTAATTATAATTAGTTACTATCGTCGTTACCGTCGGCGTCCCAGGCGCCTTCGATCTGGTAGGCGGCGGTTGCGGCCCCCCATTGAAACCCATCGGGAAAGACGTCCCACAGGAACGCGTCATCGTCGGCATCGTGAAATGCTGCGTTCCATTGCGACTCCCCGGCCGTTAACTCAGCCACGCAGACGGCCGCTGCTGTTGTGACCAACAGGAACTAGGCAGAAACATAAACTCGCTTGCATTTTGCATACATCAAGAATAGGTTGAAGTTAATTTTTAAAACTATCAATGACATGAACTTTTCTTACCAATAACATACTGAAATCCTTGACTTTCAGGTGCAAAGGCCATCTCAGGTCCTAATATCCGATGGATGTTGACGTAGGTTTTTAATGCTGCGTCGAAATTTTTAGACGTAATTTGATTTCTTCTCTAAGAGCAATGAATGAGAAAAATCTGAAGAAACGCACCGCGCTGTTAATCTAATCAGATTCAATGATACAGCGCTGGATATTATCTATAGTCGTTTGATTGCGTTAAATAAGAGACCAATTGCTACGTTTATCGCCAGGCCTATGTGAAAATTCAGGCCTGTTACGCGATTGTCTGTCATTGTTTTGCTGTTCTGACAAGGACCCAATCTCTGCTATCCGAAATTGTCTAAACTGATCGCCAGAAACGGCGCTGGACCCTCGTAACATAGCCTAAGTTTGCAATAGCGATTGATATCGATCTACTAAAGGATGCTAAAGATAGTCGCTAAATATGGTGCCTGGATTCGACCTCTAACAAGACGAAATAACTTTCAATTATGCGGTTGTATTTGCAAAAATCCTGTGCATTATTAGCATTATGGAATAACGAGGGTTGTCATGGATGAACCGTTTTAAATGCAGAAGATGATGGCCTATGTTTGCAATAGCGATTGATATCAATGTAGCAATGGATGCTAAAGATAGTGGCTCAATATGGTGCTTGAATTCGATCTATATCATGATGAAATAACTTTCAAATGTGCGGTTGTATTTGCACAAATCCTGTGCATTATTAGCATTATGGAATAACGAGGGTTGTCATAGTGTAGGCGCTCTAAATACAGAAGACGATGGCCTAAGTTTGTAATAGCGATTGATATCGATGAAGTGAATAATGCTAAAGATAGTGGCTTAATACGGTGCTTGAAATCAATCTCTAACAGGACGAAATAAGTTTCTTAAAATGCGGTTGAATTTGCATATATTTTCGTCTGTTTCCATCTTCACGCAGTGCACTGCGGAGAGGCAGAATTCCTCACTGCGGAAAGGCATTCCCCGCACTGCGGACAGTCAGCCATCTTTGTCACATCGTGCATCTATACTTTAGAGACCTCTATATTCCTATATCTTTTTCATGTATATTCTATTGGGATCGATGCAAGAACGGATGATATAGGTAATAGGTCAAAGTTCGTGCTTTGAAATTGTACAGTAATATTAGGAATCGCGAATGTCCGTCGTCCTCTGTGTGTGTGTGTGTGTGTGTGTGTGTGTTTGCTCTTGCTAATAACCGCTGCCATTATTATTTTAAACAAAAATGGCAGAAAACTGTCGAGATGACTAAACCAACGGGCGATGGGTCGACGGTCGGTTGATGATGAAGATGATGATGATGATGATGATGATGATGATGATGATGATGATGATGATGATGATGATGATGATGATGATGATGATGATGACTATAGTAAGCAAGGCACTTTTAGAGACGTTGAAGCGGAGAGAAGATCAGTCAAACTGATTGCTGTTTGTGCTGTTCGCAAGTATTTCGACATTTTTACAGAGAATAGGCGAAGAGGCTCGTGAGCAGACAGTGGTATTTTGGATTCAGACCAGTGAGAGTGGGGTAGGGGGGGGGGGGGTGGGGTGGGGAGGGGTTCCAACTGCTTGATTTTGATCTACGACCAGCGGTCAACATTTAGCCCAGTGACGATGGACTGGCGTACTCTCCCCTCCTCGAAAGAGTTCTCCCGACAGCTAAGAACCGGAATGTTCTCGCCCAGTTGGGGCTAGGCCCCCTCCACCCTCGGCATAACGAACGCTGAATGTCCCCAATTAATAATTCCTCAAAACGCAGCTTCTTAAAATTTAGTTCTTTATTCAGTTGTAAACGATTTATTTCAAATTCTTCGCTATTAGACGCTATTACTTCGTGACACTGAGTGCTGTAGCCTATAGTTAGCCACTGGCGTTGTAGTAGTAGTAGTTGTTGTTGTTGGTTGTTGTTGGTTGTTGTTGATTGTCTTCAGGGGGTAGTGCATTCAGAGTGCCCGAGGTGTCTGTGGCCAGCCGTTGTCTCTGATCAGCTGGTTGTACCAACTGGCGGAGGCCTTTGGAGTCCTCGGCAGCGCAGGGTCAGTGAAGTTGACCTGGTAGAGGCCAAAGGTCGCCGTGTAACCGGCGTTCCATTCGAAATTGTCCATCAGAGTCCAGGCGGTGTATGCGGTTACGTTAACGCCGTCCAGTTTGATCGCTACACACGACAATCGAATCAATCGGGAAACTTCTATAGCGCCACGTAAATAATAATGAACTTGAGCTAAGGTCGATCCCGCATTTATAACAGTACATCTTTGAAATATACGCACGTTCAGAAATGCACGAAACTGGCTCACAGGACTCACAAATGGGCACAATTGCTAAGTACCAGTGGCGGCTCCACCGGGGAGGGCAGGGGGGCCCGTGCCCTCCCTATTGAGTGCCTGCTCCCCCCAGTGGACCCCCAGTTGGGACCCTATACTTAATGCTGCATACATTAAACAACAAATGGTTGGCTCCACATGATTAGAAGTTGCCACCCCAACGCCCCCCCACTTGCCAAATCCTAGAGCCGCCACTGCTAAGTGCTATGTGCTATATTGGCGCATTGACTATATTATGCTTATGAGGTGTTTACCGTATGAGGGATTTCTATGAGCCTATGTGTTGAGAATACTCTATGAAGAATCTACCATGTGACCTGTCTATGTACCCAGGGAAGGAATTACCTGTGTCAGCCCCCCGCTCCACCGACAAAATAGATATTCGGACCTTCAAGGAAAGAGAATGTGGAGAATGCGGCTGTACAATAGATATAAAAACATATCCTGTGGACAGGTCCCTGTGATCCCCGCCTCCTTCCCCCCCCCACCCCCACTTTTTCGGACTTTGCAGGATGGCTGAATGACCTTTGAGGACGTTGTTGGTGTAGTTGGTGCAGTAGCGGATACGCTGTTGGTCGTCCAGCGACCCCTTGTGGTCTCTGTTGTCGGAAACGCCGTTCTCTGTTATCAGGATCTCCGGATTGTTGTAATGGTCCTTGATCCAGTTCAGCAGCTTCCTAAATCCCCAGGGAACCTCGAAAAGCCAGATTGATCCGGATCTATGGAAGAGATACGATAAGAAAGATTTACTATGAACGTTTCGTAGCCTACAGTATATTTAAACTCAGGCAATTCAAACGCGTTAATTCTTTCAAAGTTTCAGATGAAATTGGGAGATCCTCACTTTTACCGTCTTTGAAATGCTCTCTTTTCTTGTTTAAAAGGTAATAGTAATATCCTAATTATTCTTAAAATCAGCAGAAATGTCTGAAACGCCTGGTTTCAGCGAATTTTTCACTAAATGGCTTACAGAGCCCAGTCCCGGTCGAGGTGAAGGAACACATCTCTGTCCGTTTCCCAGCCAGGATTCGAGCGATTACTCTCGTGATGTTCGATCAGGTAAGTGGTGTAATGATTCAGAGCAAAGAAATCGTGAGTACCTGTACCAGGTGAACACTTAAAAATTACCTGTTTTAATTTAAAGCAAAACAAAATAATTAAATTTCAAGAAAAGAGAATCAGTATCAGAAAGTGAAAAGGCAAATTCTTTTTAAAATAATGTCTCTTAAATAAATTTTAAAAATAAACTATAATTTTATCACAAAAACATGATTTCAAGTAAACTAACGCTTAAGGGTAAAGCACCATACTGTTATGTATGTATGTATGTATGTATATATATATAATGTATACATATGATATATATATATACTGTTAATGCATGTGAGATGATTTTGGTGAAGATATACCGAGGATCCTGATTTTATCGACCGGAGTGAACTCGGGTAGGCGTGACGTGTTACGCCCCTCCTCTTGACTCTTTCGTCCGATGTATTCCTTCATGACATCCGGGTAGTCACCGTTAACGAAGATGGGATTGGCGAACCAGCCGAGCTTGAACTGCGTCGCTCTTTCGGCCGCCTCTACGTCCTCCGTCTTGTTCGTGTAAGGTTCGTTCCAATCGGTGTTCAGAACTATTGATATCCTTCCTGTTGGATAATCCATCAGGCGATCGCTTCGATTATTAGTATCAAAACGAAAAAGATCAATAGGAATAGCCTAGTGCTACAATTCAGTAGCCTATCTAGCAAGCAGTTACTAGGATATATATATATATATGTATATATATATATCATTGAGTAGGCCTATGCATTGCTTTTCAAATATATCAACGTTAGCGAAGAGATACTAAGTGGAGAGGCTGAAGAGAAATATTCCTCTGTAATATTTCTGCCTTCCGCGAAAGCAATTCAATAAAAAGAAAACATCATTCCATGGAATGAATGCCTCATCATTCATGTTTTTATGAAATTATTTCGACTGCGATGTTCAGCTGGTATAAAAGCTCCTTGGTCAAGTGAATAATCGCTCCCAATATTATCCTGAATTTTAGGCATGCGTTCAGGAATTCGCTGCGTTAGCGTCTACACATTTGAAATGGCGCTATAGAAGTTGATGATTGGATGCAGCACCTGGGCCCCGAGAACACCCTGGGAAGCCAGGGACCCGTTGTCATGGCGACCAGGGACCATCGGAGCACAGGAGGGACTGTCTGACCGATGCATCCACCTGCCTGCTTACCTGCTTGGCTGGCTCTGAATTCGTTGTCGTAGGTGTGCCAGGCGGATGCGTGGGCTTTGATGAGGTTGTGAGCCGCTTCGTAGCCCCCCACCTCCGGGTTCCTTACTCCCGGTGCGTGTGACCCAGCCCCGTAGCCCAACCAGGTCACCACCCACGGTTCGTTAAAAGTTATCCACGTCTTAACCTACGAACACAATTGGTTGCAATTCTATTAATATGTCTGTGCGAAATGGTTTCAGAACTTTGTAAAATTTTATATATCAAGTAACTGGAAATCCTTCTCCTCAAGCGTTCTGAAATCTTGGTCTGGGTCGTCAAAAGTATTCGACAGGACTAGTGCAGTGGGGATCTTTCATTCGATGAGGTTTTTACGACCTCCTTAAGTTACTTACAGAACTTTGTCTGGTCCGTGGCCACAATTTTGCTGCACGGTGTGAGTGGGGCCTTTCGTTTTTCTGCAAAAGCTACGCCAAGAGTGAAAAAATTACTTAAGATTAAAATGCGTCGTAGTCTCAGTCTCTCATGAGACTTTCTGTCAAACCTTACTCACTTCTTATTCAATTGAACGACATTAACAGCTTTTCGACGTCTAATATCTAACGGTGGCTTCGGTTTCTCCTCACTCTGTCTCCGAATCTTTGGAACGCCAGTCGTGCGTAGTCGTTGAAGTAGTTGACGATGAACGGATTCATCCATCCGCCGGTGTCCTGGAGGGCCTGGGGAAGGTCCCAGTGGTAGAGTGTGATCAGCGGTTCGATACCCTCGGCCAACAGACCGTCTATGAGGCGGTTGTAGTAGTCGATGCCCGGCTCGTTTATCTGTCCGATCGCACCGGTGGGAAGAATTCTCGACCACGACAACGAAAAGCGATAGAAGTGAACCTAGGAGAACAAAAGCCTGTGCTGTTCATAATTGTTCATATAAGTTCATATAAGTACGTGAGTTTTTGAGTTCGAACGATTCTGTACAGCAGTTTGTTCTCTGCCTCAGACACTTCCAAATCGTTGTCTCATTTGGGAATAATAGCGACTTCTGATTCTAAGGCGCTGTTTTTGAAGCGCTAACTCTAGCCCCAATGCTAACTAACTCATCTCCTTTTCAATATACAGTAATCGCCACAGGAGAGCTCATCTGAGTGATTCTTCATAAGAGGCGCTATGCAAATACTGTTACATTCATGGGCGTTATTTAGGGGCGGGGGCGTGCCCCCCCAAGGAAATAAAGAAAAAAGGATAATGTATAATTACATGAAATAAATAAATAAATGTGAAATGTGCAGAAAATCGCCAAAAATTTGCCAAAAATGTCAAAAAAATTACAAATTTATCTCGGTCCCAAGAAAAGTGTGAAATTGCTCTACTGGTTACATTACATACATTACAATAAAAGCACAGCTGCACTGTACGCCCCGAGGATACTTGCGCCCAGATTTCGGAGGTTTGCGATGTCCTGCTCGTACAGGTGGTAGCTGTTGCAGGCGACATCTCCCGTCGCGTTCTGGCGAACGTTTCCTCCTTCGTGACAGAATCGGTCCCAGATGCTTTCGCCCTTTCCTGCATTGGAAACATGGAAACATGGAAGAGCTTCTTTTGTGGAAACTGTGAATTTTAGAAGTGTTTGAAACATATCTTCGTCAACTGGGCTCTTAACACTGTGCGACGTTTATAATAATAATAATAATAATAATAATAATAATAATAATAATAATAATAATAATAATAATAATAATAATAATGCGATTTTAAGTGGTTTAGGAGGCTAAGCAAGCCTGTGTGAAAACCACTGTAAAGTAAAGTAAAACACCGATCTATTAAAACGATTAACTTGAAGGATCTCTTATAATTATTGTAGTAGACTACTAGTAGGTAGTATTTTTTATCTTGTTGTGTGCAAGATACGACTCTACCCTACCCCATCCTCCCCCATCCTGCCCTACACTCACTTGACTGCGTTATTAAGGTCAGTGGACAGTGTCATTGAGGTCAATCCAAGGTCCGCTGCTCTTACTATTCGCCTGATTAAGAACCTGTCACGTGACCCGAGGAGGGGGAGCATGGGGTCGCACCCCCCCATCTCCGTCACCACTGGAATGGAGTGGGTGTCTTACCGTCTTCGTTCCACGCTCCTTCGATCTGGTAGGAGGAAGTGGCGCTTCCCCACAAGAATCCGTCTGGAAAAGTATCCGTAAGGAATTCGTCGTCTTCCGCTGCTCTGTAGTCGTAGCCGTCGTCGTCGAAGTTGCTGGAAATGCTTTCCATGTCGAGACCTCTGACGTCACCTACGTCGTAGTCGTCATCCCATACGTCATCGTATTCTGCGCCAGTCAGGTAGGCGACAGTGGCTAGCAACTGCGCGAGGAAAATGAAAACAGCAGACGAAGATTTTCTTTTAAAATAACGCGATTAATTAAACTATCAAACTATAATCAGATAAACAATATATGCAGGTCTGTGGAGAGGGGGTGCAACCGGAACACTGTTCCGGGGCCCATGGAGCTCAAAGGGGCCCGGATCTGGTGATGATTACAACCATAAAAAGACCGATAAGCAAAAAAAGGTCATCAACACTGTTTCACACTTATACTTGTATGTACTTGTAACGAGGAACGCGGAATTCTCCTTTGAAAAAGACGGACAAGCAAAAAGGTCATCAACACTTTTTCACACACGTCAGGTCATGGGCCCGTGACTATTTTTTGCACCTGGGCCCGGAAATTCTCTCGGCGGCCCTGAATTATGTGTATGCAAATGCTAGTGAATTCATATATATATATATATCGCTTTAGGGCGTAGCAGAAAGAAAAAATGGGACATTGATTCGATTTTCGAAGCAGACGTTTAACTATATTGAGAGAGAGACAGAGACAGATAGACACAGAGAGAGACAGAGAGACGGAGACAGACAGACATACAGACGGGGGTAGAGAGAGAGAGAGAGACGCAGATGAATAATTAACCGCCGTTTCGGTCACTTCTTCCTTCTTCCGGTGAATCTGTTAATCGTCAACACGCAATGTTAGACGCATTTCCGATGCATCGGTGTCTCTGTTACTGCCACCCCCCCTCCCCCTCACCCGTCACCCCATTCGTCTTCTGTCTTCCAGCTTCAACACCTTGCCGACCTTTGCAATTAATCTACAGGTAGTAAATAAGTAAATAACACTTACCAAGAGGGCAACTAATCTCTCGCAATGTCCTTTCATTTTTCACTGTATCTGAAACCACTCGATCCTTCCTGTGGCCGGGTATGTAGCGACCTTTTATTAGGTATAAGTATAAGTAAGTAAGATGTTATCTCTTAGTCTCTTTATCGCTGGCTGTGGGAGAATTACACGCCGAAACACATGTCAAAGACTCCAACATTTGATGATGGCTCTTTGGCAAAATTAATTAAATAGTGGGAGAGGGTGCTATTTTTACATCCAGTTAAGTATTTCATTGTTCTGTTATATTCGCCAATTGCCTCCAGCAAGATAAACGTAGATTTTATACGCGCTGTTACTCTATCCGATGCGATTTTCCTATGCGTTTTTCTCTCCTACAGTATGTTTCACAATAGTTGGAATTAATCGATAGGGAAAATGTCACCGGGTCAAAAATCTTCACTCTCGGTTGGGCATAGAACGTGGCTATTACAGTATATCAAGGCTGGGCTGCTGCTACTATCACGATGATAAGCTGGAGATAAAGATGAAATGAGTGAGGTTTTGAAGATAACGATGGCATCAATGATGATGCTGACGACGACAATTAATAATAATAATAATAATAATAATAATAATAATAATAATAATAATAATAATAATAATATTATTATTATTATTATTATTATTATTATTATTATTATTATTATTATTATTATTAAAGACAATTTATAGAGCGCAGTAAGCATAGCGAAGACTAAAGTCAAGAATGCTTAGTGATGATAATAGTGATGATGATGATGATAATCATGGAAAAGGGAAACGAGCAGGGAAAAGGGAAAGGGAAAGCCCGAGGGGCAGTAGCCACAATGTCGATTAGGATGAACCACCCTACGGACACTGGGATTAGACCCATGCGCCGCTTATCTTGCATCGGCGGCGGCGGCGGCGGCGGCGGCGGCGGCGCGTGGGTGCTAGAGTATCGGCGTTCATCGGTTAGACCATTCCATGTCCTCATTGTGTCTATGTTGACGATGGATGTACACAAGGGTACCATGTTGATTCTCAGCTCCAACTGAACTGATGGATTCAGTGCCAAAATGGATTCAGTGCGGACGACGAGGTATTTGCACTTAACTGTCTCCGCTTTTGCTGTCTTCAGATGCGTATAGTTGAGTTCTGCACTCATATAGGCCCCTACAGTGTAGTCAAATCGAACAACTTCTATGTCGTCATTTGTACTCTCATTACTCATATCAAGACATGCAGTTGATTCTAAAACATACAAAAATAACTGTTAGCATTCTATCTCTTAATGTGTTGTGTAGATAAAGACATAATGACCAGTTTTTTGATTAACCGTTCCAACAGATTTATATAGCGTTTTACAGCGCTATATAAATTGTCCTGATAATAATAATAATAATAATAATAATAATAATAATAATAATAATAATAATAATAATAATAATAATAATAATAATAATAACAGAATGTGTGCAGCAAATGTGTCTTCCAAGATTCTGATATTCCTTAAAATTCAGGCGAACAAAGAAAGTTTATTCTGAATCTGAGAATCCGAATTCATAAATGCATTTATTTTTTCTTTGTTCAGATTTTGCTGCAGTTTCTCTTCATTTACAAAGTTCATAATATTGAAATAGTTTCATGTAAAACATCTCGCAATACTTTTAACACTAGCGCTATATAAAATTAAGCGTTCTACTATTACTACTACTACTACTACTAATGCTGCTGGTATTACTACTACTACTACTACTACTACTACTACTACTACTACTACTACTACTACTACTACTACTATTATTATTATTATTATTAGTAGTAGTAGTAGTAGTAGTAGTAATAATAATAATTTCAACCCTTTATCCAATATGTTTTAGGTTTTAGAAAATGAATTGCGTGAGATGGCGCATCTAGGCTTAAGAGTTCGAATGTTCAACATAATGCGTCGAATGTTCTTAGCGTTGGCTTCCTCCTCTTCTTCTTCCCTGTTCTTCTCCGAAGGGCGCCATTTGACCGGGCGCTGACCTGGACGATGCCTTTCCCTCATCATGGCAGTCGACCTCAACGGTGTCTTCCGTTCAATCGCAGCAACAGATGGCAAGGTGTCGCCGCCGCAGTCTCATAAAGAACGCTACATCGTGGTGGAAGGAGGCTGCCAGGCCCGGGTTCTGCCGCGGTACAAGCGACGGAGAAGGAAAGGCGGGCGAGAGAGGGCGGCGGCGGCGGTGGGAGATGGGGACGCCAAGACAGGGGCCCTCCAGACGCCGCCGCCGCCGCAAGATCATTCTCAGGTCACAGAAGGAGAAGAAGAAGAAGAAGACGACGAAGAAGAGATGAAACCGCTGATCAGCATCACCGCGAAGGATCTGGAGCGCTGTCAAAACGAGGCTCTCGACCATCGACCGACCACTCTGCCCGACGACGACGACTCTAGGACTCCGGGTCGACCCTTCGACGACCTTTCCTCTTCTTCCTTCGACCACCAGCTTCTCCTCCTCCGAGCGCCCGACCAGCCGGAAGAAAACCGCGAAAGACAGCAACAACCGTCGACGGTGGAAGAAGCTGTGGAAAAGCGAGCGGAACAACAACCAACTGGAAAACCAACTGGAAAACCTGCAGAAGATTCGCACGTTCAGTTTCTCGAGAAACCCGGATCGCCGCCGTGGCCAGGGAAGCCCGCCAGAGCCTCTGGCGGCGGCGGTGGTGATGATGATGATCGAGAGGCGGGTCCTTCGAAGGGACAGCGGAGGAGGGAGAGCTGCGTCGGATGTTGCCGCCAGTTCATCGCCTTTCTCTTCTCCACCGTCGGGTCCTGCTGCCTCCTGGTCGCCTATACGATCTTCGGTGGATTCGTCTTCCAGCACCTGGAATCGCAGAACGAGAAGGAGACGCGGGAGGACATGAAGGTCACCCGGTGGAAGTACGTATCCATGCTGTGGAACATCACCGAGAGCCTCAATGTCCTCTACGAACAGAACTGGACGACAGAGGCGGACGCCATCTTGGAGAGCTTCACGCGCCATGTTTTCCAGGCGACGAAGAAGAAGGGGTGGGACGGAACGGATCGTGACGTGGAAGTGCAGTGGAGTTTTCCAGGAGCCTTACTTTACTCGATTACGGTTGTTACGACGATTGGTTAGTACGCTGTAATCGTTATCCATCCATTACAGTTGATGTAGGCCTATGTTCTATTAATTTCGGCGAATGATGTAACAAGTCCTTTTGATGTAAAGTAAGCTTTTGAAGCTACGACAATTTATAATGTTATTGATTTTATTTATAATGTCGTCGATTTTATCGCAAGTCCTTGATCACAATATTCTAATTAAAGTCAGTCTTTTTCTTCTATAGCGCCATGATCTCAATGCACCGTGTCATTTGACGATCGCTTGCTAAGCTTAAAATGGGTGACGGCAAACGCGGTGCATTGATCGGATGGTCATGCAGGTCATAACAAGCGTTTGAATATCATCAATCTGCGAATAATATTATTAATAAATAATATTGGTTCGGGAAATTGCATTGAATGAAGCCGTTCCCTGCCGCGTCCTCTGGCTATAGACAGATTGGAGTGAAATTAGTTGGCTTCAGGTCAAGTCAGTTCAGGGCTTTTTCTAAGTAGTGGATTCCAGCTATCAACCTATTTGAAGCCCCAATTGGAATCTGATTAGCGTACAAAATGGACCCCAATAAATACCCATTGAATGCATTTCTCTGTTACACATGTGACATCTTATTGAATAGCACTTTTACCGATGCATCTTTTCCTAATATACGTTTGGTAGCTCTAGTTCGAATCCTTGTTCAGATTAGCTTCTACTTTTTATTTGCAAACGGCTTCAGCGGCTGCTGTGTCTGACCATAGATTCGAATCTAAGCTGACGTGTCATTAATCTCACAGAGCACGAATGGCAAATCCATTTATATATTGCCAAGGAATAAATCGCAAAACAACGGCAACAAATTCATTATTCCTTCCTCGTCCCTATACTGCTGTCAACAACTGAATTCGGAAAATAGGCCTACCTTCGATTAGATATTTCACCACAAACACACACACACACACACACACACACATACATACATACATACATGCATACATACATTACTATGCTTGCCTCTATGAACGCCATTAAATGTTGCTACACAGATGCTTTGTATGTGGATTGAGTTGACTGCTCTTCTGAAAAATGTCTGGCTTCGTTTCTTCGTTGTACGCTGGTTCTCTATCAGCTGATGGCTCACTGGTCAATTGTTCAAAATGAATCCAGAATGCGTGAAGAGGGAGGTGGGGTTGGGGTGAGGAGATGAAGGGGGAGGAACTGGGTTTTTTGGTGAACTGCGGATTGATTGTCATATCTCGTTTGGTCTTTCTTGGCATTTCCATCGCACGAGAGATTTTGACAAAGTCAACATGAAAAGTATTTAAGAGAAATCCTTTATTAGAGAAAATTCTAATTGCGTTCTGACTAAAGAAGAATTCCTGCTCGATATATATATATATATATATATATATATATATATATATATATATATATATATATATACTGACTGTATCCAGAATGTCATAAATATTTTATGTGTAAACAAAGATCCATTGAGACAAACATCGAAAGACGCACACAGCAGTGGCGGCTCTAGGATTTGGCAAGTGGGGGGGCCGTTGGGGTGGCAACTTCTAATCATGGGGGACCAACCACTTGTTGTTTAATGTAAGTAGCATTAAGTATAGGGTCCCAACTGGGGGGCCACTGGGGGGCCAGGCTCTCAATTGGGGGCACGGGCCCCCCTTGCCCCCCGGTGGAGCCGCCACTGGCACACAGATAGGCACAAGCAGACAATTTGTACTCATTGAGACTCAATTATATTTTAACACTAAAAAGGAAAATTGTCACCAACCAAAGTTCTCAATAATTTACAGAATACATTGGAAGAGGGCAATTTGGGGACAGTCTTACATCGTATACTTAAAAGGTTTAAAATGTTTGCTGCTTCCTAAAGTGATAATTATGTTCTGTTTTCTCGCGCAAAATAGACTGATTTATAATCTTGTACTCGAAAAATCCTTTGACCTTGCAATGGTACGGTTTCTTTCCAATCACAGATTGTAAAACGATAGATTAGAATGCCTTTTCGTTGCCGTCCGTCACTGTTGCCAATCAACAGCAGCGTCACCGGATGTTGTTCGTATGATTTCGGGGAGCAGCGATCACCGCCAAGAGCCGCAGATTTAAAGGCGCCATCTGTCTTTATAACTAGCGGCAAAATTAAATGGGAGAATTACTACGATTGGGCGCATTGGGGTAATTGATTTTATCAATATTACACACTGCTATTATATTTACGATCAATGCAACAGGGAGTGGGTCTTACATGCGTGACGGCTTTTTGGCTTCGAACATGCGTGACTGTTATAGAGTAACAAGCCGTTTGTGTCTAAAGGCAGGTGCATTCGACATGATGTCGTAACGCCTTCGTGTTTTGCGACCTCTGCGGACGAGAAGACTACGCGGTCACAGCTGTGTCTACGGTGTTCTTCATTAATTTACCGGCGGCGTCTACGGTTTTGCTAATTAATGTGTCATTAAGTGCGATCGCCATTGGCATGTCTCGCCACTGACGAGATTTTCACTGCACATTTTAACCTCTACGCGCATTTCAAACGCGCATGCCACCTAAATTCTTTCTATCGTAGACCTTAGAGCAGGTAGACTGGCTTGAACTGTATACCTGGATATGGACGTTTATCGTCTTTCTGCCAGTCAATATGTGAAGCCAAAGCCCCTTTTCTTTGCACCCACCTTCTTTAATCTGAGGCAATGATTTTCAATTAAATTTTGTTAATGAACTGGAATATGAAAGATAACGTCTTCACAGTTTTACAGTAATAACGTTTTTCCATTGACCAATGTGCATTCATCACAGCCTAGAAATTAATACGCATCGGAATTATTCGATCTGCGGCAAAGACAGCGGAAAGTTAACGCCAATTTGCCGCGGATGTGTTTTAAGCAATGGTTGCCATGGTTTCCTAGAAATTACCGTAAACTTCTAATACAAGCTTCCCCTCGGCTTCTATTAAGACGATTGACTTTATACTTCGGCTGTTTGAGACCCGGCTTCTATTAGGTGTTTTACGGTAATGTGATCACGCAACAAAATGGCGGAAAGCTGGCTTCACTTTCCGACTCCATAGACTCGTTCTAGTGATATTTGAATTCTATGCATCGTCTCATACATTTGCATTGGGCGGTCAATTCTTAACTGTGCTATGTTGAATATTGAATACAATATCGAATCATTTTAGACAGGTCTTCGTTCTCTGCGATGGCTTTCCTCTTTTAAGCCGGTGCACAATGAAAGGTTGCAAATGAAATGGTCGAAATGCCAAAAATAAATCTGACCCATGTACGCGAATTTATTTGGTCCAGAAGAACATGGCGGTTGTAGAGTCATTCCGATATTCCGAAACGCTCATCACGAGAATGAGCGACACTCGTCAACTATTGGCAGAAGGACTTTTCCATATCGACTTACACGTTCCATCCATCCATCCATCCATCCATCCATCCATCCATCCATCCAAAGAGCTCACCCCTCTCTCTGTCTCTCTTTCCGTCTCTCTCTCTCTCTCTCTCTCTCTCTCTCCACACGCACGCACGAACACACACACACACACACAACACAACGACTGTCCACAATCTTCGATTACTTGAAAGCTGAAAGCAAGCGGTTCTGTTGGTCTGTTTCTCTCTTCGATTTAGAAGTTGTCCCAGTTATTCTGGGTCAGAATTGCAGCTGAGATATCGAAACTGGAGCCGTTCGAGACGCTCATCGTTGATAACAAAAGCATCGCAGACCCCGAGATAAAAATCCCCGTAGAAGTTTCAATGATGTTATTTTGTGACGCCGACCATTCGTCTGCAGTGAATCAATCTGTTGCTGAACTACTTTCAACATGGCTGCCGTCACGTGATTAAAAAGCGAATCGCGTATAAACGTGGAATGTACGAGTACCAGGCTATCAGCATCACCACATACCTACCGAGTTACGCAGTTTTAAGAGAAAGAGAGACGATGACAGGCTCCTGCCTTAGCAGCAAATAAGTTTCACAATAACGCAACAGAAGAAAAACAGACATTGAAAAACTGTTTAGTCTGCTTGGGGCGCTCGTTTGCCCTGCTCAAAGGGGTCATCCATATATTACATCAACAAATTTTGGCCGTTCTTAATTCCCTCTCCGCCTTGTCATCGAGCGTTACCAGGTATCGAACCCCTCCCCTTGGATGACGTCATCACCACAGCGCCGTGTTTACCGCGATGTATAGTGTATAGTATTACTAACGACGTTAGATTTACGGCTTCTGGCTTCTGGCTTCACGTGCCCACTTCTCAACATAAGCCTACGTGTACACGTTGCAAAGAGCTGCTACAATAGTTTACCACTATTCACTTTTGCAAAATTGTAACAAAACTTTCGTTAAAACAATGACGTCATCATTGATACACATACGGTCTGGAAATATCATGCACTACATCAACTAAGCAAGGCTGAAGTTGAACAGATGTCATGATGGATGTAACTTGTGCATCAGTCCCCCCTCCTCCTCATACTCAACTCATAGTCATCAAACGTTATCAGAGTCGTACTCCTTCCACTCCGGCTGATGAATAGAGGAGAATTGATTTGTAAAGATTCTCTTCTGTCGATTTAAACTCCGAAAAAAACTTATTCTGAAACCGCATAATCCAGTGGTTCTCAACCCTTGGTCCGCGGATCACAAGTGGTCCGCGAGAGGGGGTCTAGTGGTCCCGCGACGAAGTCTGAAAACCGTAAATAGAAATACATATATATTCGGTGAATGCGGAGGACCTTTTTTCTTTTTTATTTGCTTGTCAGCCTATTTTTCTGGTAAGTTTTGAAAAGAATCTACTGTCTTAGGTGGTCCTCGAGAAATTTTGTGAACTTCAAAAGTGGTCCGCGATGCAATGAGGGTTGAGACCCTGCACTGGCATCAATCATATTCATTCCTGCACAGATTAAGACAGAGAGCGGGAGGGCTTCAACCGTTTAAATTTCTTGGTCCAAAATGACTCGGTGTTCTACCATTTTCCGAAAAATATCAGACCAGTTAATTATTTAGCGAATCTACCGGAATTTACGATTGTCTGCCGCTATTCCAGAGGATCTACCATAAATCAAGTAGCCGGATCGAATGGACGCATTGGGGGCGGGGTGGGTCTAATGTACGGCCGTACGCAGCTGCAGCCTAAGGTTGTGAGAAATCCAAGCGTCATCTAATGCCGGTCGACCGGGCGCTCTTCGACCGAGGGCGGCCAGAGGCCAAAGCCCCCGGCGGACGGAGCCTGAGATGTTTAGGGGCTCGGAGGCTTCGAAGGTCCTTACGACAACCAGTAAACAGTTCACTTTACGAGATTTAAGAACAGCGTTTAGGGCCAACGAAGCCCATCTCCTGTATACGGGAGAACGCGTCTATAAACAAATCTCCGGGCGGGTGGGGGGGGGCAGATTAAAAGGCTAGAATCGCCGGGCAGCTTTTTGCTTCTGGATCTTCAAGGTGTTTCGCTAGAAAGACAAGTCTTTTCTCGGTTGGTAATTTACCTGATGGCGCTTTCCTGAAACGCCGATGGTGACAATCCTTATGCAGTGTTGCCGCTGACGATTATTAGAAATTCAGCTGAAATCGCAGTTGAATGGAAAATTGAGGAGATTTGAGAACAGCTGTTATGAATTTCAAACTATTCTATTAAAATTCTCGTTATTGATTTATGTAGCGGCATCTGTAGAGAACTCGGTTTCTCTTTTGAATCTGTATTCTGCGCTGTTGAAGTCACCATGTTGGTTCAACACAGCGAATAGCTGTGCTGGCCTCAACAGCCAACGTAAAGGAGCCAGGAAATATGGGGCCTTTTGAAGTAACTGTCAGATTCAGCGCATTGTCCCGGTATAGAGGCCTATCGTCTGCGAAAGAATAGTTTATGAGCCCCTCTAGTGCATCGTCGTGTTGAGTGGACGTATTTTACTCCTATCGGTTACATGTGCAGCTTTTTCGATACAAAATGCATCACGTGACTACGGAAACCGAGGGCGGACATTCTATTTTGACGCGAACAAAATTTTCTGAAACTTCGTAAGTGTGTATAAGAAAGATGTCCTCAAATGGCTTCCGTATGCGTGGTGTGTGATATGCTTTCGTTCACTGTTGCATCCATTTGCTCGAGGGTGGACCGAATGATTGAAAGCATCTATTGCTTAAAAGCCTTGGACACGTTGTGTGGTCGGAAGATGGAAGGCCGGTCGCCCAGCTGAAGAGACGTTGAAAGGAGATCCTCTCATGGAATGGAGAATTTCCTTTTCGAATACGCACGCGTCTCGCACCTCCACATGCACGGCTGGCAATTCTTAAAACCGTCTGGCATTTATCTCTCGGCCGAAGATTGAATCTCCTTTGAACTCAGTCGCAATAGGTAACATTCTCTATGTCCTATGGCTCTCTCTCTCTCTCTCTCTCTCTCTCTCTCTCTCTCTCTCTCTCTCTCTCTCTCTCTCTCTCTCTCTCTCTGGCCTGTATGATCTCTGCTAGATCTCTCTCTCATCTCATCTCTCTCTCTTCTCTCTCTGTCTCTCTGAGCTCATCCCAATATCGATGTAATGCATGGATTTCCCATGGCCTGTGTGATCTCTGCTAGATCTCATTACATAGACCTACCATTTTCGCTCTTATCAACGCCAACACCGTTTGTCATCACACAATTTGTGACGTCAGCACTGATTACATGTGAGGCTGAGACTGACCGACCGAATGACGTCATTCTTATACGTTTGCGTATTTTTTCGCTGCTCTAGACACGATAGATCTTCTTCGGGCGGTCTTAAAGTAAGCGTTCGAATAGATCAACAATGGCCCCATCTTGCGGTTGATTCCTCGATAGCTACTTATAAAGACAAGAAGGAGTTAATCCTTCTCTGATTCTCTTCGCAAACGCCAACAACAGTTGGGAGTCAATGCTTCTACGAGCAATTCGCCTTGATTGATATCAGATATCAATATTTTATTGATTTGATTGATATCATCTATATGAGGTGATAGTGATCTGCGGAATTTGGATTCAAATGACGAAACGAAGAAAACGCAGATGCCGATGGAAAGGGAAAGGCCGGTGGAGAAGAAATTAGTTGTCTTCTCTGAGGGGAGGGGTTAGAGGGCTTCACCCACCCATTGATCAGTGCCATCCCAGTGGGCCGAACACTGGTTTTTGGCTCTCCGGCCCCCAATTGAGGACGAATACTTTGGCGCCTTCCACTGTTTTTCATGTAAATTGGACGCGGATAAAAGAGGAAAGATAAGGAGAGAGAGAGAGAGAGAGAGAGAGAGAGAGAGAGAGAGAGAGAGAATAGGAGGTTGCGGAAGAGGCAGAAACTCAGAATGGAGAGAAAAGAGAAAGAACAAGTTCAGCACAAATATCATATGTAACAAAGAAATGGCGCTAGTTGTATAATAGACGCATGTTCAACTGGGCGGTGAGAAAAGAGAATTGGAATTAGAAATTAATTTCGTAATTAATTACCTGCTAAAGTGTCAGTCATTTAATACGTGAGATCATAACATGACAGAGTTTCAAGCACTGGTGATCCAGTTGTGGAAAGTTTCTTTTATATATATATATATATATATATATATATATATATATATATATATATATATGGGACCTTGATGGTTCTAAAATCCTAGAAGCAGATTACAGCGTCAATAGCTTGCATGGATAACTTGGATATATAGACAGACAGACAGACGGAAAAAGAGGAAGACATACACGTGGCAGAATGGCAAATGGCAAATGCATTAATGCATTAATGCATTAATCATTAACGTGTGGCTTTACTGCGGCTTAAAAAGCAATAAAAGGATTTCTGTATTCATACGGTCACCATGGAAACTGAATTCTGTTGCGATAACATTTTTCACAAACCAAACGATTAACGTATGAGATATAAGAAACAGCATCGCTATTATTATTATTATTATTATTATTATTATTATTATTATTATTATTATTATTATTATTATTATTATTATTATTATTATTATTATTCGACGATTTGTGAAGCGCCGTAACATGGCCATCGGCCAAAACCCAAAAGCGCTGTACAGTCAAACAGTCAACTATACGATATGGTGAACAAATGCGTTTTCAGTTCTTTAGCAAACGTTTCAGGTGAAGTAATCCCGACAAACAAAATAAGCAGTCGACATCAATTTCATCGTATTGCGCCTTTGTCATTTGCCTACTCTCTCCCTCTGTCTGTCTCTGTCTGTCTCTCTGTCTCTGTCTCTGTCTCTGTCTGTTCTCTCTCCTCAAAATTGTTTTGAGAAATTCCAATTTCCAATATGGCAGAACTCTCCTCGCTCTCTTTCTGTCCCTTCCTCTGTCCGTCTCTTTTCTCTTCCTCGCCCTCCGTTTATATGTCCTACTCCTTCCAAGCCTTGGAGTAGATCTACCTGCGCCAATACCCCACACTCTCTCTCTCATTGCCTCCATCTGAACGCACTGAAAATTTTCTACCAGACTTTAGAACCTGCATGACGACCATTCTGTCCTGGCCTAACTATACCATAGACTGTCTACGGGGACCTCATGTCCTGGATTCGATTTTTGTTCCCTTTGCAGTTACATCCGGCGTGTCATCAGCAGACGTTCCTAAGTATCGTAAAGTGGCGCTATAGAAGTTAAATATAGGAACGGAATATCGTATAATTATATTATCAATGTGTATTCGTATTCATCTCGTCTTCTGTCTATCCGACCGTGTTGCTATGGTCACCAGTCAGCCTTTGGGCTTTTAGCATGCATGGCTGAGAAGATCGTCTGAGTAGAGCTGTCAATCATTTCAGCAGACGCCATCCATAGAAATGTCTGGTCTAATTGTCCGTCAATTGACTAACTGTCAGTTAACGCCGTCTGCCAATTGGAGGTGGCAATGTCTGTCAATGACAAAAATATAAATCAAACACACGTAGGGCGACCCTCATTCAAATATGACGACTACGGAAGTCAGAAAATCGAAAACATAAAAACAATGATGATGACGACGACGACGATGATGATGATGATAATAATAATACTAGCAATGATAATTAATAACTGGATTTTTTTAGTATGATAAGCATCGCTTTATTCCAACGATCCTTGATTTGTCCAACAACGATTGCATCGTCAATTGCAGTTCTTTCCAACTTTTTTGTCCAACAAGTTTGCATCGCAAATTGCAGTTCTTTGTAATTTTTGTGACAGTTTATTTCTTAATTATTTCTTCATGGAATCATTTTTATTATCTCTCTCTCTTCGAATTCATTGGCTTTGTTATCACGTATCTTTCCGTCTATACAGGTTACGGCCACATTGCCCCGAAGACAGACTGGGGAAGGTGGTGACCATCCTCTACGCCATCTTCGGCATCCCACTCACCCTCTTCACCATCACCAATCTCGGCAGCATCATGGCGACTGCGTTCCGCTTCGTCTACCACTACGTCGTCTGCGGCGTCTGCTGCGTCTGCTGCGTCGCCAGCAGCAGCCGCAGCAGACGCCGACGCCGCGCTCGTTGGCGCGAAAACCGGAAACGACTGCGCACGGGCGAAACGACGACGACGATGATAAAAACAACGACGACGATGATGATGATGACGACGACGACCATGGACAACGACGGCTGTGAGTTGAGGATGATGTCGGATGCAGAGAAAGCGAACGAGGCGATGGAGACCGGTGCTGCAGATTTCGACGTGGAACCGTCGTCCTTAGGCGATGTCCTGAGCAGGGTCATTCGCCGACCACCGGAGGACATCAGCAAGGTCAGGGTCCCCATATACATCTGTCTGCTGCTGATGCTCGGCTATCTGGCCCTTGGGACCCTGGTGTTCCGTCTCAGCGAGGACTGGGACCCTCTCATCTGCCTCTACTTCTGCTTCATCACCCTGTCGACGATCGGGTTCGGCGACTACGTTCCGGGAACGCTGGACAAGTTGGGATCGGAGGAGAAGATGGTGCTGTGCGCCCTGTACCTGGTGTTCGGGTTGGCGGTCATCGCGATGTGCTTCGACCTGATCCAGGAAGAGACGAAGAACAAACTGCGACACGTCGGACAGAAGCTGGGACTGCTGAAAAAGAACGATGCGTAGGAGACGTCACATTAGCCTCTCTCTGTCTCTCTCTGTCTCTCTCTGTCTCTCTCTCTGTCTCTCTCTGTCTCTCTCTGTCTCTCTGGCTCTCTCTCTCTCTCTGGCTCTCTCTCTCTCTCTCTCTCTCTCTCTCTCTGTCTCTCTCTCTCTCTCTCTCTCTCTGCTCTCTCTGGCTCTCTCTGTCTCTCTCTGTCTCTCTCTGTCTCTCTGTCTCTCTGCTCTCTCTGTCTCTCTCTGTCTCTCTGTCTCTCTCTGGCTCTCTCTGGCTCTCTCTGGCTCTCTCTGGCTCTCTCTCTCTCTCTCTCTCTCTCTCTCTGTCTCTCTGGCTCTCTCTGGCTCTCTCTGGGCTCTCTCTGTCTCTCTCTGTCTCTCTCTTCTCTCTGGCTCTCTGGCTCTCTGGCTCTCTCTGTTATCTCTGTCTCTCTGTCTCTCTGGCTCTGGAGAGAGAGAGAGAGAGAGAGATTGAGAGAGATATTCTAAATGGCAGAGAGAATATTAGAGAGATCAGAGAGAGAGAGAGAGAGAGAGAGAGAGAGAGAGAGAGAGAGAGAGAGAGAAGGCTTTGAATCAAAGACGTTGAAAGAGAACAAAGGAAGAGATGGAACTTTTCACCTGTGATCGAATTCTCGAAATCTGAGTTTGAATTATGCAGACGGCCGAAGAAGGATTCTAGTAGTGCAGTGGCGACAGCAATATTAGAATGAGTACGCGAAAAAGTACTTATGCGGTGGACTAATCCAGGAATCCTGCAGAAGCGGACATATCGGACCAATCGCGCTTTCTTTCCCTTCTGTTCTGTTCTGACAGTCTTCGTCAAATTTCTTCCGAATGTGCCGCTGTTGTGCGAGAGATTTCACGACGACCTACGACCTGTCTAAATTCTATCGAAACTGCACAGAACAATTCCGCTATTCTGCAAAATAAAACTGCTGCTGGACTTAATTAAATGCAGGTCATGACGTCATCTAACTCTTCACTCAACATCTGTAGTCATCTTACGACTGAGTTATCATCTTCACGATCGCACCACCACCACCACCACCACCATCATCATCATCATCATCATCGTCATCATCGTCATCATACTATCATGAAAACAATGCCACGAAAACATTGTCAAATTGACGATAGAATTTGATGACAAAATATCATCAGAGCAGTGCCTCACGGCTAATGCAAAGAGCAAAAGATTTAGGTGATCACGTGATTATATGATTAACATTGTGTTGTCTACTGCGCAACAGCGATTGACTATGTTTGTCGTCGTCGTCGGTTAATGCATTTTCTTCTCTCTTTCGTCGTCGTCGTCGTCGACATATCAGATTGTTAACTGAAACAGGATCACGGCCATTTGTACGAACGATCGTAGACTCCACTTTGCAATTTCAGTTCGTCCGCTTATTTCTATACTGCTCTTCATTTACTATTAAATCTTTTTTATCTTATATATATATATATATATATATATATATTTCTCTCGTTTTAGGCATCATATTTGTGACTCTTTCTTTGCTTCCTTCCTTCTTTTTTCTATTATTCTTTTGCTTCTTATCTCTGGTTTTCCGTCTTTCCCCAAATCCTTTGTCTTCCCTTCTCTCTTCCCTTCTTCTCTTTTTCTTCTTTTCTCCTTTATTTCGTTTTTTCGGTCTTTGCTTCTCCCTCTTGCTTTGCTTTCTTCTTTCGGTTCCTCTCTCTCTCTCTCTCTCTCTCTCTCTCTCTCTCTCTCTCTCTCTCTCTCTCTCATCAATTCTCGCGATTTCTTTCTCATTTGATTACCTGATCTGACATTTTTCATCCCTCGTCATTTCGCTCAGTTTTTGCCAATATTCGGATAAATAAGGCGGGGTTATTGGCATCGCGCCTTGAATAATCTTCATTTATTTTCAAATCTTATCTCAAATTGCATTTGATTTCTTCTTTCTTCTGTCCAACCAACGACAAAAATTACTCTTGAGACCTTCAGGATAACGCATCGAAAATTATTCCGCGTACAAAAAGCACGTAAAGTACTTATCTGCGAACAAATTCATTTCTAAATCCAATTTCCCGCCACAGTCGCAGACGACAGCGTGTCCCCGGTCTAACCGGGAATTTTGAACCTAGGCACTTGTCTCTTTGAATTCGCTTCTGATTCTAACGAGAGCGATACGGACAATCCTGCCATCAACATTGGGGGGGGAAGAATTTTTTAAAGTACGCCCACCCATAAATATGTAAAAGATCTAGTGATGACCTTTTTTGCTTGTCAGACTTTTTATATAGAGTTTTAGGACGCTTAAGAAGCACGAAAATCTAGTGACGGTCTTTATCCCATTAAAGTGGCAAAGAAGATCTTAAAACATGGGGGGAATAAATGATACTTTATCCCCTCACTAATTATTGGGGACCGTCCCCCGCCGTCCCCCCGTGATCTACGCCCCTGGGGACAGATGGTGGCACAAAGATATAGAAACAAGAACATTAGGAATCCATCCAATCGAAAGAAATCGCCGATTTCTATAGCGCCACTTCATAATGCATGGAAGAATTATGTGAAGAGGCATCAACTCCTAATCGCATAAGAAACAAGTCAAATCCAAGATATCAGCTGGTGGGTGGGTGGGTGGGTGGGTGGGGTGTGGTGGGGGGGGCTAAGATGCCGAGGAGATACGGAAGAGAAGACGCATAGGATGAAGACGTCAGATGGGCGATAATGGGGGAAACGACGAACGACCTGACGACAATTTAGACATTTCACGGCCGTCAGAAGCGAAATTGCCATCTAAATCAACTGCCAGAAGATGTATCGATTATCATTCCAACTGTTTCTCGTATCTTTCCACAGAAGTCAAAGCGATGTTTCCGTTTGAATTCTCCGCACCATCATCATCAGCAGCAGCAGCAGCAGCCGCGGTGCGAAAAGCCGGCCAGAGCAAGCAAAACAAGGATAAATCGCACGGGTTCTTGTAATCCGGGCATCATCTGTGCGCCGAACATCAAATCGAAGACCTTAGGGAACGTTGATTACAAGACGACCAGACTCAACAAGCGATTGAATAATTAGAAACAGTTGTTTTATAAAGAAATCGATTCTTTGTGGTCCATGTTTCGAAGGACACAGGCTCAAGATGTATCCGTTATTAGGAAGATAGGAAGAGACCTCCTCCTCCCAAAGGAAAACTCACTCGAACCACAGCGATAGGACGCATGTCTCGAGCAGGAATGAAAACTACGGAAGCTCGTTTAAGACATTCATTCTAGCATTTTCTAGAATTTGAAAATCCGCAAATAAGTTTAACGCTTGAGATTCCGGTCAGTGGGAGAAAATATTCAATCGTTTAATTATGCCAGATAAGTCAATTAGACAAAGCTAAAAACCCATCGTGAAATTTACCCCTTGTTACCCCTTGCTATGTATAGAGTCGACCATTGGGTGGGGGAGAGTTTAGTCAGTAGGCAGTGACCAGGAATTTGCCCCATTTTATTGAGTGCTGCCTGGCAAAAATAGAGTGCAGGAAATATCAATGGCTTAAAATGTGTTAATTCTGCTGTCAAATTAATTAGCGTCTGACAGGTTAATCCTTTTAGTTATTTTTCTTGCCGTTAATTAATTTAATCTGGTCTATAATAAGTTACAGTGAGGAGCTGAGTAAGGGAATCGCTGAACTGGGGGTGGAACAAATGAGAGTATATTTGAAGAAGACGAAGAGACTTCGCCTCGTACTGTTTGCGTTAACGAATTATTCATTTCCAATAATTCTTGGCGCGTCAGGACGTAGAAAGAGCACATAATTTACATCAGCGACTCCGCACAACAGAGCGATTCCTATTGATTGATTATCGATTGACAAATGCAAAACGATTTCCTGCGCGTCTCGTCTGCCTTCGTCGAAGTAGTCCCTTTCTCTGACGGAGTCCCTCTCTCCTAATCTAAGGAGCGCTGAAATGGTAATGCCTTGCAAATGCCGTAATAACGGTTAAGAGAAAGAACGCCGACTCCCTTGGTGCTCCTGCATTGATCGCCACCTTTGACATTTTCTACTCATTAATCATTCAATGCATATATATATATATATATATATATATATATATATATATATATATATATATATATATATATATATATATATAGTTATATATATATAAGTTATAAAAGATCTATATATGTAACTTTGTGTTCCGTTTAATTAACGACTTCGACGATTTAGCCAATAAACAAAGCACTGAATTGAATGTTGCAAGAAAATTTATAACAGAAATTACTTCCCTTCTTCTTCTTCTTCTTCTTCTTCTTCTTCTTCTTATTATTATTATTATTATTATTATTATTATTATTATTATTATTATTATTATTATTATTATTATTATTAAACTCGTAATATATTTTATTTGGTTCGTAGGTTAGTTAGTTAGTTATTTACTTACCGTGTAAAAAGTATTCTGGTCAGTAGGCATAGATCACGCGTTTTCATTTTCCATGTTTTCATGCTGGACACAGTGGACAGTGGACATTCTGTTGAAAATTTTCCTAATTCTTGATTGCTGACGTCAGCAATTTTCATTGCCAATATTTCGTGAGTCATACTCAACAATATGAAAAGAATCAGATGAATCTGCTTCTACGAAACCTAATAAAAGAGATGAGTTCTTAATCTATGCAGCATCAGTCAACCAATCAGGAACGTTATTTGATTTTAGTTTCACCGGATATGACGTCATCGCGTCGCCGCCGGATGTTGTTGACCCAGAGAACGCCAATTACATTTAAGTAATTCGACTGATTTCCCTCAAGAGCCGCAATTATATGGGTGGGGGGCACCCATTACCCTGCCCTATGTCCACATCAAGGACTTCTGCTTAATATAGGGCGCCTATTTTTAGGAAGTCGTGGCCAAACTGTTGTATGTCCCTCTCCTCGAATAAAATCATGGCCGAAATTAAAGAGTTGGGAAAACGATTCTCTAAAATATGATCGAAGACAAAGTTTGAAGGAAGCGGGGGGAAGGGGGGTTGTTGTTCCGCTGGGTCCCATGCTGTCATTCTAATTCAGTACTATGGAGGAGAAGCTCAAACAATTTTGCACCATCCCAAGCAATCTATGGATCTGTGGCGGGTCGCATTGGCATTTTGAAATTATGGGAATCATTCATTTCGTCCTACAATGTATGTGAAAACAAGCAGTCGCGTAAATTTAGCAGATAATAAATTGGTGCACTGCAGTGTCAAGTATCGCTCTCTGATAATTCACAGAAGTCTCTCTAAATGGCGCGAAAGTTTTAGGCGCCATTAGACTGACGTCGAATCCCGTTGTCTTTGATAGAATCGGGGCGAGGCAGAGAGGGTCCTCCAGTGACCAATTAATCGCCAGCATTTCGTGTTTTCCCACACACATTGGAATGTCGTCTTGACATGCGGGGTCATCGTGAGGTCAAAGGTCAAAGCACGTCTCTGCAAGGAGGTCCGTGGTAGTGTTCGTCTGTTATCCAATCAAGAATCAGGGTCATAGGTCAAAGGGGAGAGTTTCAAAAGGCAAAATAATCGAATGAAGTCACGTTCTCATTCGACGTCACGTGATCTGACGCAAATAGAAATAAGAAACATAACAACAACCAAAGGAGAACCAAACCCTTTTCCTAACTTAAATTCACCGATCCAGCACTAAAGCCCCCCCAAAGTACCGTTTGCTTTGGCACATTAGGCCAGTGCCCACGGGTTCATGGGTCAAATTGGTCAATCATCGATGGGTCATATGGTTCAGGAGTCAATGACGCTTTGATATACAAGGCTTTGATAATAAAAAAATAGCCACCTGTCTAAATCGCCTGACAGACTTGTTGTTGTTGTTGTTGTTGTTGTTGTTGTTGTAAACCTCGGCGCAGAGCAGTTGCCGTTCTAGCGAGTGTTTTGTCGTCCAGTGTCTACGAATGATGACCTCTTCCTTGCATTGTGTTTCTTCTAGGGAATCTAGGGGTTGGTAAATCAGTCTTAAAACTTTGGTCACACGCCTTTCCTTCTGGATCTTTTGATCACTTCTGCCATTAAGCTCTCGATCTCCGCAGCGGAGGGGAGGAAGGGGGTGGAAAACCTTCGTAAAATCGAATCCTGATAATCACAATTTATAATAATTACTTCGCTGCGTGAGAGAAGCCAATGGAAGGCCTGTTTAACAGTGGGTGTATAGATATGCAAAAATCTCAGCGACTTGAAGACATTCTAAGACAAAATCCACATTTTCCTCTTGTTCCATCTTCATTGTTTTAAAAATTGCAAGAATAATCAATAATATCATTCTCAATTTCTATCTAGAGGGTTCGAAATAGAGCACCTCCCAGCCATTTCATACTACACACTAACGCCATTGACTGTACGAGAACGGGGGACATCAACTGCATGAAAGTCTTGCCGAATATCTTGTGGAATGCCTAGTAGAGCGATCGAGGAAAGAGCCGCGTATTAAAATATCTGGTTCATTATACAACAGGTTTTATAGACAAAACAAACTTTATAATTAATTCACTGTGTGAGAGAAGCCAATGGAAGGCCTGTTGAACATAAGGTTTATAGGCCCTAGATATGTAAAAAAATCTATTCGATTTGAAGAAATTTTCCGACAAAATCCACATTTTCCTCTTGTTCCTTCTTCATTGCTTTAAACATTGCAAGAATAATCAATAATATCATTCTCAATTGTCATCTACAGGGTTCGAAATAGAGCACCTCCCTGTCATTTCATACTACACACTAACGCCATTGACTGTGCGAGAACGAGGGACATCAACTGAATGAAAGTCCTGCCGAATATCTTGTCATGAAATGATTAGAAATGGATCGAGCAAACGCAGAGTGGTGACTTTACTAGCCATTTTTGTAATAATTTTGCATAATTGAATTAATATGAATAATTTTCATAGTATTACTAACAAATTTCTGTCTACTTAGGTCTTAGTAACACGTATTGTTCGTATTAAAGTTTGTTCTTAGTTTATTTGTTTATTATTAGGTTTATTCTATTATTATTATTATTATTATTATTATTATTATTATTATTATTATTAATTAAACATTACCATTAAATGCTACTACTTTTTATGCAACTTGTCACGAATTTGATTATTAAACATTAAATGCTCAACGTGAATTTTATGTTAACTTGTTTCTTTGCTATAGTTCTTTACGTGAACTAATCCCAGTCTTAATAAAATTATATTCGATGTACAGTGGAATCTGAATAATTTAGATTGATGTAGCCTATATAAACAGTTTACATTAATGAGAATCGAATACATCGCATTGATAATGCAAAGTGGTCGGCAGTATAGTGAGGCTAAGAATAGCATTAAGATGGTTTTACCGCAGTAACCTTTATAATGACAAATGCAAATGATATCAAAATAGACAACAAGGAAGTTAATTTTACCATCTGATTTTTCTCTGGTCACTTCTTCCACGACTACCGTAATAATTGTCAATTATGGCAGACTCAAACAATGATGATGATGATGACGACGACAAAAACCGATGATGATGACGACGACGACGCCCGTTACTGATGGTCATGTAATCGTCACGAGCAGAAAACTTAGAAAATAATTTTCTTGAAGCAGTGACAACTTTTCGACTGATTTCTACGCTGCTCCGCTTTAAGACTTCCGTTCGACAAACGACGTCGCCTTCTCCTACCCCCCCACCCTCCACCCCCACCCCCACCCCACCCACTGCTAACTCCCTCCCATTCAACTGGTTCGTCATACCCAACTGGTTATTTCCCTTCGACCTCCCTTCTCTCGAATGGAACTTTCCCCCGCCGCGTCCGGTGGATCCAACGCCGGTCGAGACTTGACGACCATCTCCGGAGGAACCCGAGCGTTCCGGGATCGCTTCTGGTCCCCGGCCGCCACGTGGCTGGCGGTCGACGGCGGCGGCGGCGGAGGAGGAGGAGGGGGCGGTGGTGGAGGAGTGGGGGGTGGAGGAGGAGGAGGAGGAGGAGGGAGAGGCGATTGAGGCAGCGGCTGGTGGTCGGGCAGGACTCGGTAGTTGGTGCCCTGGCCGACGGTCAGGGTCTTGTGCGGCTCGACGTACGACATCTTCAGGTGACCTCCTCCTTTGACCCCTCCGCCCGGCAGGGTGACGCCCTTTCGACCGCTGCACAGTTTGATCAGCACCGCCTAAGAGAAAGAGAAAGAGAGAGAACATCGAAAGTAAAGTCACTCTTCGAGGAATAAAGAACTCGATTGAGAACTCCATGCTACACTTACCTACTATCAGAGGCGTAGCGACGGGGGTTGGGTGAGGTGTATCGGTATATATACCCCCAAATCTCAGACTACCTTAAAATTTTCAATGTGTTTTCAAAGATTTCCGAAGTTTTTTATGATTTATACCCCCCCTCCAAATCACATTATACCCTAAATCAAATTCCTGGCTACGCCCCTGCCTACTATGGCCGGTGACCCTTACCATCGACTTGGATGAAAATATGGGGGCCAAACCCATATACCGCTCTCTTCCCTGCCCTAGCTTTAAAAATAAAAAATGGAAGGACTCGAGCCTACTAGCCTAGCGCCTTAACAGAAGTCTAGCCTATGTCTCTTAACACTACGATTACTAGCACTATTTTATTATTATTATTATTATTATTATTATTATTATTATTATTATTATTATTATTATTATTATTATTATTATTATTATTATTATTATTATTATTATTATTATTATCATCATCATCATCATCATCAGGGGCGGTTCCACGTTGGGGATGACTGGCGATACATCCCCCACCGGGCCACCAAAATGCGTCTTCAATGGAAGATGACCGTCTAAAGACTGATTACCCTTAGACAAAAATTAATCAATTAGAATTAGAACAGGCCAGCACCGATGGATTAGCATTAAAAATTCTACACTTTTTCAAAATTAGAAATTGCTTGTCTAATTAGAATTGCAATTAGATTGTCGATGTTCGTGATACAGTTGAAATCAGCAAAAAGTTTTAAAATACTAAAATATCTGCAGTAATTCACCCACCAAATGGTTTGGCATTTCCAGTTGTCAACTGCAAACCAAACATTTCTATCTATTAAATGAATGATCATCTCATTTACTTGAGCATGCGTTTCAACATTATTCTCAAACTCGGATGGCTAAAATGTAATTAAAAATAAAAGCAGGTAAATTCTAATTGATTAGAAACGATTAGCTGATAAAATTTGCCAAAATTCAATTAGAATTAGCTGGTCATCTAATCGATTAGCTAATCAATTACTTCCTAATTGATTAAACCCATCCTGCTGATTAAAGGCCCGATGGAAAAATTGTTTCAAAACGAAATGTTGATTCTTATGTAAATTTGGTAGCTGAAACAGGAAAGATAAGTAAAAAATTCCATCACCCACCGGTTTCACCTAAAAACCAATATTTGTTCTATTAAAAACATAAACTTAACTCTAAAAACTAAAAACCCTAAAAGCTAAAAACCATAAAAACCTAAAAACCCTAAAATCCATAAAAACCCAAAAACCCTAGAAACCCTAAAATCTAAAACCCCTAAACACATAAAAACCCACAACCTAAAAACCCTAAAAACCCTAAAAACATAAACACTCTAAAAACCCTAAAAACCCAAAAAACCTAAAAACCCTAAAAGCTAAAAACCCTAAAAACCCTAAAAACCTAAAAACCCTAAAAACCCTAAAACCCCCCAAAACCCTAAAACCCTAAAAACCTAAAAACCCTAAAACCCTAAAAACCCTAAAAACCTAAAACCCTAAAAACCCTAAAAACCTAAAAACCCTAAAAACCCTTAAAACCCTAAAAACCCTAAAAACCTAAAAACCCTAAAAACCTAAAAACCATAAAAACCATAAAAACCCAAAAACCCTAAAAACCTAATAACCAGGATCAAGTAGGCTACATACGCTTGTACTGCTATATATATGCTAATGTTTTAGCTTATCGTATCAATTTCATTTCGTGTTTTGTTAAAAATTCTCACGTGATGGAGGAAAACGGTTTTCATTTATGAAATTAGCACATTAAACTACATACAATTCAGCCTTTGAAAGTAAAACAATTTTCAAAAAGGTAAAAAAATGCAGACCTGTGAATTATATAGACCCTAAACGTATTAGCCTTGATGTATATCCACAAAGATATGGAAATATCCAAATACATTGTCATCGGAAAATTCGCTTCCAGCAATAGAAAACTCGATTTTGCACTATGACTTTGTACAACCAGACTTGAGTGGCTTTTGTACCTTGTCAATTCTGTACCAATTCTGTACATTATATTTTATAAATTAATTCTACAGATTTCTTCTAAACCGTTTACATATAATTTTTTGACAATTTGGGCGGGATCTTCCAAGAAATTAATTGCATCCCCCCATTAAGAGTTCCTGGAACCGCCACTGATAATCATCATATTGCTACTACTACTACTACTACTACTACTACTACTACTACTACTACTACTACTACTACTACTACTACTACTACTACTACTACTACTATAATGATGATAATAATATTGATGTATTTTTATGGAACCAGTTCTAATGCTGTACAAGTAGGCTTGTCTATAGACAGTCGATGGTACTATGAATTCATCCTCCCGAAGAGTGCGACGAGGAGCAGCGTCATAACCCCCCCCCCCGGGCGCTGCTGCTGCTGCTGCTGCTGCTTCGTCGGTGTCTTACCAGGGAAGCGAAGAAGCCGGCGGCGATGACGGTGGGAATGTACCAGTAGACGGTCAACCAGTGCTTCATGTTGCGCATGACTTCGGCGGAGAAGAGCAGGTGCCGAAGACTGGCAAATGGACTGTCAGCGTCACCCTTTGCACAGCAACAACAGACAGACATCTGACTCTCTCTCTCTCTCTCTCTCTCTCTCATCTCTGCGTCGCTGTTAGGCAAATAGACTTCAAATGATTCTGTAACGTTTTACTTATCTTCAGTTGAAACAACAGAGCAGCTGAAAAGTTGGGAAGATTTTTATCCATTAAGACTCAACGATGCTCTTATAGCGAATAGTGCATAGAATACTCGTTGCACGATTCTTTAGAAGTTTAGATAGCAGTTAGTGAAGAAATATAATAATAATAATAATAATAATAATAATAATAATAATAATAATAATACACTTTTGTAGCATCATTTTAATACCCTCAGCAAAGACTTCCTAATATGAGATCTGCCATTGAGAATACATGTCAATGTACTTCTGTGCATTTTGGAACGGCAGTCTGTTCACAGCCTTTTCTTTTGAAACACGAAGAAGAGAAGGAGGAGGAGGAGGAGGAGGAAGAAGAAGAGGAGGAGGAGGAGGAGGAGGCAGAGCTCCGTCGGTCGTGAATGTCGACAGGCACGTGTCCCACGTTAATGTTCCAATGATAGGCCGACCTAAGGACGAGAAAAAGTATAGCAAGCTTTTAATTTTAGTGCGTCACTACTCCGATTGATTGACGAAGCCTAGTCAATGTTGCAGCGCTTGATTTCCGAGGTCAGAAATAAGGAGCTCAACCCTCGTTTTGTGGTCAACCCCCACACACACACACAACTGTGTCGCCAATTGTCGCTGTTAGTCGACAATTTTTTGAGTAGGAATGGTTTTTTTACAGAAAAGAGAGAGAGAGAGAGTGAGAGAAGTTGGAATCTTTAAGATTTACGTCTACTCTCGTGTTTGTATCGCTTTTCGACAGCGCCTTCGCGTTTTCCGGCATCGGTCAATGCTGTGTTGGAAAATACCTGCAGGGTTTTCCTTCTCCTCGCTCTTTGCAGCATATCCGACATGGCGTCGGATCCCTGAACGGCGGACAATGACAGGGATCCAGATCGTAGTCAAGGCAAATGGAACCATGACAATCCTGTCAACAGACAGACACTGAGGCGGATCTAGGGTATTCGGCGCCCTCCCCTAGATCCGCCTCTGGACAGACACGCGAATACGTCATCAATCAGAGGATCAAGTTAACGGCCTCTGTAGTACAGTACACCCCCTCCAACAGCCGGGTTCATACCCTCCCCCTCATGTACCAAAAAAGTAATAACAAAGAAAATCCAAAAGAACATTCCTGATTTTAGAGAAATTTAGCGATAAATGTCGGCCATTTTAGGTCACTCTTACTGGTGCGTGGTGGCAGTTGGAGTCATCTTCACATTTGAGTCTTCCACCGATTCTGTTGATTGAAGGCGGGCAGACGGCGGATGAGCCGCTGGACCTAGCGGTCAAGGTCAAACACCTAGGCACCGACCCTCTCCCTCCCCTTCCCACGTCCTCCTTCCGGTAACAGAGTGGTCTTATGAAGACAACATGTGGTCTTGGTCTTGTCTGACAAATTTACAAACGATGAGAAAAACGACTATCTTACAAGAGCAAAATAATAATGTGATTTAAGTGGTTTAGGAGGCTAAGTAAGCCTGTGTGAAAACCACTGAAGAAAGCGAATTCGCCGATCCCCACCCCCTCCCACCCATCCACCCTTTGCTGTTGTAATATTATTCGCAGGAGTCGGTGATCTTTCAAAAGTAAAGTTTTCGGTTTACGTAACTCGATTGGCCGATTGCTAAAACGTATACGGGTAATTGCTATGGATTAACGGTCTATGCTCCGGTCTAAGCCAATTGGTTTTTGACTGCTTTAAATTCATTTCGAATTAACAACAGAAGCGCCAAAGGATATTTGCAGTAAGAGGCACTTCTACAGGTGGTTGGCGATCGACAGATGCTTCGGCTGTCAAAGAACTGACACCTGTCGGAACAGCACGGACCTTCGCTTGGGCTAAAATACATCGGCGGGAAACCAGTTACGACACCATCCAGCGTCAATAGAAATTGTGAACAGCGTCATTTTGTAACAATTTATTTTATTTAATAAACAAAAATACATAATGATACAAGACAGACACTTAACTAACTTATACTAGAAAATAGTCAAAATTAAAACTAGAATACAAATTATTAAGTAACTAAACAGTTGTGTTTATAATTTAGCATAGAAAGTAATTATAGCTGATCAGAGGTTGTTCATACTACAATGAGTGAGGGATAACCTAAGGGAAAAGAAATCCGTAAGGTGGTTATCCCAATTTGAAGTTCTAGTTAAATGGCAGAGAAAGATAATATTAAGATGTAAAAATATACATGGACTGACTCTTTTAGAACTGTGCTTATGACTTTGACTTGCACTTGCGCTGACGATGCACCTGATTTGACGTACGCACCTGCACTGTGCACCTGGTTTTCTGGTGCACGGGATGCCGAAGCGTACCGTAGAAACCTGAGGATAGCAGCACTTTTCCTGGCATCCGTCCTCCCACCCGCAGTCGCACTCCTCGTCGCCCTCTACAACTCCGTTGCCACAGATGGCGTCAGTTGAGGCTGAAAAAAGAATGACAACAGGGGCGAAGCCAGGCATCAGAACAAGCTGCTGTGTAGACGAGCTACGTTGTCTTTGTGTGTGTGTGTGTCTCTCTCTCTCGCTGCCTCTCTTTCCCTCTCTGTCTCTGTCTTTGTCTGTCTTTCTCTCTCTCTAACGAGATAATGCAAATTGCCAATTAGCTGGTGCTGATTATGCTTTATCGCACCAAACAGATGGTTCTCTAACAGGTGTTTTCAAGGCCGACAGGAAAATCTGGAATTTAAATCTGGAAATCTCTGTGGATTTTCTAGCGTTTAGCTTTGACGTTGTCCCTCTGCCTCCGGTTATTCCCCATTGGTCGTTAGAGGCGCTAGGGATGCTACCAGCCGATAATTGCCTGAACGTGTCAGACGATTCCCAATGTGTCAGTCGGCAGAGAAAATGACCCTCGTAAAACTCAACGTTGTGTTTGAAAACGTGTGCCAATGCATTAGATAAACAAACTCTCGGTAAAACTAAACTAAAATCAGCGAACCATGTTCTCGGCTAAAAACAAATCACTGGACAAAATGCTAGAACATCTACGAAAAAAATTGCGGGGGCGGTAGCCACGTTCCCTCGTCATTTTTGACGGGTAAGCACCTAGAAGACATATAAATAAACACATAGTGAACATATGTCATGATTGTTTACCAACACATTAACGCATTTTTCATAAACACCAAACGAGGTTTTTTACGCTAAACCAAAAATGCTGTTACTGAACGGAAAGTTCTAGAACGCCGTCTGATTGTTTGACCATTTGAAAGTGGACCATTTTAAGGTCGACCTTTTTTTGCTATGGTCGCTGTACGTACGAATGAAGCAGCCGTGGTCGCCCCTCGCCTTCACGGCCATCACGTGAGCCATTGCTTGTTTGCTGCAAACGGAGAACTTGTTATTGTTCGGTCGGTCGCCTGATGTCGCTCGTGCGTACATAATGTAGTTCCCGTTTGTGCCGCCAGGCGAACACTCGCTCGTCTCCGGATCATGCTGCAGACGACAGAACAATTTATGTAGCGCCACTCATCGAGAGACCCTCCTAATGCAGCAGACGTGACCGGGACAAACAAACGTTGTGTGTGTGATACGAAGGAGGCAAAGGAGAAGAGGTTGTTTAAAACTTGGAGATATGAGGAAACATACGAGGAATTTCTCATGTATTCTTCGCGGGCGATTTCGGAATGAGAAACTGCTTAAAGAGCACTGGTCAGAGATTCGCATTTTAACGCATCTTACCTGTGACCCGATGTTGTGACCGACTTCGTGTGCCATGGTCACGTGTGACACGCTCGGTGGAACGTCTTTGCCGTAGTTCAAGATGGTCACCAACCCACTGTTAAGGCTCTTGAAGCTTCCTCTGTATTGCTAACATCAACATTTCAGATAGAGGATAGTAAGTCAAAATCGCACTCTACATAGCAGTAGTAGTCGTACTAGTACCGAAGTAGTAGCCGGTGGTAGTAGTAGTAGTAGTAGCAGTAGTAGTGGTAGTAGTAGTTGTAGCAGCAGTAGTAGTAGCAGTAGTAGCAGTAGTAGCAGCAGCAGCAGTAGCAGCAGCAGCAGCAGCAGCAGCAGCAGTAGCAGCAGCAGCAGCAGCAGTAGCAGTAGCAGTAGCAGCAGTAGCAGCAGTAGCAGCAGTAGCAGCAGCAGTAGCAGCAGTAGTAGTAGTAGTAGTAGTAGTAGTAGTAGTAGTAGACGTCACTTGTCGTTTCATGCGGTCACGTGACTGCATTGCCCCAGGCAACCGGTTCTTTGGCAAATTATCCCGTTCCTCGGGGGCGCCTTACCCCGTTTTTCTCGCAGACCCCGCCGGCGTTCTGCAGGTCTCCCGTCCAGGCGAGGCCCAGTGTTCCGCCGTCGAAGTCTCGGTAGGTGAACAGGTAGGCAAGGCAGAAGACGTCGAAGTTGTCCTCGGACAGGAGCTCCAGGAACGTCTCCACTCCGTAGTGTCCGGCGAACTTGTATCCGGGACTCTTCGGACTCGTCCAGATCTTGATCCTCTTGATTATAAAGTGAATGTTATCGGCGACGCCGTTGTCGTCGAAATCTGAAAGACATTCGACGCCCTCATGAATATGCATCAGCGATGAATATTTATGATCGTCAACTAGTTTTGCGAACGTATTAAACTCATCAATCGCCTCTCGAAATCCACAAGGTTGACGCCTTAAGCAACAACGACGACGACGACGACGACAACATCAACAACAACAATATCAAACAGCCAACATCATAAGCAACAGTGACAACGGCAACATTAGAAGCATGGGGGGCGCAACAGGGTGGGCCAGGTGGGCCATGGCCCACCCAATATTTAGGCCAAATGGGCCACAATGTGTTTGGCCCACCCAATTTCAATTGGCAAATTACAATGTTTTGTGGAACTAATAACCCCAAATCCCCAATATATTGGCATAATATTGCCATATATAATTGAGATGTCACAGAACAGATGTGGAAGACCATTCAAAATTATTATATTTATATAACCATGCAACTGTGTTTTTTTCAATAATCGATTGATCGTAACGGCAAGAATTTCTAGCTGCGCTGTCTTGACTCTGAAATATTGGCCATGTTGGCCCACCCAATATTTGGCTTGTGGCGCCATCCATGGTTTAAATTCGTTTCATCACTCTTCTGAATTTTTGCATATCTATAGCCTACTGTAGCACTAGTCCTTGCGTTGTCCAATTTCAAACAGGCCATGTTGGCCCACCCAATATCTGACTTGTGGCGCCCTCCATGATTAGAAGCATTCGAATTTGCGCTTTTCAAATATTTGTTGAAAATGTTGGGCTTAAATAACAATTTACTGGTAATTTTTCGGATTTTACCCTCAGAACGTTTAAAAATCGAGGTTATTCTTGAATCGTCAGCGCTGAAAAGGCTTCATTTTAAACCTGTGCTAATTAAGCGATGGACGCGGTCAAATATTCCATAAAAACGCAGAAATGGTAAACATGCCTTTGACAAGTAGCAGGGATATTTTTACACCCCTAACACCCCAACACTCCCCCAATTTGAGGTCGACACCCCAAAATTTGGTAATGTGACAATGGTATGCATATAAAATGCATACTAATTATCTACGGACACGCCCTCCAATTTGAGGTCGACACCCCCCCCTTATTTCACAATCCTAGAAATATCCCTGGAGAAATAGATACAGGACACGAAGGATATCCTGAACAAAAAAATCCCATGGTCACGATAAAGGCATATAGCGGCAACACCACGCACAAAATAAACGAATATAACGACATGGCTACGCCCATGCAGAAAGCGCTGCACAAACGCTTGAAACGCGGACTGTGGAGTCACGTGACTGAACCAACCGATCTGACGATAAATCTCGTTGACGCCCTGAACATGTTGCGTCAACTGCTCAACGACCGTCTCTTCGTTTCGATCGAATTTCTCGTAGAACAGGTGGTCCGCCTGAATGTACATCGTACAGGTCGTCTTCGTTGGGTCCACTTGTCTCAGCTGTTGCCGAAAGTAGTACCGATTCGAAAAGGAATCCGGGTCGTAGCGCGCCGCCGGACGAGGGTATCCCTGCGCCGTTCGGACGTTGCGACGCGCCCGCGATTCGCCGCCGCCGCCGCCGCCGCCGCCGCCGCCGCCGCCGCCGCCGACAAATGAGTCCGTACGATGGAAACTAGTGTTGTAGTCATCGTTGTTGTCGTCGTCGTTCGTCAGTGATCGTTGTAGTCGTTGGTGTAGTTCTGCCGATTTGCAGAAGCTGGAGTTGAGTATGTCTGTTCTGACCGCTGACTGTTTGTAGATGACCGAGTGAAAGTGCGTTGGATCTGTGCTCTGCTGTTTGAAATAGCGTTTGGCTCGTTCGATGACGTACAACTCATCCGGGGTCTGGATTTTGCCCTCGAAGATCCCGTCCGTTGTTACGATTCCATGCACTCTCGACTCCACCTCGTCTAAAACAAAAGCACCCACCGATAACCGTACACTTCTCAGTAAGTCAATATGTAAAACGACATTTCTATAGCGCTGTCATTAAGCTGTGTGCAGTTCTCGCGAGCTTAATCACGAGCGCTCAATTTGTGTAAAATCCATTTCCGATTTGGTAGAAAGTGACAACGATCGGAGGGTGGCGACGTGTCGTTGTGCGCATGCGCGTGCGGCCACCTACCGACCGCCACTAGAAACAACTAGCGCGAAGAAGATGCAACAACTCGGTGCGAGAGCGTTACCCTCGATGTATCCCACGTAGGCCCTGGATGGATCGAACAGAACAGCTCCTCCGGTCCCATTCTCGATCACCAGATACGAACTGAACACATCCGCGTCTCTCCTCAGCCTCATCTTAAACGTCCTAGGAAAAGAAACTGCATGTTAAAAACGTCCTAGGAAACGAAAACCCGTATTAGGCTTAGAGAAAAACTCGAACACAGAACATTGCACGGGAAACTATACTATGTAAAGAAAACAGTCTGTAGTCTGTAACAAGTAAAACGTAACTGATTGAATGCGGCGTGGCTGTAAAGTAACCTGAGCTCCATGCGATCTAACAAGAGCTTAAATTTCCTCGTCGTCTTTTGTTAGTAATTGGAGAATTTTCGCTAATTACGCTATTATTCCTGGAACGTTTGAGCTGCTTCTTAAAATAAAAAAAACGTGTAGTGCAAGTGAAACCGCCGCCGCTGCTGCTGCTGCTGCTGCTGTTGCTGCTGATGATGATGATGACTAGAATAAATGACGGATCTATAGCCTGTACGCGTTGTCGTTGTGTCCTTTGGTCGTCTGCCCAGTGCCCACCTGCCGTAAGCGTGTGCGTTGAGTGACAGCCGTCCGTCCGGTGACCTTTTCGACCTTCTGCTTTCCGTCTGGAGTTCGACGGAATCGTAGTAGAGCGGTTCGAACTCGGATATGAAGTCCGTCAACGACTTCCCAGCTGACTTTCCAACTAAACACAAAACGAGCGCTATATAAAGAGCACAAAGAATGGGAATAAGCAGCAAAACCATAATGTAAATGAATGGCCGGGGTGGTGGTATATATATAGTGGTTCTCACACAGAGCAGATCCTACTGAACCACCCTAAATCCTGTTGTTATTATTATTGTAATTTATTTATTTGCTATTAAATTGTGTGGTCCACTAGTTTAAGAACCTTGGGGCCATCGTGGGCGTAGCCAGAATGTTTGATTGGTAGACATTTGGAAGCGTTGGGGAAGGGAAGGCTTCAACTTCTCTTGCTTACGAGCTGCGCTATAAAAATATAATTGCGTCATTCATAAGTAACGTGCATCATTATCTATATGCAATAACAAAGATCAACGCGCAGGTTAAAACACAGGTGCTGTATAATTTTTATTGTGTCCAAGATCCAGTCTACTGTTGCTGTCGGTGGATTTGGAGTATTAAAATTGGTGCTATTAAACTTAATAATAATAATAATAATAATAATAATAATAATAATAACAGTTAGTGGTAGTAATAGTAGTAGTAGTAGTAGTAGTAGTAGTAGTAGTAGTAGTAGTAGTAGTAGTAGTAGTAGTAGTAGTAGTAGTAGTAGTAGTAGTAGTAGTAGTAGTAGTAGTAGTAGTAGTAGTAGTAGTAGTAGTAGTAGTAGTAGTAGTAGTAGTAGTAGTAGTAGTAGTAGTAGTAGTAGTAGTAGTAGTAGTAGTAGTAGTAGTAGTAGTAGTAGTAGTAGTAACAGTTAGTGATAATAATAATAGAAATTGTTGGTTGTATGTAAATGAAATTGAGTTCAAAAATCTTTCTGGCACGGGCGTAAATCACGGGGGGAGGCTTGGGGGAGGCTTGGGGGACGGACCCACCCAATAATTAGTGAAGGGGATGTGGAATCAATCGTCCATTAAACCCGCCAACGTTAAGACACTGTGTTAGACTCTCTCTGTCTCAAACTATTTTATGCTGAAAGAATGAACACAGCTAATGGAGATTAGAAGATTAAGCTGCATTTTGTTTCACATAATAAATGTCAATACTATAGGCTAAACGCATTAGATTTGATTTAGCTTAATGATAAGCTTAACCAGTTTAGCTTCAGTATGTTTTACTTATATAGGCCTATTCTTGTATATTATCTATATCGGTCTACGTTCACACACACACACACACACACACACACACACACACACACACACACACACTACATCCGTGCAAAATAGTCGTAGACCAAACAGATGCTGCATGGACTATCGATTTTTAAAAACTCACCATAGTATCCAATATCCCTCCAAAAAGTGGGATTTCAATACTTATGGGTGTGAATACTTTTTTTTAAATATTCTTATCCCCCCCCAATGGTGATGCCAGTTTTCTAGCGATGTTCAATGTGAGGAATTTAGCATTAAATTTTGTATTCGGTGAATAGAATAGCGCTAGTTTCAAGACCAGACCCAGATAGAGCGATTTTCGTAGTTGTTGATTTTAGTTTCAGACAACGACATCGTCATCATCATCATCATCATCATCATCATCATCACAACAACATCTATCGTAATCGTAGTCGTCAAAGTCCTCAGGCTTAAAACAATCCAGCAGTGTTTATATATTTTGTATTTTTGCTATATTTCAGATTCGGCATTGAACACACTTGTTTGTTCTGTATTTTGTCATAAGAATCCATCGGCGAAACCGTTAGTTAGCATATTTGAATGTCTCAAGGTGCGTTCACACAAGGCTCTGCACACAAACATTGCCGTGTCACACACCCACTCTTCAAAATTATTATCTTCGAATATTTCATCTTTGAAATTAATTAGCCAACAGAACTTTAGCGACACTATGTCATTTGCCAGCATCAGATTCATCGGCCATTCGATGTGCTTTGATTCAAAGTCATTTTATTCTATCATAAGAATCACGTGATCTGGGCGATTTAGGAAGTATTGACATCTGCGAAAAAACACTAAAATGCCTCTTCACTCTTCACTTTGTCGGAAAGAGTGCGTTCACTTTCTTCGGATGAAGTTATAAAGACAGTGTAAATGTCATCGGAGCAATAGGCCTACATCGCAATTTGCGGTGTTCGTAGCATTTTACCGGTCAAAAATCAAAGTGGATTTTTACGGCCGCGGAGTGGGGGTCATTGTATGGAGTTAATCCTTACTGTGGAGACCACTGCGTAGCACGCGTTCGGGCCGTTCGCCCTATCGAATCAACAGCCCCCGGACTGCCCTGGGGCCACCCTGGGCTGCCCCTCAGCTGCCCTCTGGGCCGGCGTCGCTTGAGTCACGGCGGCGCATTGATCGCGCGGCGCTGTGTCCAACTCCCCTCCACCCACCCACCCATCCACCCATCCGGCCGTTTCACCTTGACCGATGGCCACATGCCATCGCTTGTCAAGCCCCGCTCCCACCCACCCACCCTCTTCCAGTCCCACCCCCTCTAATTCCGGACTCGAAGTTGGCAATTACGGCGAATAGCAAATCGGTGGCAGGCGTCGTCCGGAATATATGAAGAGCGCATGCGCAAAGGAAAGACCCTGGAATCACTTCCTAGATGCTCACTACGCAGCAGTGGATCGACCTGGAAGGGGCAAGAACTTCTCATCTTTCGACGCAATTTGGAACTATAATAATCTAGAACGTAACCCCTCCCCCCACTCCGCATTAATCTCTTCTCCTGTGTCACCACGCAAAAGCGTGCAAATTATATGCTACGATATATATATATATATATATATATATATATATATATATATATATATATATGCGTAAAATTCAATTTAGCCTATGAAATTACGCACTTTTCATTATCTAATCATCTATGATCTTAAACTTATATAGCGCCACTTTAATAATGCACAAAAGCGTCGGCGCACCGGATCAAAATCCTTCGAGATCCAGGTGGTCGAATCCAGGATGCCATACTTAGGGCAATGCCTTCAACAGGCGTTTGTAACTTCATAACTGTATAACACTCCCACCGTGAATAAAACTAAGGCATGGATTCTGGCGCCCCTCTCCCCCCCCAGACGGCTCTCGGGGCAGCTTCCCCCTCTAGTTACGGCTCGGGGGCACTCTCCTCTTGATCGAGAACGCCCCCTCCCAAAGGGTCGGAATCTTTGTTTTCTCTTGCGTCTTCGATCATTAGTCTGTTTGGCTCTCATCTTTTGTTGCTTTATGAACATTCGAACACTTAGCCTGGGATACAAAAAGCCAGCAGTTTAGCAGACTTAAATCCCAATTGATAATTATTATTTAAAACTTATTTTAGATTTATTAGAATTCGTTGACACAGAGCCTTGTGGTTGCCAGCGTCAGTGTAACCATGTTTTTAATTGAGGTCCCAGTCCTCTAATAATGTTTTTGGGGGTGGCAGGGGTGCATGGGGAAATTTCCGCTTTCTCTTTGTGCTTTAGAATTTTTATTGCGATGCTATTTAGTAATAAGATTCTGTCTCGGTATGTCTCTGTGTCTGTGTCTCTCTCTGTCTCTCTGTCTCTGTCTCTCTGTCTCTGTCTGTCTGTCTGTCTCTGTCTGTCTCTCTGTCTGTCTCTCTCGCTGTCATCTCTCTCTCTCTCTCTCTCTCTCTCTCTCGATTTTGAGATTCTTATAACCTTCTGGTACCACGGTTGACAGGTGTATGTTTACCTGTTGTTGAAGCGGATGTGACGTAGGCGACAAGCGCCTTCATCAGAAACATCATAAACAGAGTGACGTCCATTGGTCCACATCAGATAACGGAGGATCCCTCAAGGACGTCTGCTCACCACCACAGAGGCAACGCTCCCCACCGAAACACCGCGGCGTCTCCTTCCGCCGTCGACCGAAGGACATGGAACGCGCTCTTCCTAACGCGCACTACATTTATCCGCGCAACGACACATTGCCATGCTTTATATACATACATACATACATACATACACAGAGCGTCGTAAAAGTATATTACGAAGACATTGTAGAAGCGAATTTTCCGTATTAATCAATCCACGGTGTGTTGGCGTTGGAAGAACAGACGGTCAGAAACTTCCAGAATTTCTAATCAACGACGTCGTTCTGAAAAGGGTCTGAACACGCGCGGTCCGGCAGTTGGAATTTCAGGGCTCTGGTGGGAAGAAGGATGCGATGACGACAGAGATCCATCCCTAGAATATCTCATTCCCACGATGGCCGCCGTCACGGACGGCCTTCGACGGGGCGGCGGCGGCGGTGTCTTCCGGGCGCGGCCAGGCAGGCGCAGGGCACGCGCGCGCCGCTCGCCACCGATCCGGCGGCCCGAGATGCAGCGGGCGGGCGAAGGGAAAGACGGACGCACAGGCGGCGGGTCCGTCGTCGGAATTCTACTTACACGAGAACGACGAAAGGGGGAGGTAGAAGGAGAGGAACCCGAAGGCTGGGACCCGAAGGCTGGAGACTGCCATGCCGGCCGCCAGCCGCCGCCGCCGCCGCCGCCGCCGCCGCCGCCGCCGCCGTGGCCGCCGCCGTGGTCATCGGCCAAGCAAGGCCTTGCTGCTGCTGCTGATGATGATGCTGAGACAGAGGCGTCGTCGTCGTCGTCGTCGTCGTGGGGAGACGACGATCAATACACCCTTATGCAATCGGCGAGGTCTTGTCAAATCTCATGCATATAGGCCTATATATATATATATATATATATATATATATATATATATATATATATATATATATATATATATATATATATATATATATATATATGCAACGTATATATATATAAAAATATTGTATTTGCAACGTTCCATAATTACATGTATATGCAGGGTGGTCCTATAAATACGAGGCCATCTTGTATCGCTGCTAAAATTGTGACGACCCGTTCGGTCGAAGTGCGTGCATTTTGTTGTACTTCAACACGGTATTGTGCAGTCGTTTGTTGTCTCTTCTAAGTTCAACCAGCAGTGGCTCCACCTAGCGAAAATAGTTATGCTGTAGGACACGCGCACCAAGGTCAGATCATTTCCTAGTAAAAGTTTTGCGTAGCAACGACATCACTGTGACGTCATCAAAGCAGACGACAGTAAGACACTGCATTAAAAATTCAACTAGGCCTACTCGGTACTTTTAGCAACCAAACATAGTAACTTAACCTACTGGAAATCTGTTTTCGCCAGGTGGCGCCTCTGTGTGTTGAAATTCTATAGTTAAAAACTTAAATGACTGTAGGCCTATTCGACTATTCCCCATTATAATTATAATATCGCAGGATAGCACCAGCTACCGTGCATTTTGACCCGCGCGTCTTGTCAAAGCTTCTATTCTGAGACAGGATATTCCCGTTTTTATCGGACCACCCTGTATGCATAGGCCTATGTTTACGCACGAAGTCGATAGATGCCAGTGGCGTAACCAGAGTCAAAATGGAACCCGGGCAGCTGACCAACTCAACAGTCGTTTAAAATACAACTGTAAATGTCAATATTTACATTATGTTTATCAATGCAAATTTCAAAGTCACAATAGACTAATGATTGAACGCAATATGTGATTTCTTGCATGAACAATTTGATAAAATGCCACCAAATTTTTTTTACATCACAACAAAACCTAGGCCTAACAATCAGTCAGCTAGTTTTGAGGAAGTTTAAGCTTCAAACATGTAGGCAGTGTTTAATCTAGACTCCTGGACTCCGGGGGGAGAACTGAAAAAGCCGGGGGGAACTGACAAAGCCGGGGGATAATTCTACTAGGGGCCGCTGTTAGCATGGAGGGCGCCACAAGCCAAATATTGGATGGGCCAACATGGCCTGTTTGAAATTAGACAAGCAAGGACTAGTGCTACAGTAGGCTATAGATATGGGCTATAGATATGCAAAAATTCAGAAGAGTGATGAAACAAATTAAAACCACATATTCTTGTGTCCCCATCTTTGCTGTGTCAAACTGTACTAGAATTGTCAATATATTCTGTCTCATTTTTTTTTCTAGAGCTTTCGAAATGCCACGAAAAATAATGAGCCATTTGAAACGACACTATACAAAGTCTTTCAGAAATCTATTCTCTGTCAAATGTCTAAAAAATCAATCGAGAGATAAGATGGCGCTTAAGAGAGCTGGTTTCTTCTATTACAGGTTTTATAGACCACAAAAATATTATAAAATTGATACCCTGTTTGAAATTGGACAAAGCAAGGATTAGTGGTACAGTAGGCTATAGAAAATGTGTTCAATTGTTTTTAACAGAGGGGCTACTGTTGCTAGACTCACTATTCCCACCAAAATTTTTTGAATCCACTCGCGGTCGGCCTCGACCAGGGGAAGGTCGAGCCAACCCAGCCCATCTGAGTCCTGACAAATAGAACGTTGGTCTATGACTATGAACCGACCATTTAAATCCTGTTGCTAATAAGTGACTGCTCGTTAGCTACTCGAAATCTGCATCCATTTTCCCGTAGTCTCTCTTCTGAACTTCTCTCAGTTTCTACCTTCCTCGTTTGAATTTCCATTCTTCAGATAAATGGCAATTCTTTTTCTCCTTAAGACTTTTCGGGGTTCAACCCCCCACCCTCGAAATTATGTCATGAAAGGCTTCTTTACTCAAGATTATAAATGACAAGTTAAATGTCATGTGTGGTGAAACATAGGCTTCTGGTCGTAAAACTTGTCTTGCAAGTAATCCAACTCTAACAAAGTTTGGATAACAAGACTCGGGCAGCTCCTATAAAATCGTAATTACTGTAGTCTTAATTCCTGCAACCTTTTGCGGTTTATGGCTTTCCAAAGGTGGAAATTCAAAAATGTGTCTGGAAATCTAGTCACTGACTAAAATACAGGTACAGCGACATTCAACAAAAGCCACATTTAATGGAATGTTCAGGTTGCTTATATTAATTAAACATTTAACATTAAATGCCAAATATTAATATTAAACCTTAAATATTAACATTAAATAAAAATCTACAAATTCAATTCAGTATGTGCCATGTGGCATATAATGGTAGATAAATTTCACAGGAGAGAATTATAATACAAGATGACCAAAACAACCGACTAACAAATACAAGTTATACATTAAAAAGAATTATAACAACCTATTAAAATAGGTTCTAACAAATACATAAAGTACATACATACTTTTAAATACAAGTACATCTTGGCGATTTGTCACATTCAACCGAAAATTAAAAGACCATCCATCATATTCAGTAGCAATTTTAAATATTTTCATTCAACTTGCAGTATTCATGTTTTAGAAATTTCATTAGTGTTAAGTGGTAACATTATTTTTTGCATAATTATTAGACACGGTAGCAGACCCTGAAGTATAAATATATTGGTTCAGGTCAGACTGACCTTTGACACCATTTAAGCCTAAACATTTTTTTAGTCATATGACACGAGGTGACTAAAAACTAACAATAAACAATTTCCAACAATAATTTGAAGCAGTTTAGCAAATTCCACGATTCTTAAGATAAAAACATTTCACTGATCACAACTTCCAGCACAAGTGCATCGTCAATTCTGTGTACCGCTAATTTGCAATGCTACAATCTCAAGATTTGTTTGCTTATAAGCAGAAGGTGTGGAACCACAACAAAACACCAAAGACCAATATTGTAAATATTGTAAGCAATGGCAACTTTTACAGCATTGGTAGACGCAAGTCTTCGCATCTAAACATAGCACTGACAGATATGAAAGGTGTAATATATCTTCTGGAAATTCTATCACGGTTGAAAAGTTAGGACACAAAAGAAAGCAGACATGCATTTCTCTAATAAAATAGCAAATCTACATAATTATCTAGCGGAGTTATAAAGATGAAACACTGGAGTGAAGCTAGAAATATTGTCATCATTGTCACAACCGCAATTATTGCATTGTCCATATCGGATAAACCTTTGCATCAGCATCTGGCAGGAACAAATTATAGGTACTAATGATGGGTACTAACAGATATCTGGTATCTAGTGTAACTTACCAGCTACAACTGATATCTGAAATACTGAATATAAATTGGAATGTAACAGATGCTATCATTAATTTTAGCAATGCAATAAAATCCATTAATGGTAATTGTCAGTGAAATTTTTATCCCAAAACACAATAACCAACTATATTTAATATAAAGCAGTCGGAAATGAAATCACATAAAATGAATCTTACTGCACCTTTCATAGTACAAGTAATTTTTTAAAAACTCTTGTGGCAATACATTTTTAAGCCACACTGGTTAGGTGAGCAAATAATTAAATATGGAGTACAGAGAAAAGTTGAAGTCCTTGCTATGGTCTTCGTGCTGGAGGAGGAGGGGCAGCTGAATGTCGGGCAAACTGATCAGGAACAGGAGGAAGACTTCTTACCCCGTTTCTTGTCGTCGTGGAACCGTTTGACGTAGCGTTTGTACGGCCATTTTGCTAAAACAAATGACGATCTCAGGTACAGAACAGATTCAGCCAAAAACTAAAATAGATCTGTAAAAAATGAGAATTTAGCTAGAAAAAATCAAAGCGGAAAAAATCCAAAATCAATTATCCATCATCCGCATCAACATTCCTGTCTGGCGTCAAAAATCCGACGATGCAAAAGAATGGAATTTCGAAAATTTGCCTCAAATGTGACTTGCCCAAGTAGTAAACATGGCTCTAATTTGGATGGGACTTGGCGTGCCATTGGCCGGTGCCCTAAGCATTATGACAGTGGCGCCATAGAAGTTCAATGACTGGTAGTACAACGGTCACAGATTTGCAATAATTTGGAAAATATTCAAAGATTTGATGCCCTTACGCTTAGATTATAGGCCTCAGCGATTGCGTTACTAGCTCCCCACACTTTCTGATAAATGTCTTCACTGTGTATGGTGTTGAAAATGAAAATACCTTCCCCGGTTTTACACGACCTGAAAACAAAAAGACAATGACAGATTGCAATTGCTCAAACTGCCCCAAAAATTCAAATACAGATTTCGGAACTTGTTTTGTCTTTTGACGCTTAATTTGGAAGTTCCAATCCCATAATGCCTTGTATGCTGGCAACGTATTCAGCCGATTTATTAGATAAATTTTTAAACGGAAAACAGACCTTCCCGATTCGAAAAGGAATTTGGTTTCGTCGCGACTATAGCGCCTCAGCGAAGGCAGCGGCCAAACCATGAGACATCGATCAGGATTATCGACGTCCAGTAGATAAATGCTGTCGGAGGTGATCTGTAGAAGGCACTCGCCGTAGAAGTTCATAAGCGGCGTTTGCAAGAGGAAAACATTGAACGTGTCTGAAAAACAAAATAGTTTCATTACAAGAACAAAGAGAAGAACTGTAAAAAAAATTACAGAGACAAATTCACATTGGCATTCACATTTATTGGTTCAAAATGCAAGATGGCTACTGCATTTAAATGTCTATTAACCCAAAGGGTAAAATGATCTGTATCATTTCCCGACTTGTTCACATCTAAGAAACTCAGTTGACTTTCAAAATGACAAATAATGATGCTGTGTTCTTCACTGACCGGTCATGTTGTTGTTCAGCAAAAGGTCAAGTCGCCGTTCTCCGGACAAACAGCACATGTCCTGCAGGATCATCATCCAGGAAATTGCCTCAGATTCTACACACAGACAACCACAATGTCATACAACATCTCAGATTCCAAACAGGAATTTATGATTGTTAACAATAATAATAATAATTTTGCACTTCTATAGCACCAGTTCTAATACCCAAGGGTAGCAATCGATGGTACTTCAAGTCCATTCACAAAAGATCCAGGTCATTACAGAGATCATTTTTGAATCGGGAAGATCTGTTTTCCATTTAAATAAAACATGGTGACGTCAAGTAATTATAGAAGCAAGCGAAACAGGAGATTCACGTAGAGACATGCAAAGTTCTACGTTACAGAGCAAACACACGCTCTGTTTATGGAAAAGCTCAGCACAAAAGCCGTGTTACTGCACATGACAGCTAAATTTAGAAATAGAGGCTGAGCAAATGCATGATATCCTGGTTCACAGATAACAAGTTGAAATATAAGAGTGAACTTGAACCAGACCCATGTTCATTATTTTAAATGGTGACAAAAAAATAAACTCAAGGATCAAGTATCACACACACTCACGCACGCGCGATGAAAACACGCCTAAAACCTTTCACCCAAATGCAAATATAAATGTACAATAAAAATAATTTGAATAAAGCAAAGCAAAATGGACAGGAAGAATTTACTGTGAAATAAACTAGAAAAAATAACTGGTGATATTACAAAACATTTTAAATTCAGAAGTTCTGAATTATCGAAAGCATTGTACCCATTTGAAGCTCTATCTGGAAGGATTTTCCATTTCTAAAGTAAACAAACACTGTGCTTTTCTCATCTTTTCGCAAATGATCAATGCTTCTGATGTCTTTTAGTTCAACAGGCTTTCCAGAGCTTTCCATTAACATGGACGCCTTTTCGTTTTTATACTTCTCAAAGCGCAGAGGACCACGACTAGAAGGCCTTCGTAGGATCAGCCAGTACTGTTGGTACATCTAAACAAAATAGTACCAATGAAGTTCATGCAAAACATCACAAATAATACGTGATAAAATACAAATAAGAATAAATGAAGAAAGGAACAAATCCTTTGCATGTGTTACCCTATTTAATGACAAATTATCTAATTTTGTCAAATGGCTTATAAAAATTAGCCGTTGTTTATAAACATGCTGGTACTCTGCATTACCATCAAATTGGCCACTGTCTTTTTCATTTACGTCATGCAATTAATGCAACAATACTTTGAAGAAATGGGCTGTCTAAAAAGCTATTGAAATCCTGGAGCAGCAAATAATAATGTGAGGCTAGGTAAGCAAGAAAATAAAATCTTGTGAATTTATATAGCATCTCTGATAGTAGTACTGCAGTAGCTGCATATATATATATATATATATATATATATATATATATATATATATATATATATATATATATATATATATATATATATATATATAGGTGCCAGTCTAAATTTGAAATAGCCATAGCCAGTTAGGGTCATTTTATCCAAAGGGTCATCCTGGTTGGAACTGTGGCATTGCTCAGATGGCTAAATCCAAAATCATGACAGAAAGTCAATTCCAATATTAAATGTTGGCAATTAGACGATGTGTGCGGCACAAGACACTCACCCCAAGTCGGCTCTTGACTTTGACGGAGCCTTGTTTAACAATGTCATTGAAATTTGCTGACATTTTACGATGATAATTGGCTTCTGCATGCAAAGCAAACAGCTTACTGCTCCCAACCGATACGATGTTGCTGATTTTTAAGTCGACCAACTAGATTATTCCATTCAGAAAAGAGACGCAACTGAAGCTCGTACTCCTCCTATCCTAAGATGGAGCCAAAAAGAAAACAAAAAAATTTCAAATAACAGACCACAACTAACAAAATCTCTCTACACAGCGCCTTCCTTTAGCGGCAATATTAACATTATATGAAAATTTTGAATCAACTTCATCAGACAATTTATGAAAATTTCAGCATGCTGAAATGAAATATTGAGCAAACAATATGCATGTTGAAGTAACAGCCTCCACTCACTTCTACAGTAACACTAAAATCTGGCAACTGGTGGAAAAACTAATACTCATGCACTTACTCTAGTAAAAACCCAAAGACAATTTGAAATGATGCAATGGGGGTTGTCAGTCACTGAGAAAATATCTGTTGTCATGGTGGTGATGATCTAGTGTCACCAAGAGAAAGATTTTTCCTAACTCAAGTTTAAATAAACTATTAGAAACAATAAAAATAAGCCTTCAACATTTAAGTTTCTACATATAATATTTGCACATAAATTATATTTAATAGCATATCCAACGTATGTAGGTCAGAAACAAAATTCTTGACAAGATTTATTTATAATTATCTGTCACAGAAGGACATCAGATTCTGTAAACAACTGGAACTGAAATACTTAACATGCACAAAAATCATGCAAACTGAAGACAAAAGCGAATTATTTTAACCATTTCTCATATCCCCAAACAGAACATCCGTGTTTTTATCAGCTGCAGTCTTTTATGTAAAATAGTCGACAGATAAAACCAGTATATAGTTTAAAACTTAATTAGATAAATGTCTATTCTGCAATCATTAAAATCCAAGAAATCCAACAACGCTTTGAAGGCGATAATACACTTGTCATTTACGTCTACGTGTAACCCATCCTATCCATCCAATATCCTGCCATGTCATGATGTCCTCGTCGCTACGTGACGGGGTTGACTACTTGATTTCAACGTTGAGCAATAATTCCTCGCTGTTCTCTTTAGTTAGATGCCTCCACTCAGTGGCGGCTCTAGGATTTGGCAGGTGGGGGGCCGTTGGGGTGGCAACCTCTAATCATGGGGGCCAACCATTTATTGTTTAATGTATGTAGCATTAAGTATAGGGTCCCAACTGGGGGGGCACTGGGGGGACCAGGCATTCAATAGGGGGCACGGGTCCCCTGCCCCCCGCCCCGGTGGAGCCTCCACTGCCTCCACTAGTGGTGTTCCTTTCATGTTAGTCCACTTCGCGATGTTATCTGTCCAGCAGAGTCTATGTCTGTCTTGCCTCCTGGTTCCTCCCGTTAAACCCCGTTATTATTGAGTTTTCAATATGTCCTCAATTAATCCCCTCTAGGCCTATTCAGACGGAGAATATTCGTACCTTGGTTCGATCCAGACATTAACGAGAAATAGCAGAAGTAGATTACAGTACAAAATCGTTTCTTTGTTGATGTTGTAAATCGATTTTTAAAATTCCAAAATCCGTATCTTTACAGTTTATGAATATCTAAGATGCGATTTTTACTTCCGCGTATAGGATTTTCCCGCAACGAATTCAGTGACGACGCTCCGCCCACATCGTGTGATTGACAGCCAACGTCTTCCTAGTTCAACTACTCGTCAATAATAGAGTTCACTGATTCTCATGTTGATGCTAGCTTTTCCTCTATCTAGGATTCAAGGCTATTGAATGTGGAAAGTTACTACAATGGTTTTCACACAGGTTTACTTACCTCCTAAGCCACTTTAAATCACATATTATTATTATTATTATTATTATTATTATTATTATTATTATTATTATTATAAAATTATTATTATTTTACTACTGCCCGAGTGGTCCTATCGAAGCGCTAAAGAAATTACTTACCTACTTTCGTGCTCAAATGGAAATGGCGGCAGTGTTGATGTGTGGAGTTGAGTTTCTATGTTGATAGAGGAATGAGGTTTGAAGTTTTAATTAATTTAATTTATTAAATATAGAATTTTGTTGCGCTGTTATCCGAAGGAGATGCCGCTCATTGACGTCGACGGTGTTCAAGTGAACTTTCCGTTTGAACCGTATCCGTGTCAGATGAACTACATGCGAAAAGTGATCGCTTGTTTAAAAGAGGTAGACCTATGCGATTTCTTACATCAATCAATCAATCATTCAATCAATCAGTTTGTCAGTCAGTCAGTAGTAATCATTGTTAATGGTAATGTAAGTAAGTAAAATCTCGTGGATTTCTATAGCTCCTTGGTAAGCAGCACAACAGTAGCTGCTAGGGTTGCCAGATCTTCCGTATTTTACGGGAGCTCCCGTATTTCAGCCCCAGTCTCCCGCCTCCTTATAAGTTATAACCTGTTTGTAGTATTGATTCACTACATGCAGATGATGCAGCGCATTGAACAATGTTGTTTATTGTTTTTTTCTTAGTCTATACTCTATAGTAGTGCAGTGGAGTATAGCTCTAGCCATAATAATTCACAATAAACTGGACCGTGAAGTGGACGCATTGATCACAGAAACAATCTCCCGTATTTCGACTTTGGATCTGGCAACCCTAGTAGCTGCTTATTCTTAGGCACTCAGCCTTTCTTAAGATAGCTATGGGAAAGGTATATGATCAGCCAGGCTAGAGTCAACATCCAAAGGGGCACAATGTAGGGGCACAATGCAATGTAATACATGTAAATGAAACCCTAACTACTTAAGTGTATCAATGCTCAGGGGGTTCGCATTCATAATAATTCATAGATTTTCTTAAATTTCAGGATTACAACGGCATCCTTGAAAGTCCAACCGGCACCGGAAAGACTCTTTGCCTTCTCTGTGCGAGTCTTGCGTGGCTCGAGAACAAGAAGGCGCAGATTCAGAACCAGAGAAGACTTCTTCAGGACGCAGATTTGAATTCAACTCTGGTTGAAAATGTCTACAAGGACGACCTGTCGAAACAGCTTGACCTGGCTGCTGGAGTCTGGAACGGACAACTGAGTTCGTTCGTTGTCTTTTAGATTATTTTACGACTCTTTAGATCAGAATCATGGAGTCACTTCTATTTAAATGACAAATCATTCGAGTCTCGTTTGAGTGGATACTGCAACTGAAACTAGTGTCACTCTAAAAAATCTCAAATAATAGAAGTAACTCGAGTAATGCATTGCCTTTTCTTTTACCTTGTCATTCTGACACTCATCTGACTATTTCCAAATACATTTACTGATTTTAATCTAGATATTTAGTACATGGATCCATTCCAAATTCCCATTATTTATTTATATTTTAGATGTTGTTCAATATTTTAGTTGGTTTTAGATGTTAATCAGAATTCTTTTTAGTAACTGATCATCATAACTGATCATCATATTAGTTGTCTGAATTGATGCTGACAATTGCCCTTAGATACGCCAAAGATCATATATGCGTCGAGAACTCATTCTCAGCTCAGTCAGGCTATGCAGGAACTGAAGAGAACAGCCTATGTGCAGTGAGTACACACGGTGGGATAGGAGGCATTAACATGTCCACTCTGGTTTCAGACACGAACGCCTTCACATTGCTTGTTCTCAGCTTTATGCTAGGTTGTTTCCTGGCTTCTTCTGGATTGCAGCCTTTGTGTAATGTGTACTGATTCCAATGTACTCGTTTGCAGCACGCTTCTAGCTCATTGGGGCGGGGTTTACTTGTGCATTTCTTGTCCTCTTTCCAAGGTTTAAACTAGAAATTTTGTTCTCTTTGGTTAAAAAAAAGAGAAAATCAGATCTTGAATTTTTGATCATCATGTGCAGTTGGTATCAGCAATAGGTGGTGTTATGCTGACTGTGGAAAAGGGAATTTCCCGGCTGATCCACCACAGACAGCCATCTGGTTGTCTATCGTGATATCCTGGATTTGACCTGGATCTTGATCAGCTGATGTTTCTACACATAAAGTGGCGCTATAGAAGTTTAACTTACATTAGGCTGATTCTGCATTATAGAGGGCTTCTTTTGAGCATGTATAAACATTACATGGAACATAGCGGCTAATAATAATAATAATAATATAATAATAAAGTCTTGAACCAAGTTTGTTTTTGTTTAATGTTGCTAGCTTCAGGGCCACTGTTATTGGATCTCGCGAGCAACTCTGCATCCATCCACACATCATGAAAGAACAGAATAATACAGCAAAGGTAGAAGTCATTGATGTCCACTTACTTGAGTGTGAAATTCAAGACTTTGTATATTAATTAATCTTTTATGTGAATTTGTTCATAGTCTTGAAAATTTCAATTTTACAGAGTGGCGCAAAAAAACCGGACTAGTCACATATACTGTAGGTCTGCATTTAATATAGTCCAGTTTTTTTGCACCACCTTGTATATAAAAATTAAAGAAATTACCATTCCGTTATTATCGTTTGGTTTATATTTGTGTTTTTGTTCTTCATTTAGGTCCATCTTTGTCGAGCAAAAGTTTCTGCGAGGTCTTGTCACTTCTACAATCAAGTTGAAAGTAAATTGTAGTTTTGCATAAAATCATCTGATTTATGTGTCTTAATTTTTATAATTCAAATTATTTTTAAAAATTTCATTGAGTTTATATTAAACATAAATTTTGGATTAATGATATTTTCCTTCTCCTCCTCATAGTCATCATCATCATCATCATCATCATTATCTTTTGATTGCATTGCTTTGTGCATTTCAGATGGAAAAGGAAATTTTGCAAATCATGTTTTAGACATTGAAGACCTTGTAACTCTTGGACAGAAATGGAAGTAGGTTTTGAGCACAGCCCTGTTTCATGATGTACGATGCATTTGAACAATGTTCTTTAACATATGCACATGTGTTGTGTACCTCTTGTTCCACATTTACGTGAGATATTTCAGCCAGGTATTGTTCGTCATTTACAGTAGGTCAGACCTTTCCGTTGTTTATTAGAAATGTTTGTGCATGGTACCTGAGGTAGAATCATCAACCTAGATTTTTTTAGTCACCTGGTTGATGTCTTCTGTGTTCAGTTGCTGTCCGTACTACGTCACAAGAGAACTTAAAAATGAAGCGGATATCATCTTCATGCCGTACAACTACCTTTTAGACCCAAAGGTATTCTTGATTCAGCTTGGAGATCCCAAGTAATCCAAGGAGTCTTTGAAAGTTCTGTAGGGGCGGGGGCTATCTTTATCTTTATTTTATCTTTAGGCAGTTGTGATCTTTCATTTAGTGAACATTGGGACAGGTCACAATGGCCATTCTAAATTAGAGCAGAGAACTTGAAGCTGGTTTGGCAGAAGGCGACAATGTCGGCAAATGCTGTGGGGGAAAGAAACCCCATGACGCCGTTGAATCAACCTTGTCAAGTCCCTCTGTATGTCTCGTGCATTTGCCTTGTGGATATTTCTTGTTATTTATCGCAATATGTTTATCACTCAGAACAGTAATTGAGGGAAGAATATCAGGAAAAGAGACAAAAGGAAGACCAAGGAGGATGCTATTGGACTGGATGATGAAAACAGATGCACAGCATCACAAGACCTATGCAGAAATCAAAGAAGAAGCAAGACGACAAGCAGAGAGGAATGGAAACAATGGAGCCCTGAACCTGTCTCAGGACAGAGAACATGATGATGATGTTTATCACTGGCATTATGCTGAATGTTCAATCGAATTGATGGGTTGATTTTCATTGTTTTTATTGGCCAGGCAGAAATTCAGAGCCTTAGTAATTTTATCTTGACATAGAACATGCTGGAGACTTTTTGCTTTTCAGTTTTCTGACTCCTTATGTAATTCCATTGCTACCCAGCTGATGTTTTTATGTCATATTTATTCATGTTTGAAGCAATAAGCGAATGACAACAGTAATTCACATTCAGGAAGCAGAATGTGCTAGTTACCTGGCGTAATGTATTATTATTATTACAGGCGGATGGAACTCAGATCCAGTCACCGAATTCAGCTAGTTGTCCCCCCTTCATCCAAGATGGCTAAATTTGGGGACCGATCCATCTCGAGGGGAATCCCATACTTTGGAACGCCCTCCCCGAGGAAATTACCAGGGAGACGACATAAGATAGGTTTGCACAGAAACTTAAGACGCGTCCATTTGAATCTCATATCAGATGTCTTTGTAAAGCACTCTTGACTATGGCCTTCGCCAGGCAGATAGTGCTATATAAATTGTCATTTAATAATAATAATAATAATAAAACAGATTTTGAGTGTCTTTGGCAGGATTAATCAGAGGCGTTCCAATATACAATTAAGTCACAGGGTCAGAGGTCAAAGTAATGTCACTCTTTGCAGTACTTTTCACCGTAGTTATTTTGAAATGGTTTCTGTTTAGTTGCGAAAAGCACACGGTGTCGAATTGCAGGGAAATGTCGTGATATTTGATGAGGCCCATAATTTGGTTGGTTATATTAACTGGAATTTTTATTCTTTATATAACTGATTGCTTATTCCTATGGACAGAGTCACATCTGAAGATTGAATTAGGTCAGATATATAAAATTAAGGAAGATGTGTTTTAAATTAGTCTTTAATGAGTTTGTTGAAATTTTGTGTTGATATTGCCAATTATTTTTGTGGATATGGTCTGCATTCAGCAATTCTCTGTTCTGTGAATATATACTACTTTGTTTTAAAAGTTAGGAATTAATTTTCACAGATTTTTCTTTTCTATCTTTCATTTCTTTTGATGGTTTTGCTAGAACCTGACTTTGATTTGCTGAGGTTTAAATGTCACAGGAACAGATTTGTGAGGACAGTTCCTCGTTTGATCTCAGCTCTGGTGATGTCGCTTGTGCCCTGAAGGAGCTCGATCATCTTGCCGTAAAGATCCAGGAGTGGCACCAGGCGGCACTTGGATCGGTCGATCTGGATTCACATGCCGGTTGGTTTCATTTGCTTGTCAACATCAAGCAACTTCTTTTATTGTGACTTGTTTACATTCTTCAGTTCCAATTTCAAATCGAACATGACTATTGACTAGGGGCTTAAGTAGCTCTGATGCATACTTACCTACAAATGTTGTGTACTTAAACTTGTCAGCATTGAGTTGATATTTTGAAGTATTTAATACGAATGCTAGTTTTCTGTTTTAGTGCAGGATTTCACTCTTGAAGATGTTCTACAGATAAAAGGTGAAGAGTCCTTTAAAAGTCTTGAGTTTTGCAGTTGTTTAAATTTTTCAGTTGACTGCCAGTTTACACTCTACATTTACTGGTGCCAAAGTAATACTGCAAGAGAGAACCAACTAATGTTGTTTCATTGGGCTGTTAAAGCCTGAGCAGCCAGCTGAAGGACTTATTGAATCTGACAATGCACGATTACAAGTCTACTTTGGAGCTACTATCGACTGATACCAAGTGCATTATTTTAGTGATGCTATAGAAGTTCTTTAGTTAGTTAGTCTGATTGCTATTGGTATTTCAGAATTCATTTTGTGTGTAATTGAGTTTTGGGGTCTGAACCCCTTGCTCTACCCCTGTGAAGTCTAAATAATCTGTTGCTTTTGCTCTCAATTGCTGTTTTAACGCATTAGCACAGCTTATGGGTCTTGAAACTGGAATCGATGGAATAGAAATTAAAGACCCAAGTGGAATTACAAAAGATGGAAGGTGTGTTGAGCGTGTTAACTCTGTCCTAGGTAGAAACATTGTTTGCTGCTTTAAGAATTTTAGGTTTGAAATTTGTAACTTTGCCATCATCTTTGTATGGTTTGTTTCTTCAGATACACAATTCACTTTCGTGTTATTTTGTGTTGTATGAATTGGTGTATAAATAGTTTGTTGTTTCTGGAATGGCTATTTTGTGCTATGGGATATTATTGGCATTCACAGTGTTTCTTTATTTCAGCTTCATTTTTGAGATTTTCGACAAAATAAACTTGACATTTGACAACAAAAACATTGTCTACAATCTCCTGGAGAAGATGGTTGCACATCTTTCAAACGATGGTAAATAAGTTAAGCAAAAGTTGATCATCTGTTACTTGCAATGTATTATGTTCTTTTCATTCATTATGTCGAAGGTATTGGCTTTGCTTATTGCATTCAATGGTTTACTTTTTATAGCTTCTGGTTCGATCTTTAACTCTCGAGGTTACGGACTGTCGAAGATCTTGGATGTCATTAAAGTAAGTGCAGTTTCCATCAGGGTTAATAACTTAGGCTTGAAATAATTTGTGATATAAGCATATGGGCTCCTTGAGCTTTTTGCCATGCCATCTTACACACCATCATCACTATGCTGGCTGTGCAAACGGGAAAATATAGTTCCATATTCTCTTTTACTTTGAAGTAAAAGTGTCCATTACCATGATGCATAGTTATTGAATTTGTGGAGACGAGTACTGAAGACAGATTTTAAGGTTGTTACTGAGTTTTCACATCTTAATTGTCTTTTGTTGGATTCTTTCTGATTTCAGATTGTATTTAGTGCTGAACCGACAGATTTTACACCGCTCAGCAATCATAAAAAAGCTGTTTCAAAGCACTACAAGGTACTTTGACCCCCGCACATCCAAGACTCAAGAAATCCTCTTATTGTGAAAAGTGATTTATAAGTTGTTTGTTTGTATCAACATTCCTCTGCTACTTTATTTACCAGATTATTAGATTGGGGAATCTTGCCAAGTGGGAGAACAGTTGTTCTAAAATTACGCGTTCATTGAACACTATATTCATTTGTTGTTATTAAATGAGGGCTTCTGACTTGTGTAAAACTTTATTCTCAGGTTCATATTCGAGCAAATACAGCCACAAAGAAGAAGAAATGCGATGGTTGGGGATCAACAGGAAATTCGTCTTCAGGTATTCAGCTATGTTACGTCTTTACAACTGTATTGCTGTGTGCGATTCTTTTGTGATGTGCACAGCAAATGTATGGGGTCGTGTTTGATTTTTGTATGAATATGTTATACGTTCTTTGTACAAAATTGATTAAACCGGTATTTTAGGAAAGGTCTAGTGTGGTATCGGACCGTATCTTATGTGAGATATATTTGTGTGTCATGCGTTGCTTCTGTTGCTTAGGACGGATCTTCAGTTACTGGTGTTTCAGTCCCGGCCATACGATGAAGGATTTGAAATCCAGTGGAGTCAAGTCCATCATACTTACTAGCGGAACCCTTTCACCTCTCTCTTCATTCTCTTCAGAAATGGGAATGTTAGTATCATGTGATGTAATATGATGAAATTAATTACAGGTTAACGGTGATAAAGGGCTGCTAACTTTGATGTTTGTGCTATTAAAAAGAGTAACTAACCCTCTGTTAATCTTAACGGCAACAGACATGACATTAACTTCTCATATAGCTGCTGTTATTTGTGGATTCACTTAAATAAGTAAGTAGGATCTCATGGATTTATATAGTGCTTTGGAAAGTAGTACAACAATAGCTGCTTATTCTTAGGGGTTTGGCCTTTCTTAAAGTAGCTATGGGAAAGGTGAATGATCACCAGGCAATGGTCAATATATCTGAAAGGCAGTGAAGCTAGGTTGTTACAGCTATAGAGGAAACGATTTTAGAAAGAGGAACGATTTAAGCTTAGATCTGAAGATATGAGGAGATATGTAGGAATTATGGGAAATGAGGATTTAGATTTTATTATATGACTGTGTCTAAGACTGCAGAAGGAAGCTGGGGTCGAGTTCCAAAGTTTGGGGGTGGTGTATGAATAGGCACAGTTGAAGGTTTTCAGGGATGACTGATTCAGTGGGTGTGAAAGAACGAGATGAAATGCATAATTTAAAATTACTCTAATAATATGTTACATGGATTTTTCAGTTAGTGATTTAATTTTGAAATAATGTGTCAAATTTTCAGTAATTTTCAAATCCAGTTGGAGAATCCACATGTCATTGAAAATGAACAAGTGTGGATAGGCACAATTGGCAAAGGACCAGATGGAGTGCGGCTTAGCTCAGCTTACGACACAAGGTTTCTAGAAGTGTCTGTAAATAGCTATTGGCGATAGTTTTGTAACCAGCTTCTTCTAGAAAACTATAGACCTGTCAATTTGGGTTAGATTTGGTGGACTATTGCCTGATGCCTTAGGCTCTGTAATAGTGGCCTCACATAAGTTGATTGATTGATTGATTTATTTATTTATTGATTGATTGATTTATTGTTGTACTGTGTAAGCAATTTTGAGCATTTGATTGTGATGTTAACTGTTCATTTGCATTTATTTTGTCTTTGTGCTGCCATCTATGGACTCTAGGTTTAAACACGAATACCAGATTTCTCTTGGCAATGCAGTCGGTACGTATGATGCTCTGTTTATAGGCTTTTGACTTGTTTCTCTTTAGTGTTTTGCCACTGTTTTGGTGTCATTCTGGTGCACTTGTATTTCCTTTCAGTTGAGCACCTTACCTAACTGATACTTTATGTTTGAAATTATATTGAAATACTTGGTGTGGTGTGTTACTATCAATTCATTTAGCTGATTAAATTATTAATTGATTTGTATCTTGAAACTGAAACTTAATTTAAAATGTAATTTTTAAATTTCTGTTGATTGCCTGAGACAAGACAGAAGAGTTTCATTGTTTGAATGATGCATTTTGTGATGTAAATTCCTCAATCTCTTTTCAGTCAACTTTGCTCGGGCTATTCCAAGCGGTCTTCTTCTCTTCTTTCCATCTTATCCAGTGATGGAAACATGTCTGGAAAAGTGGCAGGTAATATGCCTCTCCATCTTTCATCGGTTGCTGATTCAGCAGCAGATGAGATGTAAATCTAACTTGTTTACCGTTCGGTGCAAAGAGTATTTCATTGGTGATTTTTTTTGTTGAAATGGCAAGAATTGTGGTTTCACTTAATTTTATGCACTGATTTCAGGCGTCTGGATTGCGCGGTCGCATTGAACAGCACAAGGCTTTGTTTGTTGAACCGAAATCAAAATTGGAATTTTCAACTGCGATGGACAACTTCTACGAGAAAGTGAGCGATCCCTCGACCAGTGGCGCCATCTTTTCCGCTGTCTGCCGTGGAAAGGTCGGTGTTTTCATCAAACAGCTGTTTCTCCCCAGATATATTCTTGTATGATCATCGATCTTTTTTGCAGAAATGTTTTTTTAATAATTATTTTTAATTCTTTAAAATCACGCTAGAAGCCTGAATCTGAATTTAGGTTTAAGTATACAATTGTTAGGTTTGAGTATACTTAGACATTGAGTATATACTTAGATGATGTCAGATGTCTTTGTTGTTTTCTTAGGTTAGCGAGGGCTTGGACTTCTCCGATGGGAATGGCCGCGCTGTGGTTATAACTGGTTTGCCGTTTCCCCCGCGCATGGATCCAAAGGTCATCCTGAAGATGAAATTTTTGGATCAGGTCAAAGTTCAAGCAGGAAACGGTTCATTGGTATCTTTGACCTTATGCGTACTTCGGTCTCAGTTCTTTTCTTTGTTTACATCTCATCTGAAGAGTCTATTTTTTTTGATAATTTAATTGGATTATTTGTAATGTAATATAAATGCTGTGTATTACTTTGTTGCATATATAAATGTGTGATTTAGAATGTCGAAGAGAGCATTTATGTGATGTTTTAATTATTTGTTCTGTGAAGAGTCTGAGTGGAGACGACTGGTACAAGCAGCAGGCATCGAGGGCAGTGAACCAGGCTATTGGCCGCGTCATTCGACATAGACATGACTACGGGGCCATTTTGTTATGCGATGCGCGGTGAGATATGGACAGTATTTTCACTCTCTTCAGTCTTCCTATTAGAAAATGCTCAAAATGGAAATAGTTGTAGAAGATCTGGTGTCAATTCAGAAAGGCATCAGTACAAAGTTGTCTGTTTGTTTTGTGTGTGTGTGTGTGTGTGCTTGTGGCTGTGTGTGCTATCAAATAGTATTGAAGTATCTCATTTCTGTATTTTCAAAGCTTGTTTAATTCTAAATTGCACGTTGATGAAGTATTTAATTAAGTAGCTGAGGCGTTTTGGAAAAGCGGCTTAAAACTTTGTAAATTCAGTTCTTGTGGTTCAGAGTTGTTTATTTGATTTTTCCGCTGTAGATTTTGTGATAGCTATTCAAATCAACTTCCTCTGTGGCTTCGACCTGCTGTTCGGAATTATGAAAATTTTGGTCAGGCGATGCGGGACATGATGGCATTCTTTAAGACTGCTGAAAAACTGGTACAATGCTCTGTTTTGTCAAAGAGATCTGAATTTTTGCATTGTAGAGTTTCAGAGTCTTGAACTAGAAGACTGCCTTATGCTTTTAATATGAAGTCTCGCCTGATTTCATTTTAGAGAAGTTTAGATCTTTTTTATTTTTGGCATTTCAGTTTCCCCCTCCGAAGCAGACGTCGAAACGGAAGCGGCCGGGTGACGCCCCGGGTTGCCAGGGTGCTTACTTCATGCCCTCGGGTTCCACCGTGCCCCGCAAAAGGGCCATCCAACAGCTGGACAAAGCCAGCGCCGTGACGACCGACGTGCCGAGTCTCGGACCAATTGTTCGTGGTAAGCCTGCCTCTGAGTGAGTTATTTGGATTTAACCAGTTGTCTTATTTAACCAGTTGTCTTATTTAACCAGTTGTCTTATTTAACCAGTTGTCTTATTTAACCAGTTGTCTTATTTAAGCAGTTGTCTGGCAGATGATATTTCACTCAAACTGTGCATCTAAGAATGTTCTAATATATGTCTTCTAAGGCCATTCAAAAGGAGCTGTGTTTTACTAATTATGCAGTTCGTTGACTTTTCCCTCTGTGGTTTTAGAGTATTTGGGACTTCTTGTCTTTAGATGACTTGAGTTTGGAAAGACTAAAGAGGAGTTACGGAGGAGGCACTGTGAAGGTCACCGAAAAGCCAAGAGGAGGCCTGCTGATGGCGTTGAGTGAAAATGAGGTTATTGTCTATCTTGTTCAACTTTTTACACTGTCCTACATCTTGTGGCAAAAAGAAATTCACAAAGTTCATAAATGGCCACTGATCCTTTATCTTTGTGCATTGTAAGCTTTTTAATGAAAAATTTCAATAGACAAGTGCATGTTGTGGAAGAGTTACCACTTTTGGCCGATTGTGTGTTTCAGAGGACTATGGCTAATCCTCAATTAGACGAATTTGAGGTTTGTTTCTGATAAATTATGTTTTTGTGATTTTCTTTAAATGAGATGGAATTTATGGAAGATGATTTCAATCTTGAATGACATTTTTGCAAATCTAATTCCATTTGTTGTATTGGTTTCATAGCTGGTTTTATAAGTTCATTGACAAAACACATATTTTGTGTGATCTGTTATTTAAGCCACCTTCGCTGAAGGAAGTTGCAGCAATCGAGGCGTCAGTTGAACTGAAACCTAGGAAAAGAATTGCATTGAAGGTGGTAACGTCATTTCTCTTTTGATAGAAATGTTCCAATTCTTGTTTTATTTAATTAATTGTTTTTAAACTTCTTGGGTTTTTGAAGTTGAAAATTGTTTAGCATTGGAAATTGGATTTGATTTGTTGAATAATTATGTTCATTTAATTGTATCCACAATATGTGTAAATTTATACAGGTTGAAAATTCAAAAGTAGGAAAGGATACGTTGGAAACTGCAGAGAGCTATATAAAAGAGGTTTGTGTCTACTACTACTGCTGCTGCTGCTGCTGCTGCTAATTTAGAAGTATATGTATTTCACTTTCGTTGCTTGTTATGAGTTTGAGGAAGCATAGAATTTAATCATCCTTGGGTTTTATTTTGAGTTTTTGTACTGTTTGTGAAATCTCCAATATGAGATGCAGTATTTCAGTTTTCCAGGCCATGGATCTTGTATTGATTTCAGTATTATGCTAAAACTGTGTCGACATTTTGCAGTCTGTGGTGGTATTTCATATCAATGATAAGCTTTCAAATTTTCTGCAGGTAAAGAAAGTCCTTAGCAACCACTCGTATTTATATTTCTCTAAAACTTTGACCGAATACAAAGCAGCTGGTCAACTGGATGCGATGGTCAAATGTCTTAATGAGATTTTTGGTCAGGATGTTCATAATCACCACCTCTTCCGTAGTACGCATTCTGTATTTCCTTCTCATCAAATTTTTCAACAATAATTTTGAGTTCTGTGGGTGACTGTAGTTTAGAAATGGATGCGTATTTTGTCGTATTATGCGTACTGACATTAGAAAAGTGAAGATGAAGAATGGAGCTTAAGTACGGTGTTGCCTCTACACTGTGATCTAGTGACGTAATGAATTTATTGTTTGATAGTAAAGTGTAACTTAAAGAGAGATAGTGAGTTAGATGAAATTGTCATAGAAGTAGAAGAGTGGATTAGAAAACTAATCTAATCTGATATATTATGACATGTAAATGTATTGGATTTTGTAAAGAGATGATTATGACTCTTACCTTGGGACCATTTAGTACATAATGACCTCTGTGTGTGTGTGTGTGTGTGTGTGTGTGTGTGTGTGTGTGTGTGTGTGTGTGTGTGTGTGTGTGTGTGTGGCAATTTCTTTATAGAATTTATACGCTACATAAAGCGAGAAGATCGCGAAATATTTCAGCATCACTGCATTGGACTTTTGGGTCCTGAACCAAAGAATGATAGACAGGGAAAATGTTCAGGTGGGTGAATTCGTCGTTTTCTGCAAAATTTCATGAGAAATTCTTGTTTGTAGATTTATAAAAACGTAATCAGTGTGGTTATTGCATCACTGTAACGATTCTAGATCATGAATTTTAGTGTTTGACTGTCCTGTCTTTGTAAGGGAGAGTTGAACTTGGAGCTTAAATTCCTGAGATGTTTGCTTACCCTGTATTTGTCCATTTGATAAGCTTTGTGTTATTTTGGTTGAGTGTGGGCAAAATTTTGTGTTTGTTGAAGTAAGTTTGTCTATAATTATGCAGGTCATTAGCTTTTACTGTTTTTTTTCAGTGTTATAAAAATATTTTTGTAGCTCCAGGAAAACGCACTTTGGCACAGGTTCAAGCTGACTGACTCACAGTTACCCGTATGGATGGCTTTTTGGCAGGTAAATCTTAATTTCTGTATATACCACAATAATTATGCACAGATGAAACATTCTGTTGTGGTTTACATAATGCATGGAACAGTGGCGTAGCCAGGATTTCCGGAAGGGGGGTTGAAAAAAATTTCGTCGATAACCGCCAAGGGAGGGGTTTCACCCCAAAAATCGCCTCAAAAAATAAAAATTACCTAGGCATACATCAACAAATTTTTTTTCGCCGCCCAAGGGGAGGGTTTAACCCCCAACCCCCCCCCCTCCCGTGGCTACGCCACTGGCATGGAATATAATGAATCATCTATTCTGTGGAATTTTTACAGTTTCATATCTTCGTTTTCAAACTGTTCTATTTTGGTAATTGGATTATGTTTCTTTGTTTTAGTATTTATTGAAAATCAGGTTCTTTGTAAAAAAAAACCTCTGGTGTTATGTGGAAAGAAAAACCAGACTTTGCCAAAGTCACATTTGCACATGCTTTGAAAATTCTGCCACTGTAGTACTGTGGAGCAGTACTTTTGGCAGAATCTCTTCACGTTGGCACGTTTGTTGTTTTTAACGGATTTACATTTTTAGTACATATGAAATTTTACTATTTTCTTTTAATGTAAATTATCGTTGCTTCAATTAGGTCAGAGTACATTCCTGGAGAATATTTTTTCCTAATGCTTTCATTTACTGTATGTGGAATATTTTAAACTGGTTTTTATGATGGTAAATCTTGGAATGGTGTATCAACACACTTATTCAGAAATGTGTTTTCAGTGAATCAAAGCTGACAAACCCCTGCTTATTTATTGGCAGCGTGCATATTTTTGTGGCTATTAATTCAGTGGCGGCTCTAGGATTTGGCAAGTGGGAGGTCGTTGGGGTGGCAACTTCTAATCATGGGGGGCCAACCATTTGTTGTTTAATGTATGTAGCATTAAGTATAGGGTCCCAACTGGGGGGCCAGGCACTCAATAGGGGGGCAGGGCCCCCCTCCCTCCCCCCCGGTGGAGCCGCCACTGTATTAATTCAAAGTTTCATAGCATCCCAACATGTCATCAATATATTTGAAATTTAATGCAAAATTATAGAACCTTAACAAACAAACTTCATATCCTGAAACCACAACCAACAGCAACTTCGACATCAATACTTGGCAGTTGATCGTACTTTCAACTTATGACAAACATAAATTAAAGAAACTAGCAAGAAACACTAGATCTGTAAAAAGAGTTAACCAGCGGTGGTGTCATGAATTTTGAAATGGAGTAATGTTTGACATTTTATAATAATGGTGTATATAGATGTCTAATCCTAACACTGATTGCAAATCATCGGTAAGAAACTGCTATAATTTCCAGAAATTACCAAAAATTGGAATGCATAGATCGACAGTAGGGGCCATCCATATATTACGGATGGTCGAATATTACTGATTGAATGACCTGTTTAATAATTTTAAAGAGTTGCATACATTAGCTCCTCTGCTGGTTTCTCATTTTACACGAAATAAAGTTAAATATTCTTTAAATAAGGCTGCCGTCCACCATTTTAACACACCGAAATACTCCCGAATACCAGTTACACTGTACTTGACAAAGAAAAGTCAGTTCTGCATGTTAACTATGACAGATTCCTGATTCAACATAGAAGCCCCTTCAACCAGACACCATTAATACAATACATACTCTTCGGTTATTACTATTACATTTAGAAGGGGACGTCTTGATGTATGATTGTACTCTTGTAACACACATGTTGCGGTTTTGTGTGCATTGACCCATTGGTAATAATTGCAGTGGTGGGCTCTCCCACCCTGAAAAATTTTTCATATCAACATCAGTTCTGCTGCATTACATATTTTCCCCATGCTACCCGTGAATCTGTACGATAAAATCTATAATTTCCCCACTCTTCGTTATTAAATTTTAACAGCAAATTTAGCCAACTAATTCGCAATCGCGTAACTCGGCGAATGGGGAGCTTATGATAATGAATGATAAAAGATGAACGACAGTGATAGGCTATGTGTGTGTGTGTGTATGTGGGTGTCGATTGCGTGCTCTGTGTGTGGGTGGGTGGGTGTGACTGTGGGTGTTCCCAATTAGGGCCAGAGACCCATTCCATTGACTAATTTCTATTCCCATTTCGTATAATTATTGTAGGCCTCTATAGCGGAATTTCCTACCGATCATTTCCTCATCGCTACACACAGCGACGAAACCTATGAGAATGTTCAGCCGAGGGACAAATTCACTGTATTGAGAGAGAGAGGGAGATTTTTGCATAGGAGATCTCTTTTTGCCTGAAACGCAGTGAAAGATATCGTAGGATTTCATCTCAGTCGATCGTCTTAACCAGCGGGTGTGCGTCGAGTGTTTGTTGTGTGGCTATTTGTGATGGATGAGGAGCTGTTCCAGTTCATCTGCTGATCGGTAGAGGAAGGCGGCCGATTCCCTGTATCCGGCGATCAGTTGGCGTATCGTCGCCATTTCACCGCTGCTCAGCTGGCAGCTTCCGTTGCTCGAAACCGACGATTTCACGCTCAGATCAGTGGGACCTGCAATCAAAACGAGACGCCAACGTCGTGCTGTAGTTTTACGATTTTCAGAAAAGCTGTTGTCCGGGGGACAGGGGGTTAGAACTTAGCACTACTTGCGATCAAAAAATTTCCAACCTCCAGTCAACAGTTTGATGCGTCATGGTCAGTGTTTTATCCAGGCCTGTTAAGGTGGGAGATCCCCCCCCACCACCACAAAATCCCCCAAATCCTGGCAATGTTCTTCAGTGGCGGCTCCACAGGGGGGCCCGGCGAGCCCGTGCCCCCTACTGAGTGCCTGCCCCCCCCCCAGTGGCCCCCTGTTGGGACCCTATGCTTAATACTACATCCCTAACAACAAATGGTTGCCCTCCCCATGATTAGAAGTGGCCACCCCAACGCCCCCGCTTGCCAAATCCTGGAGCCGCCACTGCTGTTCTTCCATTGAACTGCGTCTCTTCCCTCCAGCCAAGTCAACCGCCTAAGCTTAATTGTAGTCTGGATAAAACACTGGTCGGGGTATTAGAAATTGTGCTTTAACAACGCTTAAATACTATCTGTTGTTGTTGTTAACCAAAACATATCTCTAAAATTCTAAATGGACAAAAGGTAGGAAGGTGCCAAGGCATTATTCAATAACGTTGAAACTAAGATGGTTGTTGCAGCCACTGTAGTAAGCGTAAGGAGATGCTTACAGTTTTGTTGACAGTATATGTGGTAGCCTATTATGACCAGAACCGGCGCGTGGGGTCTGCAAAGCCTGCGGTCGCAGGGGCCCCGCCGGCCGCAGGGGCCCCGCCGGCCGCAGGGGCCCCGCCGGCCGCAGGGGCCCCGCCGGCCGCAGGGGCCCCGCCGGCCTCGGATATTTGTTTTCATTTAAAGAGTTTTCATTTTATTTTCTTATTCTTAAGTAGTATTTGTTTAGTTTTGTGCTCGTCAGGCCATTTGAAGAGGCAAAAATATATACGGATGACCTTATTTTTGCTCGTCAAGACATTTCAGAAACGTTGCGCTCGTAAAAATTGCAGAAGGGTCCCCGAAAGTCACGCGCCGGATCTGATTATGACATTCGTACAGTAATATCTCTGCATATATACTGTAGATTTAATTTTTGAGCATCGGACAATTTTCTTAAGGCTATGCGAACGATTCTTACCTGTTTGCAGGTGGGCGTTGTTCACCTGTGAGGCAGGATTATGATGGTGATGGTGATGGTGATAATGTGCCGGTCTCTGGTGAGTCACCGACGAATAGGCATTACGGTTCGAAGCTGTCGAAGGGGAGATGGCTGTCAGAGGGTAGCTGTGGATCGATGCCTCGTAGCAGCTGTGCAGGGAGGAGGCCGTGGGCGGAGGCAGTGTCTGCTGAACCCCCCTCGGCTTCTCCACGAGGTGCCCCTCGGGTGCCTTGGAGGGAGAGACAAGGAGGCTGCTCTGTGGCTGGATTATAGGGGAGGCACGCTCCATTTTGGAACAGGGATATGATGACAACCGATGGGAGGCTGTTGGGGGGCCGACTGCCCCGCTGGGTGGCGTGGACGCCGAAGTCTTCGGTGACACGTGACTGCCAATCGTGACTGCCTAAAATACAATGGAAATGATTTTTCGCTTTGTGTAGCCGTCATCATCTTCTTCTTCTTCTTCTTCTTCATTATTATTATTATTATTATTATTATTATTATTATTATTATTATTATTATTATTATTATTATTATTATTATTGTGTTACAATAATAATAATAGTAATTATTATTATTATTATATTAAATCATATTGTTATAATAATTATTATTATTATTTATTATACAATAATAATAGTTATTATTATTATTATTATTCGTCGTCGTCGTCGTCGTCATCATCGTCGTCGTCGTCATCATCATCGTCGTCATCCAGTAACGTTTCAACGTACCATTTGATAAAAACGAGGCAGCTAAAGCATCGTCTTGCTCAGAAGTCTAAATCTAATTTTTCTCGACAGACGGCGCTTTCTGCTAACCGGAAGTGGTTCGAGGCCCATGCGCATGCGCTTGGCGTTGTTGTTCTCGTTTTCGCACGCTTGTGCCAATATTCCCTCGGCTATGGCGGACGTGAGATGAGGAGGAGTGGGACGAATCTGAAGAAAATACGAGCGTTTCAATATTCCATAGACAACAACGGCCTAAGAGACCTCGATTCCTAGAATTTTCCGTCAAACTTAGAGTTTGTTCGTCTCTCAATTTAAGGTCTTTCCTCATCAAAACCGACGACCAAACATGGCAACAGGGCAGACCCTACTGAACCACTTTGAACATCACTACTACTACTACTACTACTACTACTACTACTACTACTACTACTACTACTACTACTACTACTACTACTACTACTACTACTACTACTACTACTACTACTACTACTACTACTATTATTATTATTATTATTATTATTATTATTATTATTATTATCTATTTATTTATTTATATTATTATTATTATCTATTTATTTATTGATATTATTATTATTATTCACACAATCGTAAAATCTTTCGACTTTGATAATGCCATTTATATCGCTACTTATCGTACGAACAAAAACATAGGCGGCGATCATGGGGGTGTTGGGGGTATCGGGACACCCCAAGTTTAAGCCAAAGCGGTGTCCAATAGCTGCTGGTCACCCCCACATGACTGTTACAATTTTAGCATCTACAAGAGTTGCCTCATGTTTACCTGCTAGCAATAGAGCATGTGAAGCTAATAATCGCGGTGTGACAGAAGCCAATGCTGTTGCCTCGTTTTGGCGTCTTACTTGATCGATGCCGCAGACGTCTTTGGTTCGGCGCAGACGTCTGCAGGACTTCAGGTAGGTGCGGATTCGTTTCCTGGCGCGGTCGTGGAACTCGGAGAACTGGCGGTCGCAGGCCTCGAGTATGGCCTGGACTTTGTCCTTCGGTTGCTTCGAAATGGGAACGGAACGATCGAGGTTCTCGTCGATGAACAGACGGACGAATAGCTGCGTCGAACAGAACGACGACGACGACAACTGAAGCGCCTCTCTCTCTCTCTCTCTCTCTCTCTCTCTCTCTCTCTCTCTCTCTCTCTCTCTCTCCAAGATCAATTATAATGAATCGTTTAAATACAGCTACTTTGATTCTCAAGCGCAGTGTGGCATGTGTGTTTTACATGCCTTCGTTCATAATCCAAGGGTCCCATAATCAAGGATATTTTTACACACACCCCTAACACCCCCAACAGCCACCCCACCCCAATTTGAGACCGACACCTCCCAACAACCCCAATCAGCTATGGAATTACCTTTTTTGCTTGGGGACTTTTTGGCAGGGTCTCCCAGAATTTACGTACACTCCCACCCCATTGATAATCCTAGAAATAACCCTGTCCATAATGGTGTCTGAGAGAAAGACAAGTTGGACGAAGGCTGGAAGATAATTTTTAATTGTTTCGTTAAGCTGAATAAGTTAATGACAGCATGAAACAGCTTTCGCCTTGTTATGTACAGAGTTGATCAGAGGGTGGGGGAGGGGGGTATCATCAAGCAGTAAACAGGAAGTTCCCCGTCTAAATAGCGCACTAAAGAGCCCCTTTTGGGTCCAGTGGTCGAATTTTCAAGAAAACAATTACGAAAATTTACCCACCAGAGAGAGGCTAAACGTGTTAAAGCTAAAATGTTCTTTTTAATTGTGGGTTGGTTCGTTGTCGATCATTTGGGGGAGGGTGCTTTAAGCCCACGACAAATTCCCTATATTGATCACTTCTTTGGTTGTCCGGTCAAAGAACTGTGAAGCTCTTATTTCACTTGGCAAAGAATTTGGTCATGAGATTTGGCGTCAAATGCCTTTGACGTAGCGTTACGCAACACGGTTACAGCGACGTCAACAGTGCTCACGTTAAACGCCTTCAGTCGCTCCGGATCGACGTCATGTGACGGGAGTTTGGCGTCATCGTCGTCGTCATCGTTGTCGTCATCGTCATCGCGGTTGTCGTCGGCTGCGCCTTCGCTCGCTTTGGTCGAGCTCTTAGATTCAAAAACAGGATCCTTGCAGTGATAATGAAAGAGACGTCATGACAACTGGGGTCCTCTTCTTACCTTCGGATCTCACTTTCCTTTCATCCGAAATAGTTATTCACCAGCGCATATTAGTCACTTCATGGACCGGTCTTATCGTTCTAAATTCTAATCTTAAACTTCTATAGCGCCATTGCATAATGCATAGAAATATCAGCCGATGGAATGGCATGCCAAATCAAAATCTACAGCTACTGCAAGGCATACTCCGCTCCAGTGACGCAGCCAAAGGGGGTGGGGTGGGGTTAAACCCTCCTGTCTGCCGAAAACTAAATATTTTTAATTAGTTTCTATGCATTTTTAAAATTTTTTGACGCGACTTTGGGGGTGAAACCGCCCCTTGGCTGTGGGGTGTAACGGCTTAAGAGGTGAGAACGTTTTTTGCTTGTCAAGACTTTTCCAAAGTTGGTCACGGTCAAAACCAAAATCCAACATCCCCCTTCCGGAAATCCTGGCTACGCCACTGTTCCGCGCTAGATAAGCTAAAACAATTCTATAGGACTTAAAATTTTCTCTTTTAGCTCTTAAAAATCTATTGACGATTCCTTGAAAATATGTATTTCAGAATTCAAACCAATTATTTGCGCTTTTCTAAAGAAACAGCGATAAGTAATGAAAAATGGCGACAATTTCATTTCCAAAAGCGGTCTGTAATCAAAGAATGAAAAATCACAATTTTGTTCGAAAATTAGGGAAATCTCTCGTCGCTGCTAGTGAGATGATTGCATCTTCTAGATGTTGAAGATCTACTTAAAAGTGGCAACACTTATTTCGCTAGCAACGAGTTCGTTTCCGTGCTTACGTCATGGCTGTCGTTGCTATGGCGCCTCTTTCGCTCCGGATGTAGGCATCTGTCTTCCGGTCTACTCAGCCCCGAAGTCGCCATGTTTATCGGCTTAGACGTGTGCGCCGTCAGCGGCGGCGGAGGCGGCGGCGGCGGCGGCGACTGTTGCTGGTCGGCGCAGAGCTGCTGCACTTCCGGAATTTCCGATAAAGATGGAGTGATTCCAATGGCAGCCGTCCAGAGATCCTTCATTTCGGAAACAGTGTCTGAAAAAACCCAAAGGCTCTCAGGATGCAAAGACCTTCCAAAGGTTCGTAACCAAGGCTAGAATACTCTCTCTCTCTCTCTCTCTCTCTCTCTCTCTCTCTCTCTCTCTCTCTCTCTCTCTCTCTCTCTCTCTCTTTGTCTGCCCGTTTCTCTGTCTTTGTCTCTGTTGCTGTCTGTCTCTGTGTACCCGAAATCGTACCGCAATTGTCTATATGTCGCTTTCTATGTCTTCCAGTCATTCTGTATGCTTATCAGTTTGCCTATCTGTTTCTCTAAGTATGTATGTATGTATGTATGTATGTATGTATGTATGTATGTATGTATGTATGTATGTACGCGTGAAATGTGCTTTATGTTTGCGTATCTATTTTTCTTCTTCGTTCTCTTTCTCGTCTATCGTCACCGAAGTTTAAAAGCGTTTAAGCTGATCTCTACAGCACCATCCGCAGTACCCTGTACACAGTACCCTGTACAGTACCATGAATACCGTAGTTTCGTACAATGACGTTACGCACCGGTCTCGATCTGCATCGGAGGATGCCACGTACTGTCGTCTGCCTCCATCTCCTCTCTCCTCAGCAGCCGACGACCGATTGAAGCAGAGGGTCTGAAACACGGCGCATGCGATTGGAGGCGTCGTCTCTCTCTCTCTCTCTCTCTCTCTCTCTGTCCCTCTCTCTGTCCGTCCGTCTCTGTGTGTCTCTCTTCGTCACGGCGTAGGGTCGCCTGCGTCGGGGTTGTATCGACTTTCTTGACACCTGACGATCGCCGCGTTGGGGGTGAGGGGAGGGGGCGACGGTGGGGGCGGGGACCGGTTAAGGTAGAGACGAAGGAGGAGAGGCACGAATGCGGCCTGTGACCGTTGCCGCTCTCTCTGGCATCCTCCGTCGGGTCGCCCTCACTCCCCCGGCCCCCGCCCCCCGCCGCCCCCAGACCCCCGTTGCGTCCTCTATACACCACGGCGGTTCTCGAGCGAACAGGTGGCGTTTGGAGTGAGTCGACGGCGGTGCATACAAAGGGTACAGAGTGATGAACAGCAATCGATGTCTCGTCTCCCTCTCTCCCTCTCCCTCTGCGGCGTCTACCTGAGCCCTCCCTGTAACCTGGCCACCGCCGTCATCTACCTGCATCGGAGGTAGTGACGCTTTGCCTGGCGTCGTCGCCTTACCTGTGCTGCTGCTGCTGCTGCTGCTGTTGTCGGCCTCTTTGGACCTCGCATCGCCCTTTCGCTGTGCGGATGCGCGCCTGTCTGTCTCTGTCTGTCTGTCTGTCTGTCTGTCTGTCTGTCTGTCTGTCTGTCTGTCTGTCTGTCTGTCTGCGTGAGTGTGTTTTTCTTGATTTGCGTTTTTATCAGTTTTTTTGTTTGCAGTTCTATATAACTTTGAGACTTCGTCGACGCTTTCATTACGCCCAGTGTTCGATCTGCCGTGGGATGGGGTTAGGGAGAGGGTGACCGGGCGGGGCGGGGGTGGAGAATAACTCCGCTACGGATCGAGGGAACGGCCCCCACTGGCGGTAGAAAGAAATATCATTGCTGTTACATCGAAACTCATCTCTCTCTCTCTCTCTCTCTCTCTCTCTCTCTCTCTCTCTCTCTCTCTCTCTCGCTTATTTTAACAGATGAGACTATGGAACGTGAAATAGGAAAGTAGGGGGTCGATGCATGGGCAGCAACATTTCGTCCCTCCACTCAGCGTGCACTGTTTCTCGTTCGAAAGGCGTTTGTAAAACTTGGCGCTTTTGAGACAGGTGCGTCGTCTGGTTGTCTCTTAATTTGTATAGCGCCTTCGGCAGGTGCGCGCGATTCGACTGCAGCAGCAGCAGCGCCTGGAACACTGGGACGGTTGTCAAGGCAACTCGGATGATGGTGCTTTATGCGGTGTTTTGACTCTGATGTTCAGCGCAGGTCAATTCTCTTATCGTCTGTCTATCAGTCTGTCTTTATGTCTTTCTACCTGTATCTGTCTCTGCCTTTGTCAGTCTCTGTCTCTCTGTCTCTGTCTCTTTCTTTCACACACACACACACGCACACACACACCACACACACACATAACTGCAAACTCCGGAAATGCGGGGGCCTGGTGGTTACAGAGACTATCAAAAGAAAGGATAATGTTTAGTTTTTGCATATACTGTACAGTACAAACTCCACATCCTCCGTTCTTGGAGGACTTAATATTTATTATGCGGGGGGGGGAGGGGGCTGCGTGGGTAAGCCAAGGCACTATATATATAATATAGAATATATATATAATAAATATATACAGTATAGTGTCACCTAACTATCTTCATACCGTCGTCATCATCCTTATAGTTGTCTTCGACGTTATAATCATTGCCATCATCGTCGTCGTCATTATCATGATTAATAATAATAATAATAATAAATAATAATAATAATAATAATATAATAATAATAATAATAATAATATATAATAATAATAATAATAATAATAATAATAATAATATTAATATTATTATTATTATTATTATTATTATTATTATTATTATCAGCATCATCATCATCATCTTATCATCGACGAAAGAGGCAATGTTGAAACCACGTTCCAACCGTTGACGATATCAGTTTCTGAAATTTGGGGTTTAACAGAATTTCGGGTGGAATGGCCTAACAAAACCAACTGATTTTGGCCATGACAAGAGACGAATATTTTCGGGCCAATTGTTTGTGGCTTATTTTCGGAAAGACTTTATCATAAATCACGAATTGGTGTGTTAACCAGGTCCACTGCTCGCCGAGTCACGATAGCATAGCAACGCCCCCTTGCTTCTTCTCCCTGGCGTCGCCACATTCGTATAGAGGACATGGTTCGGGGCATTGTAACGACCCACCGCTGGTTACGCCACCTAAATTCCTACATGGGTTCAGAAATTTGTATTTATTCTTGGAGTTATATAACAGATTATATTATGGTTTGAAAATAAAGCGTTAAGTTCCAATTTACCTGTCTAATAAGCAATGCCGTATTCATTCATTCATTCGCTGTTTTATTCGTTCATTCAGTCATTCAGGCATCCTACCTTGGTGTAATTCGTGCGTCTGAAGACGTTTATAGTCTGCTTCGACCTCTGACGTCATATTAACGTTCGTCAGAATATTCCCGCCTTCTGACGTCATCTGATCTCCAGCAATCCGTAGTCTTATGCTATTTAAGAAAAATCCGTAATTATATAGCGTCTTTTTTGTCAGTGACATTCAGATTTCAGATGCAGACGATGGAATCTTTGGGCTGGAGAAATAGGAGGAGGAGAAGAAGAAGGAGGAAGATGAAGAGAAGAAGAAGGAGGAGGAAGAAGAGGAAGAGGAGGAGGAGGGAAAATGTTTGGGAAAATGTACGTCACTAAAGATTTAGCGCAGTGTTTATTCTGGACACCTTGACATTGGGGGGAAGTTTAGATTTTTGGGAGGGGTAAAAGACATTTGGGAGGTCATACTACTTGCCAAAATGTCAAAATTTGGGGGGGGGTTAAAATTCAAACTTGGGGGGAATTGCCCCCAGAGAAGGCCTAGAATAAACACTGGATGTGTAGCTTTACAGAAGCCAAGATAACCATTCAGATAGATTCAATGCATATCCCATGCTGGCTTCGGAGCACCATGTCGGCTGACGTACAAATGTGTCCTAGGATTGGCGCTATAGAAGTGAAATCGTCATTATCATCACCACCGCCATCATCGTAGTCAATAGCAACGACATTGGCAGCATTTCCTGGTTGTCTTTCCCGTTCTCTTCGTAAGCAATTATTGTCACGCTTCTGCGCATGCGCAGATGCAAAAACATCAAAGACAGTCGTCACGTGACTCGCGTCGAATACAGGAAGCATAAAGGCCTGTCGTCCTTCTTTGGTTTTCTGGTTCTAAGAACTTCTATGGCGTCATTATACAAGGCACGAGTCGATAGTCAATTTAGAATTTTTAAAAAGTATAAAAGTAGCTCCATAGACTCGTGAGGACCAGATTCAAAACCGAAGGATTAGCGCCTTCAGGCTTTCACGGCATCGGTTCTTATGCTTTCCCTCTCCGGATTTTCTTCCACCGACGGAGTACCCGGTGTCGTCGTCTCATAGGCCTATAGTTAATAATTAGCGATCCGTTATGAAACCAAGATCGTCACATATTGAAACATGCGGACAGAGATACTGTGACAACGCTGATAATTAATTAGATAAATACTACAAACCATTTGAACAAAGCCGGCTATTAATGGCCTACACACGACTACACCTGTAGTAAGGTAATATTGCGCATAGATGAGTGCGTTAGTAGGCCTACGGCGTATAGCAACAAAACTCACCCGCTTTACCTTTCAGCGGCTTTCGAACGCACTCAGCCGAATGATCTCCTTATCCTACGCGAAGAGAAAAAAGCCACAGCGCACCCAACGAGGTTCTCCGTAATAACGAGTTCTCATCGGCGAAGGGGACACCGCGGCAGAGGCCCCCGCCCACCTGCAGCCGTCGTCGTCGTCGGCGGCGGCGACGGCTCAGAGGCGCCCCACCACGACCGCCCGATCGTCTGCGGCGTTGTCTGCCTCCTTGTCATTGTCCTTCTCTCCTCCTCCTCGTCCTCCTGCTCCTCCTTCTTCTGCTCCTCAGCACTGCCGAGAAAAGTAATCGGACGGAGAACGTGCCTAGAGACACGCCTAGTCTTCGATCTTTTCGAAAAGGCAGTGGGAGGTCCCATGCCAACATGTTAAACTCGTAGTGGGGAAGGTGGAGGGTCGGGCAGAGTTCGTCTCAACCAGGGAGACGGTAAGAGCCCCCGCTGTCTAATTTTACGGGCAGTCGAACGTCGGATGAGTCGAGGTTAGATGCTGAAGAAAGGGTTTTGGAGATCAATGAAGTCCATCCGTCCTGGGAAAGAATGTTTCAGTACCTTAGACAGAGGTGTGCCTAGAGTATTTGCCACCCCCACCTCTATCATCTCTATGACATAGTTGTTAGAAAATTAAGATAACAGGTTCACCCATCTTCACATATTATCGCATTTCGGTCCAAGAGATTCAGGAAGATGTGTCGGCGACCGTCTTTGACTGGAGGGGGCTACGGGGGGGGGGCTACAATAAGGCGGAAGTAAGATAAAGTTTAAATCTTTTCTGCAATTATCATTATCACTATCATTATCTTTTTATCCTAATCCACATTCTTTTCACTTTGAATGAAGTAGCATAGACGGAAACATCTACAAGAGTTTTAATTCGTTTCATCACTCTTCTGAATTTTTGCATATCTATAGCCTACTGTAGCACTTGCATTGACCAATTTCAAACAGGGTATCAATTTTATAATATTTTTGTGGTCTATAAAACCTGACAGAGAATAGATTTCTGAAAGACTTTGTATCGTGTTGTTTCAAATTGGCATTTCGAAAGCTCTAGAAAAAATTGAGACAGAATATATTGACAATTCTAGTACGGTTTGACACAACAAAGATGGGGACACAAGAATATGTGGTTTTAATTCATTTCATCACTCTTCTGAATTTTTGCATATCTATAGCCTACTGTAGCACTAGTCCTTGCGTTGTCCAATTTCAAACAGGCCATGTTGGCCCACCCAATACTTGGCTTGTGGCGCCCTCCATGTACAAGACCATGGCAAGTAATAGTCAAAGACCTAGCAAACAACAGCTATGATGTTGCTGCTGCTGCTGCTGCTGCTGCTGCTGCTGCTGCTGCTGCTGCTGCTGATGATGATGAATAATAATAATAATAATAATAATAATAATAATAATAATAATAATAATAATAATAATAATAATAATAATAATAATAATAATAATAATAATAATAATAATAATAATAATAATAATAATAATAATAATAATAATAATAATAATAATAATAATAATAATAATAATGAACAGTAGTGTATAGCAGCGCTTGTAGGAAGCAGAAAATTTAAAATAAACTGAAAAATAAAACCAGCTGTAAAAATATTCGACGATTCCTTTGTGTCCATAAGAAACTGAATTCTTCGGTAACTGCCGTCATTCAATCAATGAACTTCTATGGCGCCAGAATTATAGGACATCAGCCGATGGCACACCAAACCCAATCCGATTAAGAGTCGGGTCAAGCTGGAAAGGTCAATCATATTGGCAAGGCAGCAATCTGAGGGGAATTGGCCAAGCCAAACAGAAATACATATATAGATATATATATATATATATATATCGGTATATACCCCCCAATCTCAAACTACCTTAAAATTGTCAATGTGTCTTTCAAGATTTTTGAAGTTTTTATCATTTTATCACATTATCCCCCAATCAAATTCCTGGCTACGCCCCTGACAGGTATTTTTAGGCCGGATCTAAAAGATGATAATGTGCTGGTTATACGAAGTGATGTTGGTGATGAATTCCAGATCCCAGGGTCACAGACCGAGGAACAGTTATTAGCGTCAATGTCGTAAGAGTAATATTTGCCGATTACATGTATTTATCCCACTTTCAATGATTTTCTTTCGATAAAAGAAATAATCGAAAGACCGCAAATTGTCGGAAAACTGTTTCAATTCTATTCCAATTGATTTGGTGTCCCTTTGGGTCGATCCCGCTCACCTGAGAAACAGATAAAGAGACAGACAGACGGACGGACGGACAGGGAGGGAGAGAGAGAGAGAGAGAGAGACTGTCGTTTGTCGGCGTATGCGTCTACAGAATTTGCATTTTCGATCGTCTGTCAGTGCGTGTGATGAGGTGACTGGGGCCGATACAGTGGCTGGCCGTGGGTCAGCTGAATCCCCCACTCCCTCCCCATCCCCCACCCCATCCTACCGCTCTTCCTCAACGACGTCCATGGTTTGATGGAGCGCCTAATACGGAGGTGAACTTGAGGTCAGTCCATCCACCGTCCCTCAAACCCTCACTCCGTCCCTCCGTTTTCCCTCTCTTCCTCCCCCTACTAGTGTCCCTCTGCAGTGGATTTAGGAGGGTGTGAGGGAAAGGACGGTCGTCAAGGCAACCTAGTCATCATCATCATCATCCGTTGCTGTGGTTTCTCTTTTAATAAGGAATTTTCGAGAAGAGAGGAGGAAAGGGGAAACGCTCCATCTGGCGAATGCGGTCGCCGCATTAAAGTCCATCCGGGCAATCGGCGGAGTGTATCATCTGGAGACCACTATCCGAGAACCTCAGATTCGTCGTCGACGGACATGACTCCACAAACATGACTTCATTGTCCGAAATTCGACCGCACAGTGGTCAATGAGTGCTTCCACCTATGGAGGGCGATAAGCACAGAGACCCTGGTCCGGTTCATCATTCATGATCATTGACCAGGTGAGTCGAAGAAACGATGAAAAGAATGAAAAGATAAAGAGGAAGAGGAGGAAGAGGAGGAAGAGGAGGAAGAGTAAGACGACGAGAAGAAGAGGGAAAACAATGATAAGAGAAAGAGAATATAAACATAGGAATAGAAAAAACCGGGAGCTCTAAAAAAATCGCAGACGGATAGAGGGAAGACGGGAGAAGGAGAGGAGAGTGGTATCAAGGTTGCGATGAAATCTAATCATTCTGACAATGACAGGGGAGGGGATGGCGTTACTCTAAGATTATGTCCATTAATTTTATTATTTATTTAGGTCCATTTATGTCCTTGTTTATTTATTTCAGGTTAATAGTTTGAAGAATTTAAGTCTCCAATTCTTTGTTTCCTTTTTCGAACCTTTATCATGACAAGATAATGAATGCATCTGTCTTCACTGACGCATAGAGGTTGAAACGGATCTCGCAGTCAATATCTTTGATTGTTTGGCAAACTAATCTAGTACAGTTGATAAGCCGTATGATTGTTCATTTTGTCGATAAAAGCATGAAATTTTGAACATTGACACTTCTTATAATTTAGTAACATTCTGTCCAGAGGCATTCGAATAAACTTAAGGGTAGGGGTACCCCTAGGGGTAGGAGTATGGGTACCCCTAGGGGTATGACTAGGGGTACCCCTAGGGGTAGTGGTACCCATAGGGTTAGGGGTAGGGGTACCCCATGGGATAGGGTAGGGAAATCAAAAGTGCTAGCCATTCACACGTCTGCCAATACCATTCTCTGTAGTTTTACATCAAAAGTGCTTGGCATTCAGAATTTTGCCTGTGATAATCTCTATTGCGTAAATTGGACATTTTAAAGGTCATTTTTAAACTACAGAGAATGGTATTGGCAGACGTGTGAATGGCTAGCACTTTGACAGGTAAGTGAAGAGCACTGCTAATCGAGGTTTTTCAAAGATTAGGCCACTATCTCTTGTAGATCAAAAGTGCTTGGCATTCAGAATTTTGTCTGTGATATTCTCTAATGCGTAAATTGGACATTTTAAAGGTCATTTTTAAACTACAGAGAATGGTATTGGCAGACGTGTGAATGGCTAGCACTTTTGACAGGTAAGTGAAGAGCACTGCTAATCGAGGTTTTTTCAAAGATTAGGCCACTATCTCTTGTAGATCAAAAGTGCTTGGCATTCAGAATTTTGTCTGTGATATTCTCTAATGCGTAAATTGGACATTTTTAAGGACATTTTTAAACTACAGAGAATGGTATTGGCAGACGTGTGAATGGCTAGAACTTTTGACAGGTAAGTGAAGAGCACCTGCTAATCGAGGTTTTTCCTACTCCGATGTTCGTCTGCAGTGTTTAATCTACACTCCTGGACTCCGGGGTGGGGGAACTGACAAAGCCGGGTGGGGGAATTCAGCTAGGGGCTGCTGTTAGTTGATGTAGTATCCCAAAATTTCCAGGGGGAATTTGACATTTCCGGGGGGAGGGCAATTTCCTTCCGGAAACGGCCTAGATTAAACTGTTCACCAGGTGGCAAGGTGTGGACATTAATTCGATAGACTGTTTCTTCAGTCCTATTGTTGCACTGTTTGACTGATGTGACGTCACTGCTTTGTAAGGCCTATACATGTACGTATATATGCATGTGTATATGCATACATTTATTTATGTGGCGCATCGTGTATCTATGGTTTTCAACGAGAAACTAACTTCTAGTGGTGTTTCTTCGCAACATAAAACTCCAAAAGGACGACAGCGGAGAATCCAAGGACAGCCGTGAGAACCTTTGCCACGCTGCCTTTGTCCTTCAGCTGCTCCGGAAAGACTTCGAAGAAAGTGACGTACAGGAAGGTTCCGGTGGCCACGCCCTGCATCCCCACCCGGACAAGGTCAGTCCCCGACCCGCTGGTCGACCAACGAAACTCGGACACCGCAATTCCGACGACCACTCCGAGCGGAGCCATGGCTGCAAGGACGACGAGAGAGATAGCGGCTAGCCGAACGCTACGATAGCTATCGGCGAAGCGAACGCCGACCGTAAACGATATGATAGCCTTGTGCATCAGCACCGCTCCGAGAAGGGTCAGAGCATGGTCGGCGCTTGACTGCAGGCCCAGAGCCAGGCCCTCGAAGACCGTGTGGGTTGACAGTGCGACCAGGAATACGAGAGAGCGAAGAATCTGCACGTCTCCATGGAGACCAGAGACGTTGTCGTGACGACGACGGGAGCGACTTTCGGGTGACGCGTCATCAGTGGCGTTGTTCACGTGACTTCCGGTAAAAAGGCTTTTCATCGAAGTCCGTCGACGCTTCCTCGATTCCGGATTCCGAAACAGTTCCGTATCCATATCCGGAACCGGAACTGTCCGAAGTGGGGTCAAAGCGTCGAGTCTCCTGCTTCGTTTCCGATCCGTTGTTTCGCATCGACGCCCGCAACTGCAGGACGCCATGTTCAAACAGCAGGACGACGAAAAATCCGACGCAAACGATTAGCTCCGGAACTGGAAGAGACGCTTCAGCGACCACCGCCTCGACGTAGTCCCTCCTGACGTCCGGCAGAAGATGGACCATGGTGGTGGCAAGAAAGACGCCGCCTGCGAAACAGCTCAGCCAGTCGACGAGCGCCTCAGCGGCGGCCGATCGCTCGGGGTTGGAGGAGCGGTCGACAAGGCGCAGGAATGTCGCCGGAAGAAGACCGAAGATTATGACGACAACGAAGAGCGAGAGAGCGCCGATCAGCTTGGCTGTCCATGACTCCATGCTCAAAAGATAAACGTTCAGTAAAACTCGGGTAGATAGGCCTATACTCAGAAAACGAGACCGAGAATATGTTCAGTTAAATGTTCTTCTAATTCGTGGCTGATGGCATAAGTAAAATTCTTTAGTTTAGGAGGTTTTAGTGTAATAAAACTAGCCGCATATAATGTTGATATAAAGTAAAAGCCATATTGGTCTTATGCAGACCTCACCTATTCCCGCTCTAACAATGAATGAATGAATAATATTGGTGGCCTCAAGCAACAGTGTCAACAGCTATTGATCCTTAAGATCGCAAACATATGTATGCATTATATGCATACACGTAAGTGCGTTTGTTTGCTCGTGTGTGTGTCTGTGTGTGTGTCTGTGTGTCTGTGTGTGTGCGAGTGTCATAACACAGCGTCGGATCACTTTTGTTTGAAATCAATTCTAGCAGATGTCCACTGCACCAGATTGAAACGATGAGTGATGCACTACTAGCAGCACTAGGCCTAATACCAACTGTTTAACTTAGTTCTTTTAGGCCTATGTATTCGAGACAAAATCAAGCGCTATATAAGCCTATAATTTTACCATGTTGAGATTCCCCACAGATATATTAGGGTCACGGATGCACCTAATCCCGTCTCGATGGACCGGTCGTGGGATTTGGGCAAACCCCCGTTGAGAAATAGGGAGGCGGCACGATCGAAGAGAAAAGGGCCTCTGCGTGAATGAGCGAAGAACTAACTGCTTGACCTTTTGTTCGTTGAAGACTTTTTACTCGAAAACATGGAGGGCGCCACAAGCCAAATATTGGGTGGGCCAACATGGCCTGTTTGAAATTAGACAAGCAAGGACTAGTGCTACAGTAGGCTATAGATATGCAAAAATTCAGAAGAGTTATTAAACGAATTAAAACCACATATTCTTGTGTCCCCATCTTTGCTGTGTCAAACCGTACTAGAATTGTCAATATATTATGTCTCAATTTTTTTATAGAGCTTTCGAAATGCCACAAAAAAGAGCCATTTGAAACGACACTATACAAAGTCTTTCAGAAATCTATTCTCTGTCAGGTTTTAGCCTATAGACCACAAATATATTATACAATTGATACCCTGTTTGAAATTGGACAATGCTAGTGCTACAGTAGGCTATAGATATGCAAAAATTCAGAAGAGTGATGACACGAATTAAAACCATGGAGGCCCCACAAGCCAAATATTGGGTGGGCCAACATGTCTAATAGGCCCTATTTCAGAGTCAAGACAGCGCAGCTAGAAATTCTTGCCGTTACGATCAATCGATCATTGAAAAAACACAGTTGCATGGTTATATAAATATAATAATTTTGAATGGTCTTCCACATCTGTGACATCTCTCTTATATATTTGGCAATATTATGCCAATACATTGGGGATTTGGGTTATTAGTTCCAAAAAGCATTGTAATTTGCCAATTAAAATTGGGTGGGCCAAACACATTGTGGCCCATTGGGCCTAAATATTGGGTGGGCCATGGCCCACCTGGCCCACCCTGTTGCGCCCCTCGATCCATGCTCGAAAATGTCGATGTGTTCCCTATTCTGGACCTCTGGCTCCGCCACTTGGCTATAGCAGGGAGTCTATAAGACGCCCTGGATATAGTTTTCAGTGGCGTCGCCAGGAATTTTTGGTTGGAGGCAAAAAGGGCTAGTGTGTCAGATTCCTTACCCACCCTCACCCCCTCCACAGAAAACTTTCTCACCGGATTTGCGCGAATCTGGTAGGTGGTCTGGGGCAGGTTTGGCGGCGGGCAGTTGCCCCCATTTCCCCCTCCCGTGGCGACACTAATGATAGTTATAGACTTATAGTCATAGTTAGGCCTATAGTTATAATGCCAATCATGTAATTTCCTGGAACCAGTTTTAAGCGCTGATCAGGTTTCAATCGATGGTAGCCTACCCCAAATCCATTCGCAAAAGACCAGGTCATTCCAGAGATCAGTCACCTTCAGAGTGGTAAGCAGCGAAACAAACTATGATGGAGACTATGAAGGAGTATCCGACAGAAAGACGGTACTTTTAACACAGGCTAACTTATGCTCCTTAATCCTTATTAGCCACTTGAAGTAGCGTTATTATTATTATTATTATTATTAATATATTGTTATTGTAGTCTGCCTGACAACACTCAATTCGTTTAGATTTAAGTCATTTAACACATAAAGGAAATGAGTTCTAGATTTAGGACATCCAGAGGAAAACGTTCTCTGACCAGTTTCGACAGTTTTAAATATAATGAAATCTGTAGCGGGCTGTCTAAATTCGGTCCAAGTAATTCGGAAGACACCATTAGACCATTAAATATTTCGGCCTTTTACTTACTTGCGTGAGACGCCATTTATCTAGCGCTGTATTTCGACCAATAGCAAACACGGGAAGATGGCGCGGGCGCCCATGGGTGCGATGGCCGAAGGCCCCTGGGGCCCCTCCGAGTGGGCCCGGGTGTCTAAAGGACCCATCGGTGAGTGACCACGATGAGTGGGGGACCTGTCATTGAAGCGCCGAAAGTGGATGTCGCCAACCTAATGAGTTCAGTGTGGCGATTTATTTGGCGCCATCGTTTAATTAAGTAGCCTAACAGACATCAACGGGAGTTTAAACGGTTTTGGATGTCATTTTGATGAATTTATATTGAAATTGTAGCGATCTGACAAGTGCATGCAATATAAACTTATTTTCTGCAAGTTAGTAAAATTTCATGATTTATGTAGCACTTTAAAAAGTAGTGCCGTGCCGTAGTAGCCTGATATGACGTTTAATTGGAGCTAGGGCCGCAATAACTGTATTATTTATTTTAAAAGAACTTGATTGCTGATTATTTGTGTGATGTGGAATGTTAAATTGCATTTGCTGATATTTACTCTGTTTTGTTTCAGGCTTGTTATGATAGTTTTGCAAATCTGAGTAATGATGATACGAAGAAGAGTGGAGAGGAAGGCCAAGTTGGTGGCCACAGTGCTGTTTAAGGAGATGGCCAACGTACGGGACTGGAATTCAGACTCTCAGAGTATTTCAGTGAAACGAGCCAAGCAGGTTAGCTCATTTGTTCTCATTTGTTTCAGAATTATTGAGTTGATTAAAAAACTAGGCACTTAATTTAATGTTTAATGACTGAAGTGAGTAAACCTTAGGGCTTCTGTGAGTATCGAACAGCCTTCACAATCTTCAGATCTCCACATCAATATTGTTACCACTCTGCTAACTTCCCGTCTTGCAACCTTACATGCTGCAGTTGAAATCTGGGTTCCGGCTAAAAGCATTGTCACATGACTATGTGAATGCCATTTATATATGACTTCAGTGGATTCTGTCCACCACTCTACCCTTATTTTTCAGTGTTTAGGCTAAATAGTGGCAGCCAAATGTTCAACTCAATTGAAAGACTTTGATAGCATTGCTTTGTTTGTGATTGCATTCGTGTTGTGACACACACAATTGTTTTATAAGTATTTTGTACTGTTTTTTTCCATTTAAGGTTTCTAAGTCTATTGCTGCAATGCGGGCAGACGTTATGCATTCACGTCCAGAGGTCACCGTTGCATTTAGTGATGCTCCACACTTCAACTCATTCATGAAAATGAATGAAAAGGTTTCACCAGGTACTGTGCCAAGACCCGTTCATTTGAGACCTAGTCGGAAGTGCAAGAAAAGAGTTGATTTGAGTGCGCATCAGCTGAGTGTTGCATCGTGTGTGAGAAAAAGCATAAAAGCATCATCCACAAAGTCAAAGGAAAGAAAAGATGTCAGCAGACGATCTGAAAAGAAAGAAGGTGTCAGAATATGTAAACCGTTAAAGCAAGATGTCAGAGCGCCCCAAATAATAGGATCATTACCTAGTAAACATGCCTGCAAACTGGAACAAAATTTGGGTTGGAAAACCGGGTGCAGAACACCCAAAACACCGAGCAACTCCCCAAAGAAATACGACGGTGAACTGTCTAAAAAATTAAGCTTTTCAGTACGGATAGAAAATGGCAAAATATCTTCTGCATGTGGCTTCACATCAAAGATTGAAGACACCGTTATACCGCTGAAGAAATTAGTTGTTTCACTCAGAAATGATCTAGGACAATCGTCACGGATGATCCCACAAGGATTGTCGACCACATTGCTTGCGGACAGGTTCATCATCTCAAGAGAGTTGAAGGATCCTTGCTCCATTACTAGCACAACACAATTGCATGGATATAGTGGCAATAGAAATGCTGATGATAGAGCTTTAATTAAGGAAATTTTTCCTGCATATGATGTTACAGAAAACCGGTTTCCAGATGGTAAAAGTTTTGCACCGAATTCTTTGCCATTTCATGAAAAGCGTAAAATGGAACTTTCCAACAATTTTTTCAAAAGTAACACTGGAAAACATCAGTTGGATGCGTTTGCCTTTGGTGACGTTTGCGTGAAGCTGACAAAGCTTGATGAGAAAAATTTGGTGAGTGGTGAAACCAAGTGTAGTTTGGAATTCCAGAGGCCTTCCAGTACATTCTCTTCAATTTGTAATCCTGCCAAATGCACTGAAAGTGCATTCGTGTGGAAGAAACAGAGAAATGCGCACTTGACTGGTGGTGATTTGGTTGCCTACCCAACTGGTAGAATGGAAGACTTTTTGAAAATTATCGGGCTCATGAAGAAATCTGAAATTAAGAAGTCTGATGTCACTGCAAACAAACTTCACCGTGAGGCAGGAGGCAAATTACGTCGCTTTCTTAAACCACGATTGATGTCAGAAGTGGTTTACCGAAGGTCAAATGCTGCAAGTGGTGTTTCACCAAATGGAAATTTTATCAGGCGTGGAAAGGATTCATTCTCAGGCACCATTAATGGTGCTTCTTCCAGTGTCAAAGGCAAAGTCAAGTCAAATCCAACATTCCGAAATACTGCTGATAAAATCGCATTGTTGGAGAAGCAGCTGAAAGAAAATAAGCTGAGTCCGGTGATACTTGCCGGAAGACTTTCAGCTGACTACAATTTATCAGAATTTGAAAGTAATAAGTTTGATTCAAAAAGTGTCGTTCTGGATTTGGCATTGGAGTCTGCTTCAAAGGACAAGTTGGTTGCAACAGATACAAAGAACGGTGTACAGAAAACGCTAGATGTCCATTTGACTGCTGTTTCAAAGGCACTCACAAGCAAAAGTGGCAAGCAGACACTGACAGACTCAATATGTCAATCGAGGAAAAGAACCAAGGTTTGTCTATCAGTTATTAATTATAACAGGTGCTCTAATTTTGAATAATTTTAGCTCATAATCTTATTCTGTGATTGCAACATGCTCTGATATTGAACAGAAGCTGAGTAATTATTGTAACTAGGTTTTAAGATGGTATTATATTAATAATGGGGAGTGATTTGACCTTAGCTTACATGATTCTCATTTGAATTGTATTTTTTGAACGTGTGTCGTTGATGCTGCGTGTTTTAATTTTTTTTGCAGACTGTGTCTTTCGTTTCCATGACAACTGCTGTTCAAAATCCTGATCATTCAAACACAGATGAATACAAAAAACGTCAAAAGTGGGAAGGCGATTTTGAAAGCGTTAAGCAAACTCCGTCTAAACATCTTCCTCAAGAAGATGATTCAATGCTTATCGAATTGTCCAACAGTCCAGCCTCGATTGATGGTAGAGCAAAATCTGATCACTTTAGTGCTTCGGATGGTGTTACAGAAATGAGAGAAACATTGTGGAAAGGGGGAAAGATGGCCACTGCACCTCACTTGAAGAACACTTCACATTCGAGTCATTTGACTTCTGTGGGATGTAAATTGTCTATCAGGGCTTGTCAGTTGTCTTTACGAAAGACAGACCGAAAGAACGAAACACGGAAAGAAACTTCATTCAAGCATTTAGAGCACTTAAAAGTAAAGACTTCAATCTATGAAAAGAAAATGACAAAGCAGAAGGACAACGAAAAATTATTCACATTGGCTGCCAATGACAATGGCGTCGATAAGCCTCTCAACTCTAAGCTTGGTTCCTACGTATTACTCTCATACTGGTAAATTATTTCTTTTAGGAATCGGTTCTTATTTATAAAATGAAATGGTTTTTTGAGCTAAACAAATCTTCCTTTAAAAAATAATTGTGATTTATGACCAACTTCTCTGAAACCGACTATTTGTAATGAATATTGTTAACTCCTTGACTGGGGATCCCGGATATAACTGTCCATTTTACATTGAGTTACAGCTGAATACACTGTTAAGGGGTTAAATAAAAATTTCTAAAGTAAATTATTTTGTATACAGAGGGTATTTTAAAATATTTTATTTTTATTTTAATTAAAAGAAAATCAGTATCATTTTCATCTGGCTATTTTGTCTTTTAATTATTTTATGGTTTAATATTGATAGAGGTGTCGATGGGAAATATAGAAAGTGATTTTTATTCCTCATTTGCTATTTGGTGTTTACCAATCTACAAGTTTTTGTGTTTCCAGGAGCAAGGAGGCTGACTGCATTGTGCCGCACATGTGTTCTGTTTGTTGGGTGAACGATCACATGTACTGCAAAAACATGAAACGAACCACGAGTGACCTGCCTGCAATCGGTGGCTGCATTCATTACATTCCGTGTTTCCATTACATGCAGCAAGACATGACAGCCACTCACCAGCTTCCGAGTGACGCGAGATGTCACTTCGAGTGCCACAGGTTGAACTCTGCATCAGCAACTGGTGATGGAGAACTCCAGGAGAATCTGGTTGGCAACACTGGAATGACAAGGATTTGTTTTGTCAGGAGGAAATGCTGCTCTTTGACTGGGAGTCACCTTCCGTTTTGCAGAGGGAAACAGAATACCCCAAAGTCCAGTTGCACAGTGTTTGCTTGGCTGCCAATTCGGTGGTTTTGGAAGAAGTTGATACCAGAATTTTGCCAGAAGAGTTTGGGTCTGAGGTGTTTATCGAAAACCCAGACAGTGATATCTTGGTTGAACTTGGGTTATTGGAAAATAGTCCACGTTCAGCTCATCTTGGCACGCAAAGACTGGAAAATGAAAAGACTGAACCAACGAACAACATGCAGAACTGCGGACGAATTCTGTTCAGTTGAGGTCACGAGAGGGTGCTTGATGCCAAGCTAGGTTTATGTTGCCTTCAACAAATACTATGGATTCTCACATTGCAAATCGGTTGGCTGTTCATCTCCTGCCAATGAGCTAGTATTGTAGCCGTCATTGCTAAATATGATATGGCTCAGTAATGTTGCTGTCAGCCGATTGCCAGAGCAATTGCAACTGTTGATTGAAACTCACAGACGTTAAGAGGAAGTATTTGTTACTTGATCTCAACTGGTTCAGAACTCTCTGAAGTGTGCAGTTCTCAAGACATTGTGGCTTCTTCTCAGCCAATCGGTGAATTAAAGTTGATAAAACCAGTTGTCGTGCCCTGCTTCTATACGTTATCTCCAGTGCCAACAGTATATGAGTCATTTCCCTTTATGCCCGCCCTTTCGTCACACAATCCCCACATTGTCTCTCATGTCCAGCTCATCATCAATAGGCCAGTTCCTCCGACTGCTGATGTTGCTAATACGCCTAAACCCGTTATAACTTATTCATGATGCAGCAACTTGCCCAACATTATGCCCGAGATGATGATAATATAATCTGTTACACTGTATATTGGAACGCCTTGACCAACCAATTGGCGCCGAGTTTTTTATCTTGGCGATCTTCAGTCACATCTAGGAAGCGACTTGCTCCTCGGAGAGGTGTTGTGTGTATTGCCGAGGCAGGCAGGGAGGCGAGAGTAATAAGTTGAACGTAGACCATTTACATACTTTGGAAGAAATCCTTGAAGTGTGGACATGGTTTACATGGTGTGGGTTTTATGTTGTTGTCAATTCATATTCCTGAATCTGCTCGTTAGTATGTACGCTGTTGTAAACAGCAGAAGTACAATCTTTTGGTAATGAACTTGTAAGTATAAATACAAGGAACCAGCTGAATGAATACTGTGCTAAGTTACCTAATTAGTAGTTGACATAGTCAAAATGCATTTTTATTACTGTATTTCAAGTTGTCATTAAATGTCTCATTCAAATGTCTTGTATTCAACTTCTTGATGTCAGCGTAATTTAAGGTGCAGTTTTAATTAACATTTCCTCAGTTAGGTCTTTATGTAGGTTTGACTATTAGTCGCTTCAGTTCAGGTATTTGATGCTGTAAAATTTATGACTGCGTTTTGAAGACTATTTTATTTGTTGTCAGTGACATTTATTTCTTATTTGTTTTTAGCTTTGAGCAGAATTTTTCCCAAATGGTTCTGTGATCTTGTTTAGATGAAAAATCTTGCAACTTGTGTAATTGCTGGAAATTCTTTAAATCTTTGTAAATGTCTCTGATTTAACTTTAAGTTTGTCTGCTTTGTTCTAGTGCACTTGAAATAAAGTTTATTGACCTACAAAAGTTCCTGCTTTGTGAAACAGTAGAGACCATTTCAAAATCACACAGAAATCTTTAACATTCAGCAGTTTTTCAATATTTCTCATCAGTTAAACATGTTAAAATTTACAAAACACAGTGAAACAAGAGATGGAAGCAAGACAAACCCATTCAGAATAGCCAAAGAAACGTAACTGAAGAGGCCAAAAAATATCTACATTAGAGTTTGCTTAATTTACTAGGAATTGACTATACATTTACAGATTGGCAATTAGAAGTTTCCGTGGTGGAGCAAAAGCAACAAAAGTTACATTATGCAGCACATTCACGGTTCCAGATTGTCCTGTGAACAAATCTACAATCGATTCTGTGCGGCTTCTTGAAACGTTCTAAAATCTAGAATATTCCTAGAGCAGCGTGTAACGTAACATCACATAATTGCCAAACAGCATGCGAATATTTATAATTGTCTAGCCCTGTCTCAATTTACGGATGACCCACGGACGACTCAACGAAAGAACAGAGGGAGAATTCACTTGAGGCATCGTTCGAAGTACGTTGACCCTATGTAGCCGCCGCGTAAAGTCTTAGCCACGTTCTGCTCAAATAGCCGTCGATTCGTCTGCAGTATCTCGGCTGCCTCTTTGTTCAATGGATCCTCCGGGTTGGGCTCCTAAGATTGCAATTAGAAACTGATTTCTTTGATGTCGTACAAAATATCAACAATCACATACTAGATACAGTATTCAGATATCAAGCCTCCAAGTGATACTAAATAGATAATGACCTGGAATGGTAAAAAGAGTCTGGAATCCAACCACATGAGACTGATGCATGTTGGGTTATGGACATTCTAAAGGGGAAAGAAATTGAGGTCTAACCTTCAGTAAAATTTGCTCAAGACCACATGATTACTTACGAGTATTAGAGAACTAGAAACTTAACCCTTTTGCCACAGTAGGCTGATATTTCAGCTTCATAATTTATTGCTTATAAAGATCAGTGGGGTCAAAGTGTCAACATGCATTAAAATACCAAAAGTTAAATTTCTGTTCAAGGTGCACATTGCACATCATGAAAAAATGGGGGCGGGGGCATTATTATGAGGTTGACACAGTCAATGACATACAAAAATGAAAAGTGAAGAATGTTCAAGAACTTTGTTATTTCTATTTGTTCATCGCTCTTGTTTTGAAGTTATAAACCAAAAACAATTCAATAAATTCCTAAAAATGTCAGATTTCACTAACGTTTCTTAAAATAAAGGCATTTTCTAAATTTCTAACAAAACAACTATCAGAAATCTATTTAATGTTCACCTTAACATTAGCACATAGTTCAATCACTTCTGTTTAAAGTTGTGCTAAAGTAATAACCTGCAAAGTTTTAAAATAACAATATCACCAATAACAAAAATAACAAAATACTTACACTTGCCAAAAATGACAAATACCGATACATACCAGAAATAGATACTGCAATCCATAAATTATAGAGTTGATGGTTAGGACAGGCTTCCAATCCTCTCTACAATTGCAATATAAGAGTCAAAGATTAAGATTAAGCTAAAAAAAACAAGAAAATTTTTCTGAGAAGACAATCTTAAAACTATGTGCTATGTTCCAAGCACAAATCAGATTGAAGGGATAGCAAAGACTACAATTGTTTAGATAGAAACAACCTAAATTCACTCGCTCTTAATGCTGTTCCTATTACCGGTAATCTTAAGCTTATAACATAGACAGCAATACAAAGGCTGAATTTTCAACTGTAAATATATACTGAATAGCACTGATCTTTCAAAACTTGCCGAAGAATATTAAGACAAATGTTTCCTTCTAAGTCGATGTTTGGATGGTAGACCATTGTCTCACACTTGACCTTTGGAGGTTCGTGTGGATACGCCTGACCGACCTTGAAACTGAAGACGAACTGTCCTTGCTTATAAAAACCCTTTTAAAGTCACAGAGAGGCAGTTGTTAAAACAGTGACAATTATAAAAAAAGGATTTCAATAACATGCTGTTGAAATCACAAATATATCAAACAAATGCCTGGTACACAACTGAAATAAGCCTAAGTGTGATTAGCTATTACAAGATCAATCAAAGACAATTACAGCGAAAGAGCAATTGCTTAGGTCGGAGATAGATTTGGTCTAAAAACTAATCAGAGGTAACTGCACAAACCCAAGGAGGCCAAAAGCAAAACATTCAGTTCTCTATTCAAAGCTTCTCTGACATTTCATCAAACACCCACATAAACTCCATTTAATCCATGATTTTCATGAAGAATTAGAAAATAAACGTGTGACCACAATTCAATGATGGCAATAGGCAAGACTGAACTAAGAGAAGACCGAACTAACAATGCCTCTCACCTCATCAGGACAAATAATTAGCTTAAAATTTAGAAGGTCGTCTGGATCAGGAATATCCACTTGGCACGTTTTCGGCAAGCTCAATTCATTCATGTCTGAAAGAGTATTTTAACCAATGATATGCAGAAATTTAATTAAAGAAGCAGTTTGAAAGAGGTGGAAAATTATCACAAGAATAAACATGTGAATAAACATGCACAGAATAATGATATTCATTCACTGCTATTAGCATACATCACTTTCAAGCTGTCATTGACTGATGCAAACGCTATAAAGGCGCTATAAAACACAAGAAAAATTAACAACTGCTTTTACCACTAAGTAACACTAAGGAGGTCTTACAAGAGAATTTTAGGAGTCCATCAAAAGAAGAAAAGGTCGTACTTAGGCCATATCATGAGGAAAAGAGGCACCTGTTTGGAAGAAAGAAACGATACTAGGCACAACTGATGGAAAAAGAAAACAAGGCAAACCCAGGAGTATATGGAATGGACTGGAAAGACAATTGAAATGGCTACCCGAGTGACAGACAACAGAAAACAGTTGAACTAGCTCATTCATGATGCGGTCTACCCTGGAAGCGAGGATGGCTGAAGGCAATTACTAAGCATTCGATAGCAAAAAACTATTTAAACTGTACGAATCGAAAAGTTTCCGTCGCTGAATTTCGTATTTTCAATTTATTTCAGTCACTTTATTTCAGTTTTTCGTATGTGTTGATAAGAGAACCTTTCGTTATTCTTAGCTGCGCAGCCGTCGCCTTTTTCTGTCCCAGATTCTTCGTGTTCTGGTCCGTTCCGTCCTTTTTCTGCTGCTTCAAAGTAAACAGTTTGATCATTTTCCGACCTTAAGATATGAGATTTAGAAAAATAAAACAATTAATTGATTAATTAAAGAGAAAATTGAATCCTCAGAATCCTCATTCATCAACTTTACTTATATGGTTATGATTTGCTCAGTGTTGCCGCCGATAGTTTTAGCAGGATAGATAGATAGATTTTAGTAGAAATGTAATCTTTCGAGTCTGAAAGATCAATTTAAAGTTATTGTATTGTTTTATTTTCACACATTAGAATGGCTTTAAAGTTTCCTTTAAATGTGTTTTGAATGGTATTGAAAAAATCTGGATGCCAAAAATTATCAAAAGTTTGCAAAGGCTTTTTGTTTACTAGCTATAGAAATGAGTGCTGTACGGTTAACCGAATCGAACAAAACCGTGGTTTTCCGGTTAAAACTGAGCCGAACCAATACCGCGGTTTTGACCGTGCAAATTTGGATGGTTGTTTTTCGTAGAGAATAGCAAATACAATGCATGATTGTGCGGGACTTTAAGTCACCTTCTCTTAATTCTCAGTTAATGCAATTGCCAATAATTGCTACATAAAAGTAAATCTACATAAAATTTACATCGCTTTCTCATAGGCAGTGCAGCTGATTCATCATAGACATGACACAAAAACGACGCTTTCTCTTTTTTAACGCTTAAGAGCTGTGCATTCTAGTGATGTTCAAAACACCGAACCGAAACCGCGGTTTTTAGGTTAAAACCGAACCGAACCCGACCGAAATTGCTCGAGGTGAAACCGTGACAGCTCTGATAGAAATACAGTGAACGAAATGCAGCAATAGGATTAGGCCTATACAAGACTATTGAGTCAATATGGAAATTGATGGAGAATTGGAGATCATATCCTGAAATGTTAGTAGAAAAATGACTTTGATACTCTTAGAGCTTTTCACAACATCTGTTCAGTGCTATTGAGGCCTGTGAGCTTCTCAAAACCACGTCCGCATAAAGGCATCACCCTGAGCCATGGTCAGTTAACTGGGCATTGGAAAACAACTTAATTCCAGAGTCCTTACAGAATATTTTGCATTATTTGCACGCCTACAATTCAAAAATGAATATAATTTCCATTGCATATTTTGAGTCCCCTGGATTTGACATGAATCTTGATTGGTTTTGATTGGTGTTCCATCGGCTGATGCATTTGTGCATTATGAAGTGGCGCTATAGAAGTTCAAATCTCCGCACGCAGTCAAAAAGGTTTCGCTCTGGTGACGTAGAATTAATGTTTCCGCCATTTTGTAATAGCCTAATAATATCATTCCTCCAAGATAATAATAATAATAGTAATGTGATTGGTTTAGGAGGCTTATAGTAAACCTGTGTGAAAACCACTGTGATCACCTATCTCCTACATCCAAACGCTTAACATCTACCTAAAAATTATTAAGATTATGTGAAATTCGTTTTCGTTTGACAGATGTTAAGAGCAACAGTCGTCCAGGCGATCGAAATGTTTCATACGCGAATGACTTTGCCTGGCATCGTTGTCTCCATGGAGACAGTTTCGCTGTCTGGTTTCTCTGAGTCTGTGAAGTGGCTTTTCTGGACTGCACCTCTGCCTCTCTGAGTCTGTCCGTGTCCATGGTAACCACGGCAATTAGCGATATCGCCAAATGTCCATGGCAATCGATGCCCTGTACTCAACGTTGGTTGGAAACTGGCGATATTTCGATAGGAACGACTTTCGAAAGTGACTAATTAGGCGGTGAAAAGAGTCGTACACCATAGCCTGTCCAGCCATGAGCTTGTTCCTGACTCCAAGGAGTAAGCTGGCTAAAATATATTCGCAATTGGTCGGTCACCAAGTGCCAGCAACATCAAATCCATTGACGGCTATTAATAGACGGCTATTAATAGACGTCAATGATCAAATCAAATTACCAAAGTATCAAAATGTCGAATTATATGTTTGACCTGATTAGTGAAAGTAGCTGTTAAAATTTTGGCCGAGATTTATAAAACTTCGGTTTAGATAGAAATCGAAAAGTCAAGCAGGAAGATCCTGTCAGGGGCTGTCCATTAATTACGTCAACAAAATAGGGAAGGAGGTTTGAACAAGTTTGACAGTTGTTGACAGGCGAGAGGGGGCAAGAGAAGTTGACGTCAACAATTTCATTTTTTACAAATGATAAAAAATAGGAAATTTCATAGAATACTATTTATTACAATAGAAAAGTCTGACAAGCAAAAAACAAGGTCATCATCACCACATTACGACACTTGATGAACAAAAGAAAGGGAAAAGGTCTCATCGCCGCAAAAATAATAACTTTCTAAACTTTTTAGGGAGACCAATCTTATTTGGTGGGGGTCACCCTGTCTCCGTCTGTCTGTCTGTCTCTCTTTCTCTTTCTCTTTCTCTCCGCTCCTCTTTTATCTGCCAGAGATTTCTGACATTTCATCGTTTGATCTTCAGCGCTTCGTGACAGGAAAATATTGACGTAACGTTAGCCATGTCCATCCTCCTTAGCGCCTGCCCCGCGCGACATACGGGCAACAGGAGAAGGAGGCAAAGGACAGCGCCAATACCATACGTCACTCGGGCAAGACGTCAGTCTGCAGCGACTAAATATCTAATCTCTGGTGGTCAAAGAGCTGTAAGCTTGTCACTGGCAGCAAGGCAACTAGGCAAGCTCCTGGGCCGGGTAAGGGTAACAGCCATTTATATAGCGCCTATTTTATAGCGCAATATTCGCCAAATTCATTGTTTCGTGCTCTTCTCCTTTCACGGTTACTGCTTTCTCGCAAATACATTTGCGATTATTCAAAAATTACTTCGTAACAAAGTCAAGGTAGCCTAGGGTAGCCTAGCATAAGCATCTGCAATCTTCACTTATATAGCGTCCATTTTATAGTGCAACATTCTCCAGATGCATGGTCGAAATGGAGTCTTTTCGCTTTGAACTGAATGTCAATTAATGCGCTACATAATTTGCGCTATATGAATGAAATGAAGAGTATTCCACTGTCAGATGCCTAAGCTTACGATTGCTTTCAAATTGTTTGTTATGATTTATAGAGAATTCATTGTATCAATGCATGCGTTCGAAATGGCGCCATTCAGCATTTGAACTGAACTGTAATAAAGGCGCTACACAAATTAGCACATACTGTACACGAGCGACGTTTATGTGGCACTAATATCAAGCGTCCATTGATTACATTTAAACGCTTTCTTCTGTCTCCAAAGTATTTGTCTTTCAAGAGTCTTCATGATGTTTTTATAAGTAAATAACATCATTTTGCCGGAACCAGACAATCTGACGGATTGACCATCGACTGATTCCAAGTGCATTACCAAATGGCGCTATAGAAGTGTTAAATGTTAGGCCTACTGTTGATCACATTTAACCGTCAGCACTGTCAGAGCGTACGACGTAGGGCCTATACCAATGTCAATATATAGACTCTGCAGTCAGGGCTATTTCTAGGATTATCAATTTGGAGGTGTCGGTATATTCTGGGGTCCCACGCCAAAAAAGTCTGACAAGCAAAAAGGGTCAGTCATCCCATAGCTGAAATTGTGAGGGGGCTGTTAGGGGGTGTAAAAATATCCATGTCTGTAGTGATGTTTCACTGCATACGGTGAATCGTTGTGATATTGAGGATAATAATTCACTGTTCCGGTATAAAAAGAATTGTTGGATGTCAGAGAAGAGAGAATTCGAAGAGGGAAATCCGCAAAGTGTTGTCATCACGAGCTGCGTCCTCTGATGATGATAATGAGTTGACGATCGATGGCGGTGGTTGTTGTCAGCGTTCAGACGACGAAGAGGATCAAGACAGAACGTCTTTCGACGACCGTGGGGAAACCTAAGGCCCTTGTACAGTAAATGGGAGTAAATGGTGGGGGTGACAGGGGTGACAGGGGTGGGGCGTGCTTAAACGCAGACCCCGGCGGCATGAAGAGGCGACGTGTTTCGTATTTAAGTACATGTCACTGAAGTGACGCCATCTTGAACTGGCGAAGAAGTCGCATCGTCGCTGCCTTTCCATTGTTCGTTCGCGTCTGCTATTAATGCGCCTTGCCCTAAGCCTAAGGAAACGCCGCCGAAGATAGCTCTTGTTTTGGTTCTTGCCTTTCTGGTTTTTGCTCCTCTTCTTCTTCCTCCTCCTCCTCCTCCTCCTCCTCCTCTTCCTCTTCTCCTCCTCGTCATAATTTCTTCTCAGTTCTTGTCTTCCTCCCTCTGCGATCGGTAGTTTGACTTAATTGGCGTAGTCACGGAACAGGTGGGTCCCCGTATTCTGACCGGAACCGGTCTCGGTAGGATTTGCGTAAAACAGTTGAGTATTTTGGTGGAGGGGTAGGTAATATTATGGAAGAGAATGCGCGAATATGCTCTTACTCGTCTGAGACTTTTTACCCCGAAATGTCGACGTGCCCCCTTTTGTTCCTGAGCAGAGCCGTCGAGATTGGGGCGGAGAGGAGGGGGCAAATGCCCAGGGACCCGGCGATCTGCAGGGAGCCCGGGCGGGTCCGTAAAATGTTCAACACACGGAATACTAACTAACCACCCCAATCAAATCCCTGTCTATGCCCCTGGCAGCTAATAGAAGTGTTGTAGCTTTACGTGCCTTTTAATCCTTTTAAGCACGTCCGGTTGGTTGTTGGGGGTTGGCTTTTATTTGGCGGAGGCCAGAATTTGGTTTTAGATGTCCGACACACCAGGGCAGGCAAAAAATTGGGGTGGGAGTAAACTTGCGCTGCTTTCTGGAGAAATCGTCTTAATGTCCTCTTGGGATTTCCTTCGCCAAATTGAGCGACAGATTGCATTCGTCGGCAAAAGTTCATCGAGAATTCTAAATCGAAATGTTGCTTCGTTAAATACTCCGACAACAACCATGTCCACTTCCGTCGCTTATTCAACGAAATGTTGATGTCTGGAGAGCTGCTCTTCGATTGGAAAAGCATTCGCAAACTTTCTTTAGACTGATTTATTCTAAAAGACGCTTCGATAAATGAGATTCCTGAAAAACAAATACTCCAAAATGTCGTCACCAAATTTCCTAGTTTCTACACTGTGCGTCTGTCCGTCTGTCTGTCTGTGCGTCCGTCCGTCCGTCCTCTTTTATTGTGTGCGTTGCTCCTTCATTCGATGCAACCGTTGCGTGCGTTGTTGCAACAGTCGGTTGTTCGCGTTGCAGTTATTTAAAACCCGTCGCCAATCGCCTCCATTAGGCGACGAGTGACGTAACTTCCGGATCGGAGGCGCTGATTTCGATCTCACGTCGCTGCACATTAGCGAGTGCGTTTTCCTATTGTTCGTCGTTCATCGACTCGTGGGCGCGTTTTCTTTCGACGTCTGAAGATCATTTTGCGCCTTCGCCGGTCGTTGAGAGGAATCTGATCGCAAGAGAAAAGAAATTATCCGCGGATAAAAATTCCACTCGCTTCGTCCGAGAAAAAATGTCTTTCCGAACAGGATTCGAGTCCCAAGGCGACCGCGCCTGGACGTGGACTCTTGTGACTGCCTGCCTTCAACTGGCCATTGTCATGCCGTCATTCGAAGCCGCGTACTCAGTACCCGAGCGGCTAGTCATTCGTCGGAGAGTACCTGGGAATTCCGACGACGTGTCGGAGATACCGTACTCGGATGATGGCATCGAAGGATGGAGGGGACTGGACCAGCAGAGCTACCTGGACGAAGGTGCTGTAGTGACGGAGCTAGATTACCGCCACATGACAAGGCGGTTAAGCTACCGACGACCGAAGATAGTCAAGGACAAGAGAAATCCAAGTGAGAAAAGACGACCTTTCCGTTCATTTAAATGAATAAATAATATTATTGAGAAAAGGGTTGGCCTATGGGAATAAATCCCGTATGATGGCCAACCTTTCATTTAAATGAAAAATAACCGCAAACATTTTGGGTCTCTAGTCTTAGTTTAAGACGTTTTAGATAACGGGGCCTCAGAATGTAGAAACCAGTAGCAGAGTAGGGGGGCCCTAAATGTTACTACTAGTACTACTACTACTACTACTACTACTATACTACTACTACTACTACTACTACTACTACTACTACTACTACTACTGCTGCTACTGCTGCTGCTGCTGCTGCTGCTACTACTACTACTACTACTACTACTACTACTACTACTACTACTACTACTACTACTACCACTACCGTATGTATTTTAACCTTTAGTAAGATAAGAGTACAGCCTGAATAAATAGATTTGAATGGCTTTTAGTGTTTATTAATATTCTGTTTGCAAAATGTTGAGTCAGTGAGATGTTAAGAGCGATTCGTTCTATTCAAAACATTCAGATATTCGGCGTTGAGTGAATCTTGTAATAACATTCGCTCATTTGTTGTCGTTGGTCTCAAGTGATTTCTTACGGCGTCTAATGACTTGTTTTTACGCCTCGATGACTCATCATGTATGACCACTCGGGCATTTCGTCTTCAGGCGGTCCTCGACCGTTTCCAATCATCAAGATTCTTCCATTCTCTAAGAGCTCCATTACTTCAGGCGTGTAATGCTGTCTGTCTCTGGGATTCGTGGATTCGCTACATTTGGGGGGGGGGAAATAAATCTGACGGCTCTTTTTTGTCCCACGAGGCAAAATTGTTCCAAGATCCCGATATTTCGAAATTGATCATTAGTACTGAATTTTAATGAAATGGTGCTAAACTGGCGTGTTCCTTTGCACCCGCACTTATCACTTCGCACTTATCATCGCACTTATCACTTCGCACTTATCATTTTGCACTTATCACTTCGCACTTATCACTTCGCACTTATCACTTCGCACATGGCGATACAATGGATCAGAATACGGCATTATTTCTCTTCTTCCGCCACCAAAACAGGTTACAAGAAACAGATTCTGCGGGATGCGCTACATTTGCCCGACGTATTCTGCCTACGAGAAGACGTGGAAATCTATCAGATAACCCTAATCCTAACTCCCGTGACAGTGTCCTTGTGTCGTGCAGTGAGTTTATAGAGTAGCAGAAAATGACGATCGTATAATCCTGTCAGAAACCCGATCCTGGGATTTTAGAAAGAGCACGTGATCTGCGTGGGATGTTTGGTTTGGATTAGATAAAGCCTGACTTCCACGAGAAATTGAAGAATTTCATCGAGCTATCGATCATTGGGGTGTGTACACTGCGTGGTCGTTCGAGGTCAGATCGGAGGTCAACGCCCTACACGTGACCACCGGTTTCCGGTTTCTGTGGTCACGTGATTCTGGTGGCAGACGCTCCGGTTTCTCATCTCATCGCACGAAGAACTAAAACGAAAAGATGCACTTTCACTTTCACTTAATTAAGCGTCCGTTTCACTCATTCCGTAATCCAGCATCTATTGTCTACTGCACTTTTGAAACTTGCACTCGTTTAGTTTCATTGAACGCATTCAGTGCACTTGAATTGTCAGGTCGTCACGTGTTGCTTGACGCTCGCCTCAGGCACTCCAATCAATCAACCAAGCAAGCAATCAAAAAACTTCTATGGCGCCACAGTATGTCGTCATCCAATTACTGCAAATGCGCGCTTTTTTTTTTTTTTCTTTTACATTACGTTGAGCGATTCAGACGATTGCCTTCACGTAATTGACAATTTATGTAGCGCCTCCTCTCAGTTTACTCTATGTAGCCATCGTTTAACGCTGCGTTCTTAACGGGCAGCTGAGCGATAATAGAAAGGGAGGGTTGTTCTGCCGAAGAAGAGACAGGGGCGCACGTAGCTAGGTTATTGGGGCGCTCACGGCTGAAGGAGTTAGAAAATTAAAATAGCAGGGGTTAGCAAATATTTAATTAACAAATCATGACATTTTATTGACACAAGATTAAAACTACAGATGCACTTTTCTTGCTTTTACTGATAGACTACGAACTGGTCTATGATGCGTTCAAAGTAAGTTTTGTCAGTTTCTTCTTCTCTTTCTACGCTAAGTATAGAGAGCAAGATCGCCGAGTATTTTGGCGCCCCCGGGGGGGGGGGCATCTGCCCTAGAAACGCCACGGAGAAGAGGGGCAGGTGAGTTTTTTCCTCCCTATTCAGTTGCAAACGTCTTTTGGAATTCTCTGACCTTGGCGACCGCGATTCTAATGAAAACGAAAGACAAGAGTCGTTTTCTGGATCCTATTTCGACGGAAGACGAAAGATAACGTCACGTGATTTTGCGGTTCGCTTTGAAACGAAGATTGAATTCTGAGGAAAAGACAGATTCTCCGGTGCTTAGTTACGGGGACCCTTGATTCTCAGCGTTAGATGAAGATCGTCGCTGCAGGTGAATAATGAAAGAGAACGAGGGAGAGGGAAGAGAGGGAGGGTTAAGCAGCTTTACAGAAGCAACGCAGAAGAGCACAGCTGAAGATATAGATGTCCTTATAAGCGCTATTGCTTCTGCTTAACCTGGCCTCCGATCGCTTAGACAGACACTCTGACTCATCGAATTCCCTTTAAAATAGAAAACAAGGTGAGAAGAGGACAGCAATGAATAGGGCCTACACTCAACGAGTGAGAGCAGCGAAAGAGTCGACAATACGCAGAACAACTCTCGTTCTAATTTCAAATGAAACGAGAATTAAGGAAATTATCAAGTCTTTATCGCCGCTAACAAGGAACCTGCCCTTACTGGATGCTGATAACACTAATGGACGTTGTCATGACTACCAGTTAACTCATATCCAAGGTTTTTAAAAGATCCATCATTGCACAAATTCAAGCAATAGAAGTTGTTCTGGGATGTTTCAAACGCAGATGAATCTTTCTAGGTATGATCAAAAGAACGATAGTGAGCAGAGAGAAGGATGTAATAATAAGACTTTACAAGACATTGGTACGTCCACATTTAGAGTATTGTGTTCAAGCATGGTGTCCATTCCTGAAGAAAGACATAGAGACCTTAGAAAGAGTGCAACACAGAGCAACAAAAATGATCAAGGGATATCATAAACTAACCTATGCGGAAAGGCTAAATCACTGTGGATTGACAACCCTGGAAAAAAGAAGAGAGAGAGAGAGGGGATTTGATCGAGACATACAAAATACTAACAAACAAAGTGGAAATGCCAAAGGAAAGATTTTTTACAATGAAGCAGTATGATCGAACCAGAGGACACAGCATGAAACTGTTCAAGAAACGGGTTGGGAGACATAAACAGCATTTTTTAGTGCAAGAGTGGTGGACAGATGGAATGAACTGGATGAGGGGATAGTAACGGCTACAACTGTAAACGAGTTCAAAATAAACCTCAGTAGTTTAGGGTATTAGATTAAACGGGAACAACAGTGGTTCTCACACAGGGCAGTCCCTACTGAACCACTTTAAACCTTGTTATATTATTATTTATATTATATTAGCTATTTCAAGAAAGATTAAGCGCATAAGAATAAGCAGCTACTACCGTACTACTTCCAAAGCTATATGCATTTACGCGATTTTACTTACTTACTTACTGTTAAAGCATTTGTCTAAATTGGAATGTCAATCGTGCTTTTGTGAATTTCTTCTCTTTTTGGAGGTTTTGTGACCTGTATCTTGTATTTTCATGAATCGATTCCTTTTTGGCAAGATCGAAGGTTGAGAACATTTATTGACGATGGTCTTCTGCTTATTAGTTAAACCCAGAAATTGGTTCTTTAAAATTTTCCTATTTGGCGTCTTTTTTGATTCAAATGCGGGTCTTTGACGTCCATAGACACAGCAAAGGCGAATCAGAAACCGAAACTAAAGCATCGAAACACTATTCACAGATTGTATATTTTTGTACAGAAATCACTCAATAATAGGAAAATGAGTTTTGTTTCTCACGACCAAACGAAAACTACGAAAGAGAGGAAAAGGAAGAGAAGGAGAGAAAACATTTGTCTGATGTCCTTGAATTCGGATCTATAAATACACTGATATGACGTCATCGTGTGACGTATTAGCACGACAGATTGTGACGAAACCACGTGCTCTAGGTCTGTCCATGAATACATGGCGCACTTAGGACAGGCAGGCAGGTAGAAAGCCTGGTGCCCTGGGGGGGGAGGGGGAGGGGGCGCCAGAGCAGATTTGTGACTGCTCTCCTCGGCGTAGAAAGAGAAGAAACTGTGAACACCCTAGGCACGCCCCTGCAGCCCTGCTCGCCGATTGACTAACATTTGACAATCCGTGACTTTTAAGTTATCGGCGTCAAGTCAAGATTTCTCCAAATCTATTCTCAGCATTTTCTTTGAATGCCATTCTTAAAACGTTTGTCAATCAGTTGATCCCACGTGATCCCATGTGACCGACAGATTGACAGAAGACATTTAAATGTGTGAAGTGTGAGATTGGCGCCTACAGAATTACTGCGTCATTTTTCGTCATGTATATGATTGACTAAGACCACTAACCATAGGTTTAATCCAACGAAAGGAGAATACAACACCTCTTCTCTAAGTTTGCACCAATGTGCTAAAAGTGCCAGAAATGTAAGAGTACAGTTAGAAACGGCGATTGATTTATTCAGCAGGGCTACGGTACGTGGGCGGTGGCGGGCAAATTATTTTCTACTTCGCCCCAATTTCTTCTCTCTCTCTCTTTCTCTTTCTCTCTCCGTCTGCTTTTCTTTCTGGGCGACGAGATGAAATTTCGGCAAATGTGATGTGAAACTTTTAAAGACGCGGCCAATTAGTACAGTTGATAAGCCGTATGATTGTTCATTTTGTGGATAAAAGCTTTTAAATTGAAATGAAATTTTGAACATTGACACTTCTTATAATTTAGTAACATTCTGTCCAGAGGCATTCGAATAAACTTAAGGGTAGGGGAACCTCTAGGAGTAGGAGAATGGGTACCCCTAGGGGTATGGCTAGGGGTAGGAAATCAAAGTACCCCGTCTGCCAAAACCATTCTCTGTAGTTTTATATCAAAAGTGCTTGGCATTCAGAATTTTGCCTGTCGTATTCTCTATTGCGTAAATTGGACATTTTAAAGGACATTTTTAAACTACAGAAAATGGTATTGGCAGACGTGTGAATGGCTAGCACTTTTGACAGAGAAGTGAAGAGCACCTGCTAATCAAGCTTTTTCAAAAATTAGGCCACTATCTCTTGTATATCAAAAGTGCTTGGCATTCAGAATTTTGCCTGTGGTAATCTCTATTGCGTAAATTGGACATTTTAAGGACATTTTTAATCTACAGAGAATGGTATTGGCAACATTACTCATGGGGATGAACAATTGTGTCAGTTTTCATCACAATCTGAGATGGCGACGTCCGATTTTATTCAAAAGCGTGTTGATTTGATGCGGAATTACCCTTTTCGTATTTTGGTTTCGGAGGAAAAGTGAAATGATAATATTCATATCTGCACACTCTATAAGCACAATTATTACTTAGTATTGTTTATTTGGCACTGTATCGATTGTCATTTGTCTACGTACTGCAGCTCAAGCGCAATTTTTTTACAAATTATCATGAAAATGTATGGTGCCAAATTGCATGGTAAAAGATAACAAAAACTTGTGCATCCTTTGGGGAAATTGTTCAGGGCCATGTACCCTATAACTGTACCAAGTGGCATGCTTTTATCCAGAAGTGAACGATTCTTGGCTTTTATGGACTTTAGCCACTGAACTCTAAATGTATGCCGGTCCATTTCCTGCAGTTCTTCTTATTTCTGTGCTTTCGCTGAGTATTAAGACGCCATTGTTTTTCTTCCTATATTCAGGCATAATGGCGCTGGATAACCTCGACTTCGCCATCGCCACCCTGGATTCGAATCGGAATCAGCATCGACGGACCAAAGGAGCGCTCGACCAGCGGCGACCGGGAGGCTACGGGTCGTCTCTGCAGAGGCCAGGGGGCCGAGGCCCTCCGTCGTCCGGCGGCGGCGGCGGCGGCGGCGGCGGCGACGGTCCGGGGTCCCTCCTGTCTTCGGCGCCGAGGAGGGATCGCCTAATTCTGAACGTCTCGGCGAGCGACATTCGGAATATGCTCCAGATGATACAACAGGGACAGAGAATGGCGCCATCTGTCGAATAAACGAATAAACTCAGAATGCGAATTGAAACGCACTTTTAAAAAGAGATCGAAGAAACACGCCTCTGTCTTTGTCTCTGTTTAAAACGTAATTATTTCAAATTCTCGAGGTTTAACCAAGAAGGTCAAATCGTTAATTTAAATCATTGATTAGATTTTCTGTAGAGTTGGGGTCCTATAGCAGTAGCGGCTCCACATGGGGATTGGGGTCCCGTGCCCCTTATTGACTGCCCCCCCGAATAGCCTACCCATAGGCGGATTTAGAGTTTAATATTTGGGTAGAAAACGCATTACAAGACACACAAAAGCACTTCCTAGTGCAAGAGTGGTGGATTAATGGAATGAATTGCACGAAAAGATAATAATGGCTAATAGCGTTAATGATTTCAAAATAAACCTCAGTACTATAGGTGACTAGAGATTGGAAGGGTAGCCTACAACAGTAGTTTTCACACAGGCTAAATTCTCCTGAACCACTTTAAACCTTGTTATTGTTACTACTACTGCTATTATTATTATTATTATTATTATTATTATTATTATTATTATTATTATTATTATTATTATTATTATTATTATTATATGTTACAACTATTATGAAGCTCATTCGCCAGATGGCAGAGCTGGCAGCCCCTGGCGATTAAATTATATTACAACTGCTGTTTAAATCCATTTGAATGGTCAAAATATTCCGTCGCAATTTAATTCTAGAGCGTTCGAAATGCCACAAAACTGGCGAGACATTCTATGTATATTGTCGCTTCAAATATCGATGGACCATGATGGACCGTGGGTCAAATTGATCAGCAGTACTTGAATGGTCACGTGGGTCAATTAGAGTGACCCGCTGGGCCGCTTCCTTCTCTGCCGTGATGGGTCTAGGCACATTGTAGCAACGAATCAGAATATCTTGTTTAGCGTGATTTCACATAAAATTAAAAATTCAGACGTAGAAGCTCTATTGAAACAGTTTGCATTGAAAAAGCCAATTCTCCTTTCAACGGGAAATCGGCGTAACTGGTTTTGAGATCAGGTTGAAGTTTTAGGCTTGTCGATATAAAGAATTGCAATAGTCAAGTCTTACGGCGTTTTAGGGGGATACACAAAGAAGCATTCTGATCAAAAGCTCAATTTCGAAATAACATTCAGTGATCTTATCGCCATAATCTCATTGACACTTTCCTTTTACCATTTGGACAAAATGCGAGGAGCACCTAAAGGCTAAATAGAAGCCTGTTTTTGATATCTCGTTTTAATTTATTTCGCTTCCGGTATGGTTTCCGGCAGGCATGAACCATCCTCCGGGCTATCATTACGTCACATCCGGTCTAAGGGAAATGACGTAATCGTTTTGTCTTCCACGCTTAGTTAATTAGATGCGTGAACAGTTCTATTTTTAGCCTCAGAACGAAGCGATCATTCTCCGATATGAGCTTGTTCTAGAGTTTGCAAACAATATCAGCCCCCGGCCTGCGTCTATCGGCTCTGTTTACCCTGGTTCGAGCCCGGGTCTGTTTGCGCGGGGACTGAATGCGCGCCGCTCTTATCTTCGAAGGACGCTTCCACGTCTAATCTGCGTTCGCTTTCATTTCTCGTTTTATTCTCGTCGAGTTCTCGCGTCGTCGGAGATTTAGACAGCAGCGCCGCCACTCGCCCGTTCGATGAATGAATTGCTGACGTCACTAGTCACCGTCCATTGATGGTGCGCCAGCAGCAGCAGCAGCAGGAGCAGCAGCGTGACAGCCTCTTCTCCCTCTCTCCTTCCCTACCCATCCATTCCGGCCATAATATGACGTTCGATCTGTTGACGCCACTCCAACCCTCGCCCTACCCTCGTGACCGCCACCCCACTCGGTTTCTGCCCTTCCAGATGGAGTGCACTAAGCGTTTAGCCAAGTGGGACAATTGCACGCTTTTGAGTAAGGTATTCCTCCACCCCCGAATATAGTCACGTGACGATTCCTAAATTGCGGTTCTTTGAAAATGTCAAAGTAATAATAAGCTGAAAATAGTTTCGACCGTTGCATTGACCGGTAAAAATCATCGTTAGGCATAATATTTTTATTGGGAAATATTTTTAGATCGAACGAAGACATACTGGGGATGCGATCTTACTGCACGGCGTGCGCATTACCCCGCGCCGAGTCCTACCTTGGACAGATGCTTCGAGGCAATTGCGCGAGATTTCAAACGAGATGTCGACGTTCGGGCGACATTTTAAGTCCTAATAAATGAGGGACGAGGGGAGGGGGAGAAGATGGGTAGGTGAAGGTGCATCGGACAGAGTGACGTAAAGAGGTGGGCGGGGAGGGGAGGAGGGATGGGTACTTGGCGATTGTGAATCGATTACAGAGGTTTTCGGGAAGAGGGGAGGGGGCTCGGGGAGGGGCGATCATACGTAATGTCGCTCGATGCCTATAAATAGACTAGACCGCAGCGCCTTCGTTCGGCGTCTGCCATCGGCGCATTGCGCTGACTTCCGGTCCTCTGTCTCTCCCTTTGATATCCCGTCGTTCTTTGCGTTTCCGGTACATGAATTTCCACTAGGAGCGAATTCTTGTTCGAAGGAATAGTTTCGCTGCTTCGTTCTGACTTTGAGGGACTCGCGAGTTTATCTTTGATTGAATTTGGTTAAAAAGAGAATTCTGATTTGTCATTATTCGTTTTTTTATTTATTCGTCCAATTTGTACTTCTTACTTTTAAAAATATTCAACGTAAAGCGTTTCAGGAATTTTGCTAAATTGTTCAAAGATTAAAAGAGAGATAGAAGTTCAGTTGGAAGGTAAGTAGTTTATTATTATTATTATTATTATTATTATTATTATTATTATTATTATTATTATTATTATTATTATTATTATTATTATTATTATCATCATCATCATCATCAGCAGCAGCAGCAGCAAATGATGACAAATTTGTGAATTCCCTTTGAATTCAAGCTGAAATAATTTAGCTAAACACATTTTCCAAGTAGCCTGGACTCTAATCGACAAGATGCTAAAAGATTTCACAGTCATGCGCTCATGTTGACGGGCAGTGGCGTAGCCAGCTTATGCAAAATGGGGTCGTTAACTGGAGGCACTATGAAACTGAAAACTGAAGCTGCGGCCCCTCCCCTCCCCCAATACACCTCCTTCAACCAAAAGTCAACGGATTTACATAAATTGTGTTGGTGATATTTTTTTGAAATGGGGTTGTTTGAACAACCCCGTGGGGCCGCGCCACTGTTGACGGGTGATTCTTCCCACTTGATCAGTGATCGAGAACGCATAAGGACAGAGTCGCTCGATGCATGGAAGGGGAGAGGGTGAGGAGTGATCGGAACGACAATTAAATAGGGTCCAGATGCTTCATATTTAGGTGTTTTTCCCATGTTGTAGCTTTTCCTAAGTAGCGATGGACGTCAGTTCCGTTCTCCCGCATAGGATCTTTCTCTACGGGACATTGAAACGCGGTCAGCCCAACTACTACCATCTGATCGACCAGACACACGGAATGTCTCGTTTTTCCGGTGTCGCCGTAACAGAGATTGCGTATCCGCTGGTGATAACCACTCGATGGAATATTCCATTTCTGCTAGACGCTCCTGGAAAAGGCCAGGTAACAACAACAACAACAACAACAACAACGACAACGACAATATTAACAGTCGAGCGATTCCTGTAAAATGAAGCCAATGGCGCCATTTTTCCCAAAATTGTATTTGACAGATTGAGAACTGAGCTCTTCATTGCTTCTTTGTGCCAACAGTTAGCGATAGCGTGAAACTTCCTCTCTGCTATGTGTACAGTGGGGCAGTGGAGGGGGTGTGGAGTCGGTACTAAAGCAGTGGCCAGGAACCCCCCTCCCCTGTTTGACTTTGAACCTTCGCCTGTGTTTGAGTCTCTATGTGTTTCGTTGTAGCAAATATTCGGCGAAATTTTCGACGTTGACGACCGTCTCTTGGAATTTCTCGACGAACTCGAAGGTCATCCGGAGGTCTACTTCCGGGAGAGAATATCCGTCAGTCGGATCCGGAACGAGGCAAAAGGAGGAGGAGGAGCAGGAGGTCTGAGGAGTGGCGAAATCCTCGGAAAGACCGAGTGCTGGGTCTACCTTATGAAGAACTATCCCATTCAAATGCTAGACCTCGACACTTACTCTTCCTACGATGCCTTCGGAATCCCCAACAAGCACTACAAACCAGAGTCAGTGATGCGATTAAAATATTCAGTAGCGTAGCCAATGGGGGAGGGTTTCGGGTTAACCCCCTTTGGCTGCCGAAAGCAAAATGTTTTAATGAGTTTCTATGCATTTTAAATTTTGGGACGTGATTTTGGGGTCAACCCCCATCCCCGTTGGCTATAGAATGTAACGGTCTAAAAGGTGTCCGGAAAAATAGAGATAATCTTTTTTTGCTTGTCAAGATTTTTCCGAAGTTGGTCGCGGTCAAAACCGAAAAACAACCCCTCCTTTCGGAAATCCTGGCTACGCCACTGAAAATATTAGAATAGAAATAGGAAGTAACTATTGCTGTACAACTTTAAAGGGTCTATATAAATTCACGTGAACCTACTCACTTAACGAGTTCTTATCAGACGCTATCTGTCTCATATTATAATAATAACGATAATAATAATAATAATAATAATAATAATAATAATAATAATAATAATAATAATAATAGGCATAATTATTGTGTAATTAATAATAATAATAATAATAATAATAATAATAATAATAATAATAATAATAATAATAATAATAATAATAATAATAGGCATAATTATTGTGTGTTTGTTTCCAGCAACAGTCTGCTGACCGCTTCAGATATCGAACTTCCTTTCGCTAAAAGTGACGAAAGAATTTTTCCGACCAACTGACCACAGGACCCACAGTGACCATCGCATTCTCTTGTAGTCTCGTGATGAACCACTAGTAACAGGACGCTTCCGACCAAAGCCAATGCGATTATGGTGCTCATTCGACGGTCATTCCTGAAAGATTCCAGTGTCACTGCGCGCAGTCTTTCGATCCTCGCATGTCGCCGAGTGTAAATTTCAAGGGAGTGACCACTGCTCCACAGCAGTCGTTTGTCGCTATATAAAGATCCCGGATGGTAAAACTCAATCGAACGCAGGATATGCGATCTGCTGACGTCATCATCTGCCCATTTAAACATTCGTATTATCGACCATTAATTTTTTTAAACTGAATTTGCGACCAGTTCTTTCAAAGGACAAAAAGCAAATTCGTTATCCTTTTGAGCTACAAAAATTTACTCAGATATTTTAATGGCGTCGTTCATTTTGCAAACAGGATTACGTACGCACGCATTTATATATATATATATATATATATATATATATATATATATATATATATATATAATTTATAGCAGTTACTATATATTTATATGCTTGATAGTGAAAGAACATTCAAATTTCTACGGTCTTAAGTCGATTTCTAAATTTTCTTTAGGCTAATTGCTAAGTAATAAGCACTTTTAAAAGAAAGAGTATTTTTCCTGGATGTGAACTGGAGATGCTGTTTGGAGCTAACCACCTAAATACTTCTATAGCGCCCGAATACTTCTATAGCGCCCGAAGTCTTAATAGCCCGACGATAGGATCCAAAAGTCAGTAAGATCGTGTGGTTGAGGATATTGAGGATAGGCACAGGGTAGGCACAGGGGTACTTTCCCGTTATCCGGACCCCACTGAAGAAATGCTTAGAAATGCTTAGAAAATTGAAGAGATATTAAGAAATGCGCTGAGAAATGCTTAAAAAACAATTATGTGTATACTAAAGTTACATTTGAGATATTGGTGGCCAAAAAGCCTTCACCGCACCGCTTCCAGCGGAAGTGATCATCGCATTTAACGTACTGACGCCATTGTGTTTCTTGTTAGGCCAGAGATCACCGTCACCGCGTCGCTTGACACATTATTATAATACAACCAACTTTACCAAAAATATCCTTTAATACTCTTAACAATATATTCAACATCAATAATAGCTGCCATTGAATCGAAAGTCTGACAGTCTTTCTCTTCTAACTTAAGTTCACTACTAATTTATAGGTTAGCGACAGTTACTACAGACGCTAACCCTGCAAAGAAAACGACGTCTTGGCGACCGCCTCACGACGTCGTGAACTCGGCCCGCTGACGTCTCGCGCGGACGTCGTGCAGACGTAGAAACGTGAACTCCAGAAGACGTCCTGACGACGTCGTCATAAGACGTCTGTCTCAGACGTAGTTGCGACGTCTGTGCGACCTCAATTTCGTCGTTAAATGGACCTGCATGGCCTATATATATATATATATATATATATATATATATATATATATATATATATATATATATATATATATATATATGCCTATAGCTATAGTCTAATTAAATAGCCTGGCTCGGCCTATAGCATATATAGGGGGTCTACTAGAAGTAACGGTGCTAGCCTGCTAGGACAAAATGTCAGCAGACAAAATGTCATGGGGACAAATTGTCAGCGGACAAAATGCCACCGTAACCATAAACCGTGACATTTTGTCCCCATGATATTTTGTCTGTGACATTTTTTTGTCCGCGGACATTTTGTCCGGCACCGAAGTAACATGTTCAATCCCATGCATCCATGCAGGGATTATCGATATTAATTTTATCGACTCAACAGGCAGTGATCGATCGAGCCAGTGCATGGCAAAGAAAATCATGCAGATAGTCACACTAGAGAATTAATATATATAAATCTCTGTCATGCAACATATGCATATGTCAAGTTTTCGAGCAGCTCTAGCGGTACACCGCGATGAATTAAGCGTGGGATGAGGTGGCTGTTGCCATCTGACGAATGCAAGTCCAGTCAGTGCAGTATTATTATTCGCCAGATGGCAGCAGACGCAGCACCACTTAATACAATAAGAGAGAAACAATAAATCATGAAATGCACATTTTTCGTAAACAATGTCAATCAATCAATCAATTTATTTCTCACATTACAACAATGTCGTTTGGAGCAATGTAATAGTTTATATTGCACCGGCCATTTCCAAATATGGCGACTGGCATTCATACCGGACCTAGGGCCTATATCGTTTAATTACTGAGATTATAATCGATCTCTAGCTGTGCCTGTTCTGCTCCATTGAAAGCCATCAATTTAAACTCTCCAGTGTCAGAAATTAATGGTTCAAATAGCATATTTCTTGAATGAAGCAGACATCGATCGCCATGTATAGAATCTTTTAAACATGTTTCTATGTAGGGCCTAATCAATAATTAGTTTAGTTTAAGCGATATTCCAATTTCTCAAATTCCTTGTACAGTTTCACATCTCAATCCTCCTGCTGGAGCTAATGACCGACTACAGTATTCCAGTATCCACGTTTTGATATTGATTTGATGCAGCGTTATTGCATCAAAGGACTCGACGTTCACTCATCAGAATTATCAGATCCATCGAGCAATGGCGTCAACGTGCTGGTTGACGTCTTTCTAGGCTGTAAACGAACAAAGCAATGTCCTGCATTTATTTCAGACAAGTCAGCTTGCATGTAATAATTTTAGTTACTACTTTACAACTAAAAGCGAATTAGGGGATATAGATTATGAGTTATTATATTGCTGTATTAGTATATATTTATTAATTATTATTATTTTATTTTATTTTATATTATTATTATTATTATTATTATTATTATTATTATTATTATTATTATTATTATTATTATTATTATTATTATTATTATTATTATATATTTATTAGTAAAACCTGTCCCAGGACAGAGATAATGATGATGATATTTAGTAATTATTATTATTATTACTTGACCTACCCAGACTACTTAGCTAAGCTGGTGCATAAGGCAGGGTCGGGGACAGGTCGTTCGAACTTAAGATCTGACCAAGGAATAAGACTCGTGGTGCCCCCAGCTAAGACCGCTAAGTTAGGGATAGACCCCTTTCAATTAAGGGTAATCCCATAGCGTGGAATTCCCTCCCGGTAGATGTCAGGCCAGAAATCTCCCCAGACCGTTTTCCTCAAAAACTGAAAACACACCATTTTAGTACATCTTATGGAACTTTTCGGTAAATTCCTCTCGCCTACTGCCTGAGCTTAAGATAGCGCTATATAAGTTGTCACCCAAATAATAATAATAATAATAATAATAATAATAATAATAATAAATTGCAGAGAAATTTTTGGCGAGGGGGGTAGGAGGATAATTGAGGATAGGTTCTACTACTCTAAGTATCAAGCGTTCTCAACTGTATATATCTAGAGGATAGCGTTGCGGACTTAAAGGACATTTTTAAACTACAGAGAATGGTATTGGCAGACGTAGGAATGGCTAGCACTTTCGACAGAGAAGTGAAGAGAACCTGTTAATCAAGTTTTTTCAAAAATTAGGGCACTATCTCTTGTAGATCAAAGTGCTTGGCATTCAGAATTTTGCCTGTGGCATTCTCTAATGCGTAAATTGGACATTTTAAAGGACATTTTTAAACTACAGGGTATGGTATTGGCAGACGAAAGAATGGCTAGCACTTTTGACAGAGAAGTGAAGAGCACCTGCTAATCAAGTTTTTCCAAAAATTATGCCGTTATCTCTTGTAGATCAAAAGTGCTTGGCATTCATAATTTTGCTTGTGGCATTCTCTAATGCGTAAATTGGATAGCACTTTTGACATAGAAGTGAAGAGCACCTGCTAATCAATTTTTGTTGAAAAATTAGGGCACTATCTCTTGTAGATAAAAGTGCTTGGCATTCAGAAAATACCACAGGCAAAATTCTGAATGCCAAGCACTTTTTATCTACAAGAGATCAAAAGTGCTTGGCATTCAGAATTTTGCCTTTGGCATTCTCTAGTGCGTAAATTGGACATTTTAAGTGCATTTTTAAACTACAGAGAATGGTATTGGAAGACGTAGAAATGGCTAGCACTTTTGACATAGAAGTGAAGAGCACCTGCTAATCAAGTTTTTTGTTGAAAAATTAGGGCACTATCTCTTGTAGATAAAAAGTGCTTGGCATTCAGAATTTTGCTTGTGGCATTCTCTAATGCGTAAATTGGACATTTTAAAGGACATTTTTAAACTACAGGGAATGGTATTGGCAGACGAAAGAATGGCTAGCACTTTTGACAGAGAAGTGAAGAGCACCTGCTCATCAAGTTTTTGTTGAAAAATTATGCCGTTATCTCTTGTAGATCAAAAGTGCTTGGCATTCAGAATTTTGCCTGTAGTATTTTCTAATGCGTAAATTGGACATTTTAAATGACATTTTTAAACTACAGAGAATGGTATGGGAAGACGTTTGAATGGCTAGCACTTTTGACAGAGAAGTGAAGAGCACATGCTAATCAAGTTTTTCCAAAAATTATGCCGTTATCTCTTGTAGATCAAAAGTGCTTGGCATTCAAAAATTTGCTTGTGGCATTCTCTAATGCGTACATTCGACATTTTAAGTGCATTTTTAAACTACAGAGAATGGTATTGGCAGACGTAGTAATGGCTAGCACTTTTGACAGAGAAGTGAAGAGCACCTGCTAATCAAGTTTTTCCAAAAAGTATGCCGTTTTCTCTTCTAGATCAAAAGTGCTTGGCGTTCAGAATTTTGCTTGTGGCATTCTCTAATGCGTAAATTGGATAGCACTTTTGACATAGAAGTGAAGAGCACCTGCTAATCAATTTTTCGTTGAAAAATTAGGGCACTATCTCTTGTAGATAAAAAGTGCTTGGCATTCAGAAAATACTACAGGCAAAATTCTGAATGCCAAGCACTTTTTATCTACAAGAGATCAAAAGTGCTTGGCATTCAGAATTTTGCCTGTGGCATTCTCTAATGCGTAAATTCGACATTTTAAAGTGCTTTTTTAAACTACAGAGAATGGTATTGGAAGACGTAGAAATGGCTAGCACTTTTGACATAGAAGTGAAGAGCACCTGCTAATCAAGTTTTTTGTTGAAAAAATAGGGCACTATTTCTTGTAAATAAAAAGTGCTTGGCATTCAGAATTTTGCCTGAAGTATTTTCTAATGCGTAAATTGGACATTTTAAATGACATTTTTAAACTACAGAGAATGGTATGGGAAGACGTTAGAAATGGCTAGCACTTTTGACATAGAAGTGAAGAGCACCTGCTAATCAAGTTTTTGTTGAAAAAAATAGGGCACTATTTCTTGTAAATAAAAAGTGCTTGGCATTCAGAATTTTGCCTGAAGTATTTTCTAATGCGTAAATTGGACATTTTAAATGACATTTTTAAACTACAGAGAATGGTATGGGAAGACGTAGAAATGGCTAGCACGTTTGACAGAGAAGTGAAGAGCACCTGCTAATCAAGTTTTTCCAAAAATTATGCCGTTATCTCTTGTAGATCAAAAGTGCTTGGCATTCAGAATTTTGCCTGTGGCATTCTCTAATGCGTAAATTGGATATTTTAAGTGCAGTTTTAAACTACAGAGAATGGTATTGGCAGACGTAGTAATGGCTAGCACTTTTGACAAAGAAGTGAAGAGCACCAGCTAATCACGTTTTTCTAAAAATTATGCCGTTATCTCTTGTAGATCAAAAGTGCTTGGCATTCAGAATTTTGCTTTTGGCATTCTCTAATGCGTAAATTGGATAGCACGTTTGACATAGAAGTGAAGAGCACCTGCTAATCAATTTTTTTGTTGAAAAATTAGGGCACTATCTCTTGTAGATAAAAGTGCTTGGCATTCAGAAAATACCACAGGCAAAATTCTGAAGCTTTTTATCTACAAGAGATCAAAAGTGCTTGGCATTCAGAATTTTGCCTGTGGCATTCTCTAATGCGTAAATTGGATATTTTAAGTGCAGTTTTAAACTACAGAGAATGGTATTGGCAGACGTAGTAATGGCTAGCACTTTTGACAAAGAAGTGAAGAGCACCTGCTAATCACGTTTTTCTAAAAATTATGCCGTTATCTCTTGTAGATCAAAAGTGCTTGGCATTCAGAATTTTGCTTTTGGCATTCTCTAATGCGTAAATTGGATAGCACGTTTGACATAGAAGTGAAGAGCACCTGCTAATCAATTTTTTTGTTGAAAAATTAGGGCACTATCTCTTGTAGATAAAAAGTGCTTGGCATTCAGAAAATACCACAGGCAAAATTCTGAATGCCAAGCACTTTTTATCTACAAGAGATCAAAAGTGCTTGGCATTCAGAATTTTGCCTGTGGCATTCTCTAATGCGTAAATTCGACATTTTTAAGTGCATTTTTAAACTACAGAGAATGGTATTGGCAGACGTAGTAATGGCTAGCACTTTTGACAGAGAAGTGAAGAGCACCTGCTAATCAAGTTTTTCCAAAAAGTATGCCGTTTTCTCTTCTAGATCAAAAGTGCTTGGCGTTCAGAATTTTTCTTGTGGCATTCTCTAATGCGTAAATTGGATAGCACTTTTGACATAGAAGTGAAGAGCACCTGCTAATCAATTTTTCGTTGAAAAATTAGGGCACTATCTCTTGTAGAAAAAAGTGCTTGGCATTCAGAAAATACTACAGGCAAAATTCTGAATGCCAAGCACTTTTTATCTACAAGAGATCAAAAGTGCTTGGCATTCAGAATTTTGCCTGTGGCATTCTCTAATGCGTAAATTCGACATTTTTAAGTGCATTTTTAAACTACTGAGAATGGTATTGGCAGACGTAGTAATGGCTAGCACTTTTGACAGAGAAGTGAAGAGCACCTGCTAATCAAGTTTCTTGTTGAAAAAATAGGGCACTATTTCTTGTAAATAAAAAGTGCTTGGCATTCAGAATTTTGCCTGAAGTATTTTCTAATGCGTAAATTGGACATTTTAAATGACATTTTTAAACTACAGAGAATGGTATGGGAAGACGTAGAAATGGCTAGCACGTTTGACAGAGAAGTGAAGAGCACCTGCTAATCAAGTTTTTCCAAAAATTATGCCGTTATCTCTTGTAGATCAAAAGTGCTTGGCATTCAGAATTTTGCCTGTGGCATTCTCTAATGCGTAAATTGGATATTTTAAGTGCAGTTTTAAACTACAGAGAATGGTATTGGCAGACGTAGTAATGGCTAGCACTTTTGACAAAGAAGTGAAGAGCACCTGCTAATCACGTTTTTCTAAAAATTATGCCGTTATCTCTTGTAGATCAAAAGTGCTTGGCATTCAGAATTTTGCTTGTGGCATTCTCTAATGCGTAAATTGGATAGCACGTTTGACATAGAAGTGAAGAGCACCTGCTAATCAATTTTTTTGTTGAAAAATTAGGGCACTATCTCTTGTAGATAAAAAGTGCTTGGCATTCAGAAAATACCACAGGCAAAATTCTGAATGCCAAGCACTTTTTATCTACAAGAGATCAAAAGTGCTTGGCATTCAGAATTTTGCCTGTGGCATTCTCTAATGCGTAAATTCGACATTTTTAAGTGCATTTTTAAACTACAGAGAATGGTATTGGCAGACGTAGTAATGGCTAGCACTTTTGACAGAGAAGTGAAGAGCACCTGCTAATCAAGTTTTTCCAAAAATTATGCCGTTATCTCTTGTAGATCAAAAGTGCTTGGCATTCAGAATTTTGCTTTTGGCATTCTCTAATGCGTAAATTGGATAGCACGTTTGACATAGAAGTGAAGAGCACCTGCTAATCAATTTTTTTGTTGAAAAATTGGGGGCACTATCTCTTGTAGATAAAAAGTGCTTGGCATTCAGAAAATACCACAGGCAAAATTCTGAATGCCAAGCACTTTTATCTACAAGAGATCAAAAGTGCTTGGCATTCAGAATTTTGCCTGTGGCATTCTCTAATGCGTAAATTCGACATTTTTAAGTGCTTTTTTAAACTACAGAGAATGGTATTGGAAGACGTAGAAATGGCTAGCACTTTTGACATAGAAGTGAAGAGCACCTGCTAATCAAGTTTTTTGTTGAAAAAATAGGGCACTATTTCTTGTAAATAAAAAGTGCTTGGCATTCAGAATTTTGCCTGAAGTATTTTCTAATGCGTAAATTGGACATTTTAAATGACATTTGTAAACTACAGAGAATGGTATGGGAAGACGTAGAAATGGCTAGCACTTTTGACACAGAAGTGAAGAGCACCTGCTAATCAAGTTTTTCCAAAAATTATGCCGTTATCTCTTGTAGATCAAAAGTGCTTGGCATTCAGAATTTTGCTTGTGGCATTCTCTAATGCGTAAATTGGATAGCACGTTTGACATAGAAGTGAAGAGCACCTGCTAATCAATTTTTTTGTTGAAAAATTAGGGCACTATCTCTTGTAGATAAAAAGTGCTTGGCATTCAGAAAATACCACAGGCAAAATTCTGAATGCCAAGCACTTTTTATCTACAAGAGATCAAAAGTGCTTGGCATTCAGAATTTTGCCTGTGGCATTCTCTAATGCGTAAATTCGACATTTTTAAGTGCATTTTTAAACTACAGAGAATGGTATTGGCAGACGTAGTAATGGCTAGCACTTTTGACAGAGAAGTGAAGAGCACCTGCTAATCAAGTTTTTTGTTGAAAAATTAAGGCACTATCTCTTGTAGATAAAAAGTGCTTGGCATTCAGAATTTTGCCTGAAGTATTTTCTAATGCGTTAATTGGACATTTTAAATGACATTTTTAAACTACAGAGAATGGTATGGGAAGACGTTTGAATGGCTAGCACTTTTGACAGAGAAGTGAAGAGCACATGCTAATCAAGTTTTTCCAAAAATTATGCCGTTATCTCTTGTAGATCAAAAGTGCTTGGCATTCAAAAATTTGCTTGTGGCATTCTCTAATGCGTACATTCGACATTTTAAGTGCATTTTTAAACTACAGAGAATGGTATTGGCAGACGTAGTAATGGCTAGCACTTTTGACAGAGAAGTGAAGAGCACCTGCTAATCAAGTTTTTCCAAAAAGTATGCCGTTTTCTCTTCTAGATCAAAAGTGCTTGGCGTTCAGAATTTTGCTTGTGGCATTCTCTAATGCGTAAATTGGATAGCACTTTTGACATAGAAGTGAAGAGCACCTGCTAATCAATTTTTCGTTGAAAAATTAGGGCACTATCTCTTGTAGATAAAAAGTGCTTGGCATTCAGAAAATACTACAGGCAAAATTCTGAATGCCAAGCACTTTTTATCTACAAGAGATCAAAAGTGCTTGGCATTCAGAATTTTGCCTGTGGCATTCTCTAATGCGTAAATTCGACATTTTTAAGTGCTTTTTTAAACTACAGAGAATGGTATTGGAAGACGTAGAAATGGCTAGCACTTTTGACATAGAAGTGAAGAGCACCTGCTAATCAAGTTTTTTGTTGAAAAAATAGGGCACTATTTCTTGTAAATAAAAAGTGCTTGGCATTCAGAATTTTGCCTGAAGTATTTTCTAATGCGTAAATTGGACATTTTAAATGACATTTGTAAACTACAGAGAATGGTATGGGAAGACGTAGAAATGGCTAGCACTTTTGACATAGAAGTGAAGAGCACCTGCTAATCAAGTTTTTTGTTGAAAAAATAGGGCACTATTTCTTGTAAATAAAAAGTGCTTGGCATTCAGAATTTTGCCTGAAGTATTTTCTAATGCGTAAATTGGACATTTTAAATGACATTTTTAAACTACAGAGAATGGTATGGGAAGACGTAGAAATGGCTAGCACGTTTGACAGAGAAGTGAAGAGCACCTGCTAATCAAGTTTTTCCAAAAATTATGCCGTTATCTCTTGTAGATCAAAAGTGCTTGGCATTCAGAATTTTGCCTGTGGCATTCTCTAATGCGTAAATTGGATAGCACTTTTGACATAGAAGTGAAGAGCACCTGCTAATCAATTTTTCGTTGAAAAATTAGGGCACTATCTCTTGTAGATAAAAAGTGCTTGGCATTCAGAAAATACTACAGGCAAAATTCTGAATGCCAAGCACTTTTTATCTACAAGAGATCAAAAGTGCTTGGCATTCAGAATTTTGCCTGTGGCATTCTCTAATGCGTAAATTCGACATTTTTAAGTGCATTTTTAAACTACAGAGAATGGTATTGGCAGACGTAGTAATGGCTAGCACTTTTGACAGAGAAGTGAAGAGCACCTGCTAATCAAGTTTTTCCAAAAAGTATGCCGTTTTCTCTTCTAGATCAAAAGTGCTTGGCGTTCAGAATTTTGCTTGTGGCATTCTCTAATGCGTAAATTGGATAGCACTTTTGACATAGAAGTGAAGAGCACCTGCTAATCAAGTTCTTTGTTGAAAAATTAAGGCACTATCTCTTGTAGATAAAAAGTGCTTGGCATTCAGAAAATTTACAGGCAAAATTCTGAATGCCAAGCACTTTTTATCTACAAGAGATCAAAAGTGCTTGGCATTCAGAATTTTGCCTTTGGCATTCTCTAGTGCGTAAATTGGACATTTTAAGTGCATTTTTAAACTACAGAGAATGGTATTGGAAGACGTAGAAATGGCTAGCACTTTTGACATAGAAGTGAAGAGCACCTGCTAATCAAGTTTTTTGTTGAAAAATTAAGGCACTATCTCTTGTAGATAAAAAGTGCTTGGCATTCAGAATTTTGCCTGAAGTATTTTCTAATGCGTAAATTGGACATTTTAAATGACATTTTTAAACTACAGAGAATGGTATTGGCAGACGTAGTAATGGCTAGCACTTTTGACAGAGATGTGAAGAGCACCTGCTAATCAAGTTTTTCCAAAAATTATGCCGCTCTCTCTTGTAGATCAAAAGTACTTGGCATTCATAATTTTGCCTGTGGCATTCTCTAACGCGTAAATTGGACATTTTAAAGGACATTTATAAACTGCAGAGAATGGCATTGGAAGACGTTTAAATGGCTAGCACTTTTGACAGAAAAGTGAAGAGCACCTGCTATTCAAGTTTTTTGTTGAAAAATTAAGGCACTATCTCTTGTAGATAAAAAGTGCTTGGCATTCAGAATTTTGCCTGAAGTATTTTCTAATGCGTAAATTGGACATTTTAAATGACATTTTTAAACTACAGAGAATGGTATTGGCAGACGTAGTAATGGCTAGCACTTTTGACAGAGATGTGAAGAGCACCTGCTAATCAAGTTTTTCAAAAATTATGCCTCTCTCTTGTAGATCAAAAGTACTTGGCATTCATAATTTTGCCTGTGGCATTCTCTAACGCGTAAATTGGACATTTTAAAGGACATTTATAAACTGCAGAGAATGGTATTGGAAGACGTTTAAATGGCTAGCACTTTTGACAGAAAAGTGAAGAGCACCTGCTATTCAAGTTTTTTGTTGAAAAATTAAGGCACTATCTCTTGTAGATAAAAAGTGCTTGGCATTCAGAATTTTGCCTGAAGTATTTTCTAATGCGTAAATTGGACATTTTAAATGACATTTTTAAACTACAGAGAATGGTATTGGCAGACGTAGTAATGGCTAGCACTTTTGACAGAGATGTGAAGAGCACCTGCTAATCAAGTTTTTCCAAAAATTATGCCGCTCTCTCTTGTAGATCAAAAGTACTTGGCATTCATAATTTTGCCTGTGGCATTCTCTAACGCGTAAATTGGACATTTTAAAGGACATTTATAAACTACAGAGAATGGTATTGGAAGACGTAGAAATGGCTAGCACTTTTGACATAGAAGTGAAGAGCACCTGCTAATCAAGTTTTTTGTTGAAAAATTAAGGCACTATCTCTTGTAGATAAAAAGTGCTTGGCATTCAGAATTTTGCCTGAAGTATTTTCTAATGCGTAAATTGGACATTTTAAATGACATTTTTAAACTACAGAGAATGGTATTGGCAGACGTAGTAATGGCTAGCACTTTTGACAGAGATGTGAAGAGCACCTGCTAATCAAGTTTTTCCAAAAATTATGCCGTTATCTCTTGTAAATCAAAAGTGCTTGGCATTCAGAAATTTGCTTGTGGCATACTCTAATGCGTAAATTCGACATTTTTAAGTGCATTTTTAAACTACAGAGAATGGTATTGGCAGACGTAGTAATGGCTAGCACTTTTGACTCAGAAGTGAAGAGCACCTGCTAATCAAGTTTTTCCAGAAATTATGCCGTTATCTCTTGTAGATCAAAAGTGCTTGGCATTCAGAATTTTGCCTGAAGTATTTTCTAATGCGTAAATTGGACATTTTAAATGACATTTTAAAACTACGGAGAATGGTATTGGAAGACGTTTGAATGGCTAGCACTTTTGACAGAGAAGTGAAGAGCACCTGCTAATCAAGTTTTTCCAAAAATTATGCCGCTCTCTCTTGTAGATCAAAAGTACTTGGCATTCATAATTTTGCCTGTGGCATTCTCTAACGCGTAAATTGGACATTTTAAAGGACATTTATAAACTGCAGAGAATGGTATTGGAAGACGTTTAAATGGCTAGCACTTTTGACAGAAAAGTGAAGAGCACCTGCTATTCAAGTTTTTTGTTGAAAAATTAAGGCACTATCTCTTGTAGATCAAAAGTGCTTGGCATTCAGAATTTTGCCTGAAGTATTTTCTAATGCGTAAATTGGACATTTTAAATGACATTTTAAAACTACGGAGAATGGTATTGGAAGACGTTTGAATGGCTAGCACTTTTGACAGAGAAGTGAAGAGCACCTGCTAATCAAGTTTTTCCAAAAATTATGCCGCTCTCTCTTGTAGATCAAAAGTACTTGGCATTCATAATTTTGCCTGTGGCATTCTCTAACGCGTAAATTGGACATTTTAAAGGACATTTATAAACTGCAGAGAATGGTATTGGAAGACGTTTAAATGGCTAGCACTTTTGACAGAAAAGTGAAGAGCACCTGCTAATGAATCAATTAAGCAAAAGAGAATACCACAGGCAAAATTCTGATTGCCAAGCACTTTTGATATACAATAGATAGTGCTAGCCATTCACACATCTGTCAATACCATTCTCAGTAGTTTAAAAATGTCCACTTTAAGCAATAGAGAATGAATGTCCACGAAAAAACACGAAATAAAATGACCACAGGCAAACTTCTGGTTCAAAGCACTTTTGATATTCAAGAGATAATGGCCTAATTTTTGAAAAATCTTCATTACTAGGTCCTCTTCACTTTCTTGTCAAAAGTGCTAGCCAATCACACGTCTGCCAATACCATTCTCTGTAGTTTAAAAATGTTCAATTTAAACAATAGATAAAATGGCACATGCAAAATTCTGAATGCCAAGCACTTTTGATATACATGAGATAGTGGCCTAATTTTTGAAAAAACCTGATTACTAGGTCCTCTTCACTTGCTTGTCAAAAGTGCTAGCCATTCACACGTCTGCCAATGCCGTTCTTGGTAGGTTAAAAATGTCCATTTTAACGGGTAGCCCGATGGCAATTTAGTTGCCTGCTGTCTACTTTTTGTCGCCTTTGCCACTTGTGAGTTGTGACACTAAATAGATTTACAGCGATTTAAAACAAGATTTCAAGATTTGATTGAGCAGTAGCATCTGCCACGTGACTCTTACTCTTAGTAGCATTGATACTAGTAGGCCTATGGGCCCAAGAGAAGTAATGTTCGACTTAACACGCACAAATTGTGAAATTGAAGCAGAATAATTTGAAATTGACTTGAGCATAAGAAATTACAGACATGGAACCTATTGATGCCAGACCTGTGATTTTGTGTCCAAAATGCTCTAAAACACACCTAGGAGCATCTACGTTTTCAAAAATTTATCCGGGGAGAAACCCCCTGACCCCCATTCAAGGGAGGCCGCGGTAAACGCGGCCATGAAGGGAAGTGTCTAACGCGAGGGAATGGGAGAAAGCAGGGTATTTCTAACATTATCAATTCGGGGGTATTTCAGGGTTACTCCTAACCTAACCTAGGATTAACCGGAACCCCACTCTCAAACGTCTGGCGCCGCCCCTGGAGTCACCAGAAATAGCATGAAGCTTCCTGAAACTTAGATAGTAGATACTAGATGTTATATTAGTTTTTAAACAGATTTATTGGCTTATTCTGAATCTTTGTCGGCTATATTTTCAACAGTTTGAGTTTCTGTAGAATCCTGCCTCTTGGGCCTATATAGAAATCCCGATTACATATAAGTTTAGGCGCCGGTCCCTTCCAAAATAATGTTATTAGATACAAAAGAAACATGTGCAGTTGTGCACTGATACATCGAACTCGCTCATTTCGAAATCTAGCTACATCGGGTGCCTTGCGCTTCGATTTAACTGGATTATAATGTAAATATTTGACGTTGGTCGACAGCGGTTTGTTTATACGGTATTCGGCTATTAACATGACACCTCTTCCCCCTACACCTCTTCCAGGGGTGGTGCTGGCTCTCACTAAAACAGACTGATGTTAAAGCTATTCGTTTAGAATTCTAAAGGGGAGAATTAACCTTTGGAAATTGCAACCTGAACACTATAACTAATTCCACAAAAATTAGAATGGACCGTATGAAAACGAAAGAGATGACAGATAGGCTATAGGCCTACAGTACAGTAGAAACTTTAATTCAGAGGCGGATCTACGGGTACGGGGTGCAGATGTCCCCGTGGGCCGAGGTGGGGGGCGCCAAAATTGGTTTAAGGTAAGGAGTTCCGCTTGCTACGGGCGATGACCTTTTTGCTTGTCAGAGTATTCGCGAAGTTGAATGAAGAATGAAGGGGCGCCAAGATGGGCAGAACGGCGCCCTTTTGGCTTGTTAGGGGTTTCGTCAAGTTGAGGGGGGCCATTAGTATTTGGCCTTGGGCGCCGGACACCCTAGCTCCGCTACTGCGTTAATTACTGAACTGTGTTTACACGATCAGTCAAAATGAGCTGCTAGCGCTGAGCACTGATGTCTCGATGGCCGGCTCAGCCGCTGTGGTAGGCCAAAGACTGACCGCAGTGGGCTTAATTGTTTCGCTTTGTCTAGTGACACCGCTTGAATGTCAAGGAACTGAAGTAAACAAATTTTCACGTGTGACTGAAATCTATAGATACACTGTAGATCCGATTATTTTAAAATTTTGTTTATGTAAATCTTAACATTTGAGCATAAAAGCGAAAGTTTAGATGGCACAACAACAGCAGTAAAATGTAGTAAAAAGTGTTGACGAAAAATTGTCGAGTCAATTTTTGCGCCCCTCTGGTCTGCGCCCGGGGCCACCGCCCCCACCTGCCCCCTCTGCCCGCTACTCACTGTACGACACTGTCTGTAGCAGGCTTTAAACATCGCCATAGACAATGTTTCTCACACAAATATGTAGCCTCTAGTTCCAAACGAAGAAATGAAAATCACGAGCTAAATTTTTAAATCAATAAACTGATCACATGGAGGCAGTAGCGTCATTTCACACTTTTCTTGGGGGCGAGATAATGTTTTGGCAAATTTTTGCAAAATGTTGGCAAATTTTTGGGCCAAAGTTGGCAAATTTGCAAATTTTTAATATATTTTTGGCAAATTTTTGTCAATTTTTTAAATTTTTTGCGCATTAATACATTATAAATTAATTTTTTCATTTCCTTGGGGGCCACGGCCCCCTGCCTCCAAATGACGCCATTGCTATATTCTATGCCAATTTAGATTGACTAACACATCTGTCTTCAAACGCTGAGTAAACAAAACATTGCGTTAACGAATAAAGAAGGAATAGTAGCGTATCAATATATTGCACATGGAATATATTCTGTACTGATAATCAATAAATAGGTCTAGTTTAAGTGAGAAAAAAATCAACATTACAAACGTAGGCCTATAAAAGATAGACTTATAAAATTATAGACGCAAACCAATACAAACCAGCTGTCGTGGGTGTCGTCTTCTTTTCTGTCTGAAATTTGATTTTTATGTGACCAAGAGACCACTGCATGACTGCACCCTTCGAAGTCAATATAGGCATAAACTGCACCTGCATGTGCTGCTGCGTATGCAGCGTAGTTACTTGGCTACTGGAGTACTGTACTGTACGGTACTGTACTGTACCTGGATTGTGGATGCAGTGACCACATTACATTAGTGCCCTCAAGTGATTGAAAGGAAGCTGCACACAATTTCGCGCTGCCATCTAGGGATTGTTCTTAAAACATTGATTGCTTGCTAATTATAAATGGCATACAGTGTATATTGATATGGCCTTTAAATTGAAAATGTGAAGACTATATCTAGATATATATAGCCGTCAGTCGCTATATAGGCAGTTATAATTCGGATATATAATTTATTTATATTTAAATTTTTATTTATTTCGGATGCGTGCATGCGTAGGGCTATATATAGGCCTAGGCCTATGTACGCGGTTATATAGGCCCTACGATCAATATATATAATTATTATTTTGGATATAATTATAAGGCATATATATATATATATATATATATATATATATATATATATATATATATATATATATTGCATGCATGCTATATGCATGGTCCGCCGCACGTCGCGTACGTCTTCAGCCTACCGACGTCGCAATAAGGTCGGCTGCAGACGCAGACGAAGCAGACCAGAATGGGCTGGTCGGACAGGGCCCACCGACGTCGGCTCTTTGCAGGGAATCTACTACCAAAGTCACAACGCTAACAAAACGTCAATTAATTAAGAAAATTAAAATGTCCTGTAACACAACGACACTTCAACATCGTCACGAAACGCTAATTAAAAGTTCACTAAGCAAAACTATTGGAATTAACACTTCTTAAAAGACAATTAATTAAAACTAGTGCACGCAAATTCTGCCGATCGACATCTTTCTTCCTTCTTCCTCCTTCTCTAGTTAATCGGCATTTGTCACGTGGTACAGATCCTCGGCATCGATTGGCTGTATCAGCGAGTCGCTCCAAATCGTCTTCCGCTGATAGGCGACAGTTTATAGTTGACCTAGAAACGACCAATCCGAACGCTGTCGACTGCTTCTGACGTCATAAAAATCAAAACCTATGCAAATTAGGTTCACAGCTGTTTAATCATTCTCATACGCTTCGCGAAATCATTCTCATTCGCTTCACAGCTGTTTAATCATTTTCATCCGAAAATCTCATCGAAAATCTAAGATGTTCATCATACACTATTGCCACGATACTGTTTTTTGACGAAAGGGTCGGCGCCAATTCAAAATTTCAAAACTTTCCGTCCCTCTAAGCATTTCTTCAGTGGGGTCCGGATAACGGGAAAGTACCGGCACAGGATAGCCAATAGTGACTTTTAATTCGTTTCATCACTCTTCTGAATTTTTGCATATCTATAGCCTACTATAGCACTAGCATTGTCCAATTTCAAACAGGGTATCAATTTTATAATATTTTTGTGGTCTATAAAACCTGTAATAGAAGAAACCAGCTCTCTTAAGCGCCATCTTATCTCTCGATTGATTTTTTAGACATTTGACAGAGAATAGATTTTTGAAAGACTTTGTATAGTGTCGTTTCAAATGGCTCATTATTTTTTGTGGAATTTCGAAAGCTCTAGAAAAAAATTGAGACAGAATATATTGACAATTCTAGTACGGTTTGACACAGCAAAGATGGGGACACAAAAATATGTGGTTTTAAATCGTTTTATCACTCTTCTGAATTTTTGCATATCTATAGCCTACTGTAGCACTAGTCCTTGCATCGTCCAATTTCAAACAGGCCATGTTGGCCCACCCAATATTTGGCTTGTGGCGCCCTCCATGCAATAGTCTTGATCCAAGTAATGTTTCGAGACACTGAGAGGGCAGGGGAGCGCACTGCTGTCAAGCGAGACCATAGATTTCAAAGTCAACTGTGTTTTCTACTTGATAATTAATCAGTCAATTTATTTAGACATAAATGTAATGTGATAGGACCTATATGTATTCTTGCGTCTTGGTGATAACTCGAGTGAGAGACATGAATCATTTGAAAGTGCAGAAACAAGGGTTACAGACTCTCTCTCTCTCTCTCTCTCTCTCTCTCTCTCTCTCTCTCTCTCTCTCTCTCTCTCTCTCTCTTTCTCTGTGTGTGTGTGTGTGTGTGTACTGTACCTGATGCCAAAGCATTGGCGGTGGGATGAATAGAGGAATAAGTATAGCAGAAGGACAATGCGTTCCGCTGGCGCAGCTGTAGCCACGAAGGTGTGCATAAAATCATCCGCCACCCCTGCCCTATCCTCAGCCCGTTTTGGGCCTAAGCTAGTTGTGATTTTCGCCAAAAACCGATAAGAACATTTCATTTGGAGGATGGCTAGGATGATTGCCACAAAGTTCTCATCAAGACTTAAATTTTGCCATAAAGCGAAAGAATATAATCTGATAGGCCTATTACTCTTTTTCTCTTTTTTTCGGCTGGAGCTCCATAGCTCAATACAACCCCCCAACTCCTTGTCGGATCAATCTAATTTCGCCTGTTTAGGTGGTGGTGCCGCTATTCTGGAATCCTCGCTGTGCCGCTGAGGCACTAGAACTCAGAACGGCATACACATGAACAACGTCGTTGCTTTTTCCAACTGATCGATTAGATTCGTTCGAGTCAAGGAAAGCGCCGAGATCGCAGGTGGTTGGGATATCAGATTCGCTAAAGAATTATGAAGACATAGAATTGCATTTTTGATTTGTAATGGCCATCTGAAAAAGACACAATCAACCCGATTTTGATGCTATTTTGTCCGTTTTCCACAGTTACACCTTCAGATAACACAGTCGGGGGCTATTATGGGCGAAACTGGTCCTCGCCCTACGTGTATTTCTGCTTTCGTCTTCGTCATCTTCGGTGTTATTACAGTTTCGCCACTTTGTCATTTACACTGCTAAAGGAAAGCGAAATGAAGACAGATGCATAATTTCACAAATATACATTCACACATACCTACTTACATACTCATTCGACTGTCTTCTAGATTCCTGTGGCAACACAGGTCTGTGGTAGATATCATGATTTCAGGTTTTTCCCAATAATTCATCTTAAATAGCGATCGACAAATTCAAAAGGTACGAATCATTTTGTGAAAATGAGTGAAAAATTGCACAGATTATTCGTAAATCTTGCTTTCTTGACCATCTGATGAAATGTAAATTTTCAATTTTATAGGTTTTGTCCATCAGTCTGATTTAGTTACTTAAAAAATTGTAGTACTGTTAAATAATTATCGACCATCGGTCGATGGTTGCTTTAAAGTGAAAGTCATTATTAAAAATTGTTTCGTAGATTTTCGTGGTTGAAAATCTACGGATAAGTGACTGGTTTCATCTGAGGACAAATGGAATGCAACGGAAAAGAAAATACTAGACAAATACTGGATAGTTTTCTTACTTAACTTAGTTGGCATTAATTGCCTATAAGTTGTTTATTCCTCTTGTTTTATTGTTTGTGTAAAGCTGCAATGACGAGCAGTGTAAACGGCCTGCATAGAATATTTTTGTACGGGACATTGAAACGAGGTCAGCCAAACCATTTCCACATGGAAAACAGGCAGCTTGGCGTGACACAGTTCATCAGCACTGCACTGACAGAGACCGCATATCCTCTGGTAATTTCCACTATGTGGAATCTTCCATTTTTGCTTTATGCTCCGGGAAAAGGCCAGGTAAGTCAGCCCAGGAACCCTGTTGCGTACTTTGTAAATGATTTTTGACTGTTATTGTATATATTTTGTCAAGCACCAAACATTATTTGATATAATTGCTACTAGCATAGCCCACAGGTGGCCAAACTGAGGCTTGCAAGCTGCATGCGACTCTTCTAACAGAATCTGCAGTTAGCGAAAAGTTTTTAAAAATTTTGTGGAGCAGAGTAGCAGATCAACAGAAGCATACAATTGCCACATAACAGTAATAGTTTTGCATGTTTGCCATTTTATCATAGGTCCCATGAAAATAACAGCATAGATTTTATGAAATTTTGCAAAGAATTGGATACTACACTTTTGTGTCTAATTGTGACAATGCATGCTCCCAAACTTTTGAAAATTGTCATTTGCGGCTCACACCTTCTATGGGTTTGGCCATGCCTGGTACAGTCCTTCAGAAGTGAAGACAAATATAATTGTTTTTTATATCCTTTATATAATTTTAAATTTTGCTAGTGTTTTTTTATTTAAGCTTTTTTCTTTTATATTTGTTTTTATCTCAGAAAATTCTTGGAGAAATTTTTGATGTTGATGACACGTTTCTTGAATGGCTTGATGAGTTCGAGGGTCATCCAGAAATGTACGTCAGAGACAAAATCAACGTCAATCTAGTTTCAAGTGGTGCAAACAGTTTGAAAACTTGCGAAAATTTAGGGAACACTGAATGTTGGACTTACTTTCTGAAGAAATTTCCGGATGAAATGTTGGATTTGGAAAACCTTTCATCATATGATTCTTTCGGAGATCACAACAGAATCTATAGACCCGAGTAATGTTGACTATTTCTTTATTGTTTTGTCTCTCTATTAATTCACTTCTAGATATTGCCACTGCATACATAGAATGTCTAAGCTGATAGGATGATCAGTTTGGAAGCTATAGATAGGGAGTGCCTCAGCATAGAAATATATTACAGGGGCTATACAAATTTTGTATTACATTGCATAGAGATACAGACATTAATAGTAATAAAATAATTTATCATTAAAATTATTAAAAATTAGTAATAACAGGCTTGATTGACACCAGCTGAGACTGTTTTGCAGTCACAAACATTGATAAGACAGGAACAGAGAATGTAAAAATAGAAGAAAATATTTTGTATTTTAAAATGTTTGAATTGAGTTTGGATGGCAAGTCTTTCAATTTTACAAGACTAGAAAAGCATTTGAGGAATTTCTTCGTTATTTGACTTGACTTATTTTAAAATCCACCAGCCTGTGAGTCTCTCCACCTGATGCCAGGCAGGACTTGCGTTGGCTGTTCCTCATTCTTGTACAGCCGTTTGCACTAGTTGTTTCTCAGTGTGTGGCACTGGAACAGGGCTCGATTTGTAGGGGGGCAATTTAATATATTTAATAATATGGAATTAATTATTATTAATATATTTAATAATATGGAAGGGGCAACCCCCACTGCCCAAATACATCCCCTACTGCTATATTCCCCACAGCTACATCGCCGCCACCCCCACTGCTACATTTCCCCAACAACTGCATCCCCCCAAGCTCGACATGTCCCCCCCACTGCTCCTGGTCAAAAATTGCACCCTGCTCTGGAATTCATTTCCATCATGACTTTATATGCAGTAACAAGCACATTGTCATCTTGTAGATCCGGTCTTCTTAAGACGTACCTGTTTGGCTTGGCCTATACCCTTAGATTACTCCCTCCCTCCTGACTTACTTACTTTTCTGGCTTGACCTGAGTTTAATGTGCCATTGGCTGATGTTCTAGGCATTTGATAGGGCACCATAGAAGTTGATTGATTGAAGAATATGATGAATGCTTGGTCTCAGGGCTGTTTTACGTGTTAACTATATACATGTAGTGAAGTGTTTTGTGTTTCAGAGAAGATCAGCTCTCAAGGTCCAACGTAGAAGAATCACTCCGTAACTGAAAACAGCTCCTCCTCTTCAACTTCTTCTTCTCCTTAGAACCAATATTATAATGCCATTGTAAACTTTCCTTCATATTCAAAGCATTGTTGTTGCTGGCATATTGACGCTTTTTATTTCCCAAAACATGTTTAACCTTGCATTTGTGACCCCCTCTCCTCCCATCCCTCCCCATTCACTGCAACAACTTCATTCAGCTGGGATTGTTGCATCTTAATTAAGTTTATCTTAATATTCCACAGCTTGTTGAACAGTGCCTTTAAATTAATATGACATTGATCATATTGGAGTGAGTTATTATGTTATTATTATCATTATGTTCCATATAATGATGCTTATTGAGAGTCTGTTTTGTAATACACAGCATTAACATAGGCAGATTTTGTATAAATTAATTCCAGAATACAATGATTATGATTTGAATGAATTTTAACCCTTTACTTTACTGGGCATTTATTTGTAACATACAGTGTGATGTAAAATGGATGCATATGTGAGTCATCGGTGGGAAAGGGGTTAATGTCTGGATTTATTAACTGAGGTATTTAGGAAATTATTTTTTATGTTTTGCCCCTTTCTTCTTGTCTGTGATATTGTAACACGACCATATATAGTCAACCGAAATTATGAAACAATTTATTGGTTGATTAATTAATTAAATGAATTTTGCTTCACTGCTGTTTTGATAACTTATAATTATGTTTTAATTGTGACAGTTTGGATGTAATATGTCTTAAGTCATAGAAATTCAACGTTTAAATTAATTTTCTTTTCAGATTTGTGTATTTTCAGTTAATTCAGAATTATGTTATATGCAATTTTGTATATATTTTGTATTGTTGTATAAATGTTGTGTATTTGTATAGCGCCATTTCATACGGCACTCTGCATCAGGCAATGGTTGTTCTTCTGGATTTGAATCCATAATTCCCCATTATCAAATCCAATAAGTCAGTCTGATTTTTAGTCTGGACTGACTTATTGGATTTGACAATGGAGAATTGCAAAGAATAGGGCTACAAAAAACTTTAATCCATAATAAGAGGACTAAATGAACAATACAAAGAAAGTGAATAGACAAAAAATGATAGGCCTGTTGCTATTTCAATGGCTTGCTTATTAAATTATCAGTTGCTCTAATTGTATTTCTCCAAGGTCAGGTCCAATAAGTCGGTCGGATTTTACGGCGGATATGAAAACAGGTAGGTTTTGACCTCATTACATATATAAAGGCCAGAATATAGGACAGCTAGCTAACAATGGACCTTCACCTCGCATCGGAAAAAATAACGCGTATTGATGTACACAGGACCGGTGCGTTTACGAGGGAATCGGCGTTCCATATTATCGCAATGGTGAGTTTTGATGTTTGCAGTAACGTTTGCATCTTCCGAGGAGAATCTCTCAACGAAAGGACTTTGGTAAACAGAAGCGGTTGAGAGTTGAGACCCGGCCAGCCGCCCTAGCATCCTGGACCACTGCAGGTGACATATGCTGATCGACAACGGTGGATCAGCGACGACATGTGATTGGCTTTTCCGATTAATTCTAAAATAGTAGAAGCAGCGTAAAGCGATTGGCTGGAGTTTCGTACCCGTTGTTAGAGGCTACAACCGAAGTTGTAAGTATGGCAACCAATTGCGTTTTTTATTATTAATAAGCGGCGTGCACGCTATTGCTGATTTAAGATTTGTGCCGGAATCTAAATTCCACGAATACATAAAGGCCAGAAGCTCCGATTGACGGAACATGGTCTATTATTGGACCGGGTTTTGTGATGACAGCAGTCGCAGCACGTGACAGTACAGAGAAAATTGCTGATACAGTGTAGGGCCCGAAGCCAATCAGATCGCTCCTTTCATCCGGAGAATATAAAATAGCGCTAAAATGAGGTCTGGAATTGAAATCCAGAAGCTGAATTCCGGACAAAACTCACCGAACCAGGATCACGTATCGATCGCCAGATGGCGACGGCGTTAATAGCGATCACGTGACTCACGCCCTTGCTGCGTCTTGGTTACGGTCTGCTTACGGTCTCACCGGGCACTTTGTTCGGCTTTTCTAGCCACGCGGAAGGCTTCAGGTCAGGCCCGTCTTTACGTGTTAAAAACCGGGCACAGTGCCCGGGGCCCCGCGCCGCGCGCAACCTTTTTTCCGCTTGTCACCAGTCACCACCCAAAAACGTTTGGAAATGACCATTTTTGCTTGTCGACATTTGATCTTCACATCTAGGGCCTCGCAGGCCGCCAGGTGCCCGGGGCCCCACACAGGTATAAGAGGGGCCTGCTTCAGGTAGGCTCTGAAAGCGTCGTAACATATATGAAATATTAGGCTCCGTGTACATGTACAATGTACTCGTACATTATCCTTAGAGCCTCTTAAGATCCCTCTTATCTCTCGATCGACTTCATGGGCGCCCGCACATTGGGGCAAGAAGGGCATATGCCCCCCTGGAAAATGCAAATACCAATATTTCACATTGAAATTTTAAAAACTTGCTAAAATATTAACCGTGACCATTGTGTTAACATGTGTTTTGTCCCCTCCTGGAAAAATTTCTGCCGGCGCCCATGATCGACTTTGTAGACATTTGACAGAGAATAGATATATGAAAGACTTTATAATGTCGATTGAAATAGTTGACCATTTTTCGTGGCATTTGGAACGCTCTAGAATAAAACTGAGGCAGAATATATTGACTGTTCTAGTATGGTTTGATGCAATGAAGACACAAGAAAATTTGGATTTAATTCGTTTCATTACTCTTCTGGATTTTTGCATATCTACAGCCTACTGTAGGAATAGTCCTTACACAGTCCTATGTCAGACAGAGTATCAATTTTTAGATATTTTTGTGGTCTATAAAACCTGTGATACAAGAAACCAGCTATCTTAGCAGTGGCGTAGCCAGCTTATGCATAGTGGGGTTGTTACCTTGAGGCACTATGCAACTGAACACTGAAGCCGCGGCCACCCCCGCCCCCACTACCTCACCTTCAACCAAAAAGTCAACGGATTTACATAAATTGTTGGTCATATTTTTTGAAATGGGGTTGTTTGAACAACCCCGTGGCTAATCTACTGCTTAGAGGGTCTAATCACGTAGTGGCATAGGTCAATTTTTTTAAATCCGCAAGAGTATTTTCTAGTGTATAACTTAACAGTCCTTATAACTTAGCGCTGAACCCATTCGACCGTCAATAGCTTAGTGCACCGTACTTTCATATAAAAAGACGTCTAGTAATAGTGTTGTTGACAGACTGACTCATTGTTAATGTTATTTGCTCTTGTCAAGTACACGTTCCAGTATGAGGCGCCGAAGAAATCTATAAACATAAGCGCCAATAGCGATTGGCGTTTGTATGGGCATACAGCAGACCTAATCCAGCAACATTGCGTGTTGAATGAAGCGTCTTGCAAGCGGACTTTCGATGCTAATTGTTGCTATCCGACTGTAAACCCATAAGGGAATTCCTGATTTATTTACTGTTCCTCCCAGCTTCCTTGGTCTTACAAAATGCCCGCTCTGATTTCATTATACTTGCAGCATTGCAAAATGTGGTTTCATCTGTGGCTCGTATCAATAATAATTAATATAATATAATAATTATAATATAACACGGTTTAGAGTGGTTCAGGAGGGTCTGCCTGTGTGAGAACCACTAGGGCCTATATGTTCCAGCAGAACAGGGTCGTAAAATAGCCTACAACAGATTCGTCTGTGATTATTCTCTATTGCAGGAGTATTGACAGAATGCATAACGAAAGCTCCAATCAATAGATTGAATCTACGAACTTCTATGGCGCCGCTCTCATATTACCAATATGTGTAGATATAGCCTACTTAATTATGCTTCTATTTGAAAATACTGTCGAGTAATTTTAATACGAACCTCTTTTTTCGTAATAATGCAACCATAGTAAGGCCAGAGGGGAAAGGCACCCGTTGGTCTTAAGACCCCAACGCTGAACGTCTAATGACCCTAAACAGTTGTTCTTAAGATCTGTTTCCAGTACTGCTATTTTGTTTTACGTCATCGCTTGAATGCAATATCCGCCTAAAATGCCATCAAATTGTACTTTCGGTTTCTTTTATCGAATTATTCACAGATCGGAGTCTCGTCTGTTTTGTGACGTTTCGCGGTCTTTCTGTTTAGAGATTATGACGTCATCATCACAATGACAGAAATTTCGCAGTAGATGAGTTTTCTTCTTCTTCTTCTTCTTCTTCTTCTTCTTCTTCTTCTTCTTCTTCTTCAAGGCAGGAAGAGGATGATGGACGTGGAGCTGGATTTCATTCGCGTCTCTCTGACGTTGACCGCCTTTGCTCTGAGCGTCGCTTACGTCATAACCCGACTTCGCAGAACCGCTTCCGGCGACGGTTCCTGTTCCGGTTTGCCGGCGTCGAGGCGTCGTTCCTCGTTCCGGAAACGGGAGAAGATCATCTTCTACGGACGGAAACTGATCCGGAAGGTGAGCGAGACGCATAAGCTGCGGCTCGCCTCGGACATCGTCCGTCAGCTGCGGAAGCTGCAAAGGGAGAGGGTGGGCTCCGCCCCGCATCCGGGAACCGTCCCAGTCCTTCCTCGAGGTCGACCTCCCGGGCCTCGAGACCGCCGCCGAGCAGACGCTGCCCGCCGAGATCATGTACATGCTGCGAAACGTCCGTGTCCTCGGACACTTCGAGGAGCCGATCTTCCTCGAGATCTGTCGCTTCATCGAGACCCGTTCCATCCCGGCGAACGCGTTCCTCTTCCGGATCGGCGATTACGACGACAGCATCTACGTCGTCCAGTCCGGAAGGGTCCAGCTGTACATCCGGGATCCGGACGGATCGGAATCGTGCGTGAAGGAAGTACACCAGGGTGAGAGCATTCACAGTCTTCTCAGCATCCTCGACGTTATCACCGGATGCGAAGCTCGCTATAAGACCGTGTTTGCCATCGCCAGCGAGAACTCGATGGTCCTCCGGTTGCCGATGAAGACTCTCAGCATCGTCCTCGATCGCTATCCAGAGTCGCTCATACGTGTCGTCCAGATCATAGCCGTTCGTCTGCAGCGGGTGACCGTTATGGCTCTGCACAATTACCTCGGACTGTGCCAGGAGCTGTTCAGCCAATCGAATTCGTCGTCGTCGTCGTCGCTGCCGAGAAAATGGCGGAACAGCTGCGACGACGTCAGTGACGTCACGATTACGTCGAAGAATCCGAATTTACCGTCGGAAGCGGGAGAGAGTCCGGGTGTCCGGGAGGGATTGAGACCTTTGTCGAGTTCAATCCGGAAGGTGATCCGCCGATGATCTCGACTTCTCCGAAGTCAAAAGAGTGCAAAGGTGAATCAGTCGAAACGGATATCAGCGACTCTGAGGAGGTGTTCACTTCGGGTATCATGAGTATATCAAGCGCAGAAAAGATATCAAAGAGAAAGACGGGAGCGGGTATCATCTGCCGATTGGCAGAGCTGCTCGGAATCGAAGACGAGGTTATTTCCGGTGTTGTACAAGACGTTCGCGTATGTCCGGTCGGCGAGGTTTTGCTAAGAGAAGGCGAACAGGAGGACTGTCTGTATTTCGTCAATTCCGGTCGTCTGATCGCAAAACAGCGGTTGCTAGGCAACACGAGCGAGCAGCGGGTTGTGTACGAGATCAGGCCAGGGGAGCTGGTGGGATCGCTGGCGATCCTGACGGGGGAACCGTCACTGGTGACCGTAGAGACGGAGGCCGATGCATCGCTGGCGGTCGTAGACAAGAAGGAGTTCTACGCGATCCTGAAACAGCGTCCGCAGATCGTTCTCAACATCGGTCGGATGGTTCTTCGGCAGATGTCGCCTTTCGTTCGTCAGATCGACTTCGCCCTCGACTGGGTCTTCATCGAGGCCGGAAGGGCGCTCTATCGCCAGAAGGATCCGTCGGACAGCATCTACATAGTCCTCAACGGTCGACTCAGGTCCATCTACCAGCCGCTGCCTTCGGGAAAGAAGGAGCTGGCGGGGGAGCACGGGCGGGGCGAGCTGGTGGGGCTCGTCGAGGTGCTCACTCAGACGGATCGCTCGGTGACCATGATGGCCGTGAGGGACACAGAACTGGCGCACATTCCCGACGGACTGTTGCACCTGATCAAGCGTCGTCATCCACAGATTGTCACTCGTCTCATCCACCTCCTCGGACAGCGCATCCTCGGACATCTCACCCGCCAACCGAATCTCTTCACCATGATCTCGAAGAATCCGCATCCGGAACCGAGACCTCTGGTGGCGAAATTCTCGACCGTCGCCGTGCTTCCGGTGTGTCCCGGAGTCCCTCTGACGAACTTCACTCGGGAGCTGAGACGGGCCCTCGACTCCATCGGACCCACCCTCTGCCTCAGCCACGAGACGATGACTGCCCGTCTCGGCAGCTCCGTGTTCGACGGAGTCAACTCCTATCGCCTGTCGAGCTGGTTGAGTCAACAGGAGGACACCCATCGACTGGTTCTCTATCAGTGCGACTTCAGTCTCACCTCGTGGACGCACAGGTGCATTCGCCAGGCCGACTGCATCCTCGTCGTGGCCGTGGCGGACCAGGGTCCGGCCGTGCGGGAGCTGGAAAGGCAGGTGGAAAAGCTGTCGAGCAGGGCGCAAAAGGAGCTGGTTCTGCTCCATCGCATCGAACACGGATCCGAATCCGGACCTCGCGACACGGTCGAGTGGCTCGGACAGAGAAACTGGATTACCTCTCACTACCACATCCGGTGCTCGAGGGAAGTCTTCGCCTCTAAGACGACGAAAAAATCCAGACCGGAGTTCATTTCGCGGACTTCCGACTTCTCACGTCTTGCGAGGATTCTGACGGGGACCGCCGTGGGGGTGGTGTTCGGTGGCGGGGCGGCCAGGGGCTGCGCCCACGTGGGAATCCTCAAGGCAATGGTAGAGTGCGACCTGCCGATCGATATGATCGGGGGAACGAGCATCGGGGCCTTCATGGGCGCCCTGTGGGCCCAGGAGATCAACTTTGCTTCCTTCCGCCGGAAGGCGAAGGAATGGTCGGCAAGCATTCAGAGCATCTGGTCGCTGCTCATGGACTTGACGTGTCCGGTGACGTCACTGCTGTCCGGAAGTCAGTTCAACCGGAAGATAGAGTCTGCGCTTCGCGACTGCAACATTGAGGACCTGTGGTTGCCCTACTTCTGCGTAACGACGGACATCACCTCGTCTAAGATGCGGGTCCACACCGAGGGCTGTCTCTGGCGCTACGTCCGCTCGTCCATGTCCATCGCCGGGTACTTCCCTCCGCTCTGCGATCCCGTCGACGGGCACCTGCTTCTCGACGGCGCCTACGTCAACAACCTCCCCGCCGACGTCATGAAGAACATGGGCGCCAACACGATCCTGGCGGTCGACGTCAGCAGCGAAAGCGACACTCGCTTCACCAACTACGGCGACGAGCTCAGCGGATGGTGGTTGCTGTGGCGACGCTGGTGGCCGTGGTCGAAGATGGTACGCGTGCCGAACATGGCGGAGGTGCAGACGCGACTGGCGTACGTCTCGTGCGAGCGTCTCCTCGAGTCGATCAAATCCAGTGAATTCTGCGACTACCTTCGACCGCCGATCAGCAACTACCAGTCGCTGCAGTTCGCAAAGTTCGACGAGATATCCGAAGTGGGTTACCGTTTCGCCAGGGCCCTGTTCGCCGACTGGCATCGAACCGGGCGCGTCCGGCGGCTCTTCGTCGACTCTCCTCCTCCGCCGCCTCCGACCGAGGTGACGCCTTCGTCTACCGGCGGCGGCGGCGGCGGCGGCGCGGCGGCGGCGGCGGCGAGCAGCTGCTGGCGGCGTCCAGCTACACGAACCTCGCCGATCTCTTGACGAGCTCGGACTTTGGCTGTCGTCGTCGTGCGCTGTCGCCGAACGACAGCGCCTCGTTTTCGGATCGAGGAGAGGCGGACGACAGATCCGATCGAATCTCGGTCGTTTCGGAGCCGATCATTTCGCCTCGTTTCGCCGATTCGGCCGAGAGAAACAAGGCCGGGTCAGAGGGCGCGTCGATGACGTCGATACTAGAGTCACGTGACATCGAAGAGGATTTCTCGTAGCGCAAAATTCGCTTTCATATGTCGCTATATCAAAGGAATCTACCGCTAAGCGGTGATTGTCACTTTGAAGCCTGTTTACCTGACGGATTTATAAGGTGTTTGGCGGTGTAGGAAATTTCCAGGTGTACTTACACCTGTGTAAAATAGAGATACGCTTGTTGAGGTCTTTGCTGTGTTTTCTAGTCCGCCTGTTGCACTGCTACCTGCCTACCTCTAATTGTGATTGATCAATTATTGCTCAGAGACAATAGTAATAATGGTTTAATTTTTGCACAATACGAAATAAAAACATTCAAATTCGATTTCTTTAGAAATTTACTCAAAACCTGTGTGACCACTTTACTGCGATTATGATGGCAAATAAGTGAAAGTAATGATATGACGATGATGATGTCATGTCATTGAATGATGCAATACATGTCTGTACAGATAGCTGTACTCCTGCTACATGCAGGGTCTAAGTATTGAAAAAGAGGAATGAAACAAATTGTCTTCATAGTCTATAGACCATTTCGTCTCCGGCTCCTTCGTAAGTTGCATTATCGTAGCCTATGTCGTTGACTTTGTTAGGGACCGTTTTGTCTACGGCGGCTTCTGTTCTTTCGCCTGAACCAGCGTTCTTCGTGTTCATCTCGTTTTCCCGCTCTCTGTTTCCGGTGTCGCCGTTCTGCGAATCGCAGGATGAGGTTGTCTTCCATCCGTCGCCCTGGTTCCTGCAGCAGCAGCAGCAGCGCTTCGTTCTGCAGCAGACGGTGATGATCTTGTCGTATGGCTCCAGGGACCTGAGGGGCTTGGGAAGCCATTGCCAGGTTCGAAGACACCTGGGCAGCCAATTGGGTCTCTTTCTCTGCAGAACGTTGACGATTATGACGAACGCGAGTACCAGAAGGAACGGTACTCCGATTCCGACAAGCGCGTAACTCCCGGCCATCGACAGGCCGAAGACAACCAGTGGAAAGAGGAGGAACATGGTGACCAGGTAGACGACGGCGAACCAGCGATACCTGGCCGTTATGATGCCGAGTCGCTTGGCTAGCACAATCGGAATTCGCATGAACGGGATGGGATAGTAGATGATGATGCCGGTGATGTTGAAGAACAGGTGGCAGAATGACACCTGTAGCGTCTCTTTGATGACCGACGGATCGCCCGCCAGAGCCGCGAGAATGCTCGTGACCGTCGTCCCGATGTTCGACCCCAGGGTCAGCGGGTACATCCTCTCGACGGAGATGACCCCGATGCCGACCAGCGGGGTGAGAGTGGAGGTGAAGACGGAGCTGCTCTGGAAGACGATGGTGATGCCGATGCCGAAGAGGATGGCAACGTATCCGGTGAAGTAACTGAAGCAGCCGGGAAAGTCGGCGTTCACGACCCTGCGAACGACCTTGGCCATCGGGCCCTTGAGGAGCGAGTTCAGAACCTTGACCATGATTAGAAGACTAAAGGTCATGACGAGAAGCGAACAGACGAGAAGGATGCCACCGGCAGCACCTTCTGGCAATGCACCGGTCATTCCAGTGCCGTGAAACAGGTAGGAACCTATGTTAAAAACAGGAAAGATACACCTGATTTTTCCATCACACGTTCTATTCATTTCCATTCATACAAGGATCAAGTTTCCAAGGCAACGGCTTGGTCTGGTGAATAAATTGTAAACGTAAGACCTTTGCGTTACTTTAACTTACGGCGCTTGATACCAGTTCTTGTTGTAGATTCAATGCCATAATAGGAATATTGTCACAGCTTATGAGACTTTGACCTATGACCCTGCTGCATTGTTCGCGTAACCATGACTACCATTTGACACCTGAAGACATCGTTACTCTAAGTCTTGTAATTAATTAAGCTTACATTTTGTCGAATTGGAGTCTAGGACCACGCTGTAAGACAGTTGACTTATGTCCGTTGCGTTATATTCCATCAGCTGAACATCATAAGTGAAGCTTGATTCTTTGATCCTTTGGTATTCTTTTTTAGCGTCCGCTGTCAACGAAATACTACAGTTTTCACTTTGACACCAAGGCACATTAAAGTAGTCATTCGTGTGTTTCATGCATGACCAAAGTACTTGAATACTAGCCAGTTTTCTTGCTTGCTTGCTTGAACTTAACAGAAACTTGTTTGACTTGCGTTTGCCTACTTATTTTTTAAAAATATTCATTGACCATGAAATTCTATATTTAGCAAGAAGTAGTAGCATATGCTATGAGACCAACTGTATTATTTTGGAATCTGAACTCATGTTCTCACGTGTCGTGTAGTTTTCGACGATATAGGCCGACACTTCGGTGCAGTAATATTTTGCAATTGGAAACCATCCTCTGTCGTTCTGATATGCAATTGCAGTTAAGACTTTCTTATCCAACTGTTCAGTATTCAAGAACAATAGCAGCGATAATATTATAACGATCGAACCGCTGACAATGCAAATAGAATTGTGATTATGAGTTCTTCTTGATTGGCATGTCGAAACAGGTATTTCTAAGGCGATTTTGCTATTCTTTGTTCTGTCGACGGATATTTATTAAATTATTATTTTTCGACGGCTTTGTCTACTACGATTATATCTGACCTGAATAATACGTTTGGTGAGTGGACTGGTAAGAGTGGTGAGTAGCTGGGGGTCGCTGAGGTTAGTCGCCGGGGCTACGTTGTTGGTGATGGCCTCCGTCAGGTGGTACAGGTAATCGGTGGCACACTCCAGTGGAAGAAGTACCAGAACGGACAACCAGTTGAAGGCATCGTGCACTGGAACACGTAAACGAAAGCGGACCGAGATCTATGCTTACGCGTATAAATGTATACGTAATTGCGTATAATAGTATAATGTAGAGTACAACTGTTCCGTAGTCGATTGAATGCGCGCTGGAAATACAGATCATGCTGGTGTTTCTATCCAGAAGAGCTACGTACAGTGTTATTAAATGTTGCAGTGGTTTTTATAAGGGTCAATGCCCCCAGACTGCTCCCTAGAAGAGGAAATAAATGCCAGACTGACAAAATGAAGGGTTGTCATCAGAAAAATGAAAAACATAAGGAGAGATAAAAATATCAGCATTAGAACAACAAAGAGAATAGGCCTAATGGAAAGTGATGCATCGAATACAGTATCATGTGAATGCAAAGGTTGGACTTTGAAGAAAAAACGAAAAAATTAACCCCTTAACCGTGTATTTAACTGTAACTCAATGTAAAATGGACAGATATATCTGGGGTTCCCAGTTAAGGGGTTAATAGAATCTATCGAAGTGTACTCATTACGTAACACGCAGTGCATAAGTTGGGAAGAGAGAAAGACCAGCGAAGAGGTTTTGGAAATGTCAGGCACGGAAAGACGTTTCCTCAACAAGTGCAAAAGAAGGAAGCGGCAATACTTCGGACACGTACAGCGGAACAGCGACACTAGGTCAACACACTGGAAAGGACAATCCAACAAGGAATGATGTCGGGAACTAGACGAAGAGGGCGACCAGGGAGACGATGGACGGATGACGCGAAAGAGAGTGGACAGGACTTCTTAATGTCAGAAGCGGTCAAGAAGACAAGGGATCGACATTGCTGCAGAAAGGAAATTCATGCAGTCGTCGCCTCAACTTCAGTTCGTGAAGGAGCAATGAGAAGATGATAAATACCCCCAAAACTACTTGAAGCCACATAATAATAATAATAATAATAATAATAATAATAATAATAATAATAATAATAATAATAATAATAATAAGTAGTAGTAGTAGTAGTAGTAGTAGCAGTAGTAGCAGTAGTAGTAGTAGTAGTAGTAGTAGTAGTAATATTATATAATGATAATAAATTATTTTCATCATCATCATTATTATTATTATTATTATTATTATTATTATTATTATGACCGATTGTCCCCGTGACTCTATTGGAGAGCAGCGACCCTGTGACCAGATGACCTATGACCCAGTGTTTTGTACAGAGGCCTGATAGGAGGGGAATCCCCGCAAGTTACAAAAATCCCCCTCAAAATCCCATCACTGACACAAAATTCTTGCATTGAACTGTGTATCTTCCCCTCCCTCCGGCCATGACAATTCCCCGCCCCCTTAACTTAGGCCTGCATGGGTAGATGGATAAAACACTGCCGGCAATGACCTAGTAGCGAGATGTCCTTCGCGGCCGCTTACCGGTGGCCCCGGCGAACGCCCGGCGAAAGTTGTCGCGGTCGGGCGACTGGGTGAGAGCGACTATGGTGTTGCTGACCTGTCGTTCCAACGTTCGATCCAATGATGATCGGAATCGCATGTTTAACTGTCAACACGACGACGACGACATACAACGCAGCAAAACTAAGAGTAAGACAAAGAGACAGACAAGCAGACAGACAGAAACAGGGGAGAGAGAGATTGAAACAGACAGGCAGAAACAGACGGACAGACAGACATAGTGGGGAGAGAGAGATGATGATGATGAATATCTTGTATAGTATAAAGAGACAAGTGTCCATGTAGAAGTGAAACATCTGAGAGAGAGAGAGAGAGAGAGAGAGAGAGAGAGAGAGAGAGAGAGAGAGAGGACACACGACTTCCTGTCCACTTACGGTGAGATCCGACCATAGAAACGACAATCGAAGTTGACGTCGAAGAACTCTGAACAAGAACTGTCACAAGAACTCCGATCATCAGAGCAGAAACCGGGTTGCTGATTAGAACGTTGTTGGAGAATACGGTGCTGGCCGCCCTGCCTGTGATGAAGACGCACAGACAGATAGAGAGAGAGAGAGTCAAAACACCATTAGCGCATTTCCAACTACGCTTATAGTGTTAGCTATAATAGCTATTGACTAATAATTAATTACTGTATATTACTCTCTCTCTCTCTCTCTCTCTCTCTCTCTCAAATATGACAATTGATGCGCTGTTGTATTATATGAAATTAGAGCTTAATTTTAAATTCAATTTTAGTGACTTGGAACAAATTATTTGTTAGCCAAATTTTAAAATAAGATTTTAAACCCCGTCTTACTCGCCTGGCCTATCCACCACGGACTGTCTTTCGGGTTTCCTGTCGGATATCCTGGATTTGACCTGGATCTTGAGGAGTGATTTTGATTTGATGCGCGATCGGTAGATGCTGATTTATGCATCATGAAGTGGTGCTATAGAAGTCTAAGATTAGTCTATTAAAATAGATATCGCAAAATTTCTGTCAGAAAGAGAGTCGTTCGGCCTAAGACGTAAAGGTACAGTGAATCGATTGATTGATTGATTCCTTGATTGGCTTGTTGATTGATACCTGCAAGAAGTTGAAACGCGTTTTGTAGGACGTCCAACGAACAAATGAAGAAGTAAAGCATTGCAACGATAATGCAGAGGCGAAGAAGAACCCAAAAGACGCGAAGAACTTTCCGCGGAAGAGAAATATCTACGAAAGACATTCGATCCAATTAAATACAACAACAACAGCAGCGAATACAAGATTCACTCCTTACCATCGGTGGTAAAGAGGTAGAAGACGAAGATGACGACGACGACTTCGGTGGCATTTACAACTATCATGTTTCATGACTCGTCTAGTTCATCATCATCATCATCGTCGTCGTCGTCATCATCGTCATCATCACCTGCCATCCATCGTTGACGGATAGGCTGAGAGACCTCCCCCCCACACACACTCCTATGTCTCTTGTCATTTTCGCAGCCGCATTGATGTTCTTACCAGTCTTCTTCTATTTCTCGAATGCATCGTCTCCTTGGTCGCTCTTTGCCTCTGGTTTTCCATTAATTATATCAGGTTGTCTTCACTGCGCATTATGTATCATTGGTGCTTTAACTTTCTTGTCTTAATACTTGGAATGAGATAGGGGCTGTGCATTAATTATGTCAACAATTTTGGGGCAATTTTTGACCCCCTCCCCCTTGTCAACAACTGTCAACTTTCACTTACCGCCCTCCCATAATTACGTCAAAAACTTTTGACCCCCCCCCCTCAAGATCAATGACAGGTCCCAATAACAAGGTTATTATTTTTTGCAGTGATAACCATTTTTTTCCGTTTTTGCTCATCGAGTGTCAAAATGTGGTGGTGATGACCTTTTTGCCATGCTTTTTCCATTGTAATAAGTAGTAAGTAACATGAAATTTCCTTTTTTTGATTATTTGTAAAAAGTGAAATTGTTGACGTCAACTTCTCTTGACCCCTCCCCTGTCAACAACTGTCAAACTTTTTCAAACCCCCCCTAAATTGTTGACGTAATTAATGGACAGCCCCGTACAGCTCGTTGCCCGTCTCCTTGTAGGAATACCTTCTAATCTACTCATAGACGTTCATTATCATAGCAGAAGTCGCTGGCTGCAAAACGCCTTCCTTGCGTAAGCAGTTTCAAAGGTACACAAATTAGGAAGAAAGTTATGGTTAGTTTTCAAATATCCAATAGATCCTTGCCTTCTCTATAATAATAATAATAATAATAATAATAATAATAATAATAATAATAATAATAATAATAATAATAATAATAATAATAATAATAATAATAATAATAATATATCCTGATTTTCTGTGGTTTAGTATAGGACTACGATTCCTCGTGCGTTGAAGACGAAGGAGCGATGATTGTCGAGTTCTTGTCTTTCGTGGAAATGCAGATGTTAACACCGACCTTTCCACTTCGGTCCAGTGTCCTCAGTTTCCACGATGTCCCAGGGATCCACGGATGCCACCTCGTCATCCACTTTAACCGCTTCGGATTCCGGATACTCAGGCGGAAGATACCTTGCCTCTATCTCTTCCACGGAGTATTTCTGAGGAGAAAAAACAATAGCAATGGTGGTTGTGGTTGTGGTTGTGGTGGGGAGTTAGCGAGCCTTGTTCTTTCGTAAATTCGAGTTCCGTAAGCCTTAGCCTCGGCTGAGGAATTCTGGCTATTGTCAGCCGAAAAATCTCGGCTGGCCGTTGCTTCGGACGCCGCCTCAGAATTTACGGCGCGAGAAGTGAATCTCTTGATTCGCCACTGCAAACTACCGGTAATGTTTTTACGCAAGCGTTTGTCTATCTTCTTATCAGTCAGTCGCTTTCTCGCCGACTGATTCCTGGAATGACCCGATCTTTTGCTAATGAAGTTGAAGTATACCATCAATTAATACCTCTACAGTATTAATGAATAAATAAATGGTGCTATAAAAGTACATTATTATTATTATTAATTTATTATTATTATTATTATTATTATTATTATTATTATTATTTCAAAACTACACAACGCTTTACATTGAAATGGAGCGAACAGGATAATAACAGATTTTACCTGGCGGGAGGTTTCTCTTGAAGTCGTCCTTGACTTTCGCCCCATCTTTACGGCGTTCACCTTGACCACCTGCGGGAAATATTCTCACCGTTTGGTCTTCTGCAGAAATCGAGTCTCCAATGCAATTTCAATTCGCTTAAATATTTTCTGTTTTTGCTTCTAAGTTCTAACTCATCAACCGCTTGTTCATGGCTTCCTGCGTGTTAGACCCTATATAGTCAGGCTCAACCCCGCCTCAATAGGCTGCCTTATGTGGTATAATCGAATAATTTGCTTTCATCCTTACGATACTGAGATTCGGGTCTTTGCGTACAAACAGTTTTTTGGGGAAACTTCAGTGCTGTGGTCGCCGACTGATTTATGCAGTATTTTAGGCGATTAATTTAATACTGTGTTTTCAAGTACAAGACATAGGTACGGGTGCTTTTTCGGAAGCGGCTCCGGGAGGTTTATGAAAAATATTTGGCCCCTTGCTTAGAAGTTGCCCCCAGCGCCCCCCACTTGCCAAATCCTGGAGCCGCCACTGCTTTCTTTTTAGATGATTATATTTCGGTATTTTGCGTCGTCTTTAGAACGACCCTGATTCCCCGATGACTGCTGACTGTATGTCTGTATATGGAGACCACGTGGATTGTGGCTATCGCAATGAAAACTTCGTCTTAGAATCATTTCTAGAACACTTTTAAAAATTGTGCAATCGTGGAATTTTTCTTTAAAATCTGAAAAGCAATGCATTTGAATATAATTGATCTTCTGACTATGGTTCTATTCGATATCGTGTCATAAAAAACGCACAAACAGATATTCTAAATATAAAGGCTATTTTCACTTCAAACATTGGCAAACTTTATTGGAAACTATGGCCGGAGTAGTTGCATTATGAAAATAGCATTAGATCTGCTGGGAGAGATGTGTCATGGTAACATTTGGAAGCCCAGACTCGATTTGCAATGGAAATTTTATACAGTATTGGAAGGAAGGGGCATACTCGCACAAACAGAAATCGGAGTTTTCGTAGAGGCGAATAGGCTATGCGGCCTTTGCACTGAAAATATTAGCCGCACTATCGAGTGCGACGTCGCCTGATTGCAAGATTGTATACCGTTCGAGGAGGATCCTAAGTATTCGGTCTAAATATAGTCCCACGCAGGTGTGACTGGTGTCGTGTGAATCGAAAGGCGCGAACGCAGCGGCATTGGTTGCCTTTTGTTCACTCGGCCGAGGTTAAGTTTTTACGGGGAACGAACTCTCGCGGCCTCTGCATGAGGCGGCGTGAGCACCTCAGGCAATCGCACTTGTAATTTCTGGAAATTTCCATAATTTATCTCATATTTATTTATTTATTAAGAAATTTTTTGTCTTTATAGACTAGGCCTCCTACTTCAAATGACGTTTTTAGCGCAAGGGTTGTGGACAGGTGGAACAGTTTGGACGAGGGGAGTTTCAGTAGCAAACGGATTCAATTGTTATCTCGGAAAACTAGGCTATTGAATGTGGAGAGTTACTACAGTGGTTTTCACGCAGGGTTTAGTTAGCCTACTAAACCACTTTAAATCACATTATTATTATTATTATTATTATTATTATTATTATTATTATTATTATTATTATTATTATTATTATTATTATTATTATTATTATTATTATTATTATTATTATTATTATTATTATTATTTAAGTCACTCAATAATAAATCGCAATTAAACTATTTAATATGCACCAATTGCACCGTGGTCTTATTCTAATACTACCCACAGTTTCTGCGGCTTTAGCACTTGTTGATATGATGTCATATAATATAATCTGCCTCAAAGATTCTATCTAATACTTGTTGTACCTGGACACGCGTTGATGTGACTGAGTCTGGTTAAATGGAAAAGAAAGAAAAGAAAAAACGCACGTTCGTTTGTAATATGTTTACCATTGGCTGTGCAGATATGGAGATTGTCTGGTTTTCCGACTCTAGAATACAGTATATATATATACATCATATAATTGTCCATGTGGGAAGCACTCCGTTCGTAGATCTAAAACGCACAGTTGTAAAGATTGGTCCTGAGCTTTGTGGATGGTGATTGCAAACGCCGATTGAATTGGGAATCTCGGAATGCGAGGAATGAGGACATCTTAACCTCTGAAAGATCCTAGAAGATGATTGTTCCAACCCCGTTATTGGCAGTTTGCATCATTTCATGGTAAATGCTTTTTGCTCAAGCGTTAGCTTAGGACTCTTTGATTTCACAAGCGACAAAAGATCGATCACCCGTCTTGTAAATTTGTTCCCAACGCATTTCTACGTCGAACGAGGCAGCAGCAGAAGATCGATTCAGAAGTCTGTTCGCGATTTCTAAGCACAAATTTTCAATCCTTATGAACGCTTCGTTGCAGATTTCTGTTGTGAAATCCATGTTCATATTTGAACGCTGTTAAATATTTCAATAGGCCTATACAGCTCAATTCGACCGTCAATCAACAGATGGCGCTGTTTTTAACCGTATTCGAATTGAACATAAAAACGCGCCTATTGGAATGGAAGGTTGTGCAAACATTTCAAAGCAATTCTGAACAAACCAATATTTATATGTTTATGTCTATAGATTACCTAATGTCATTGGCGTAGCTAGAAAAAAATCCCGACCGGTGCAAACCCGCGGCCTTTTTCCTTCTTTTCTTTTCTTCGCCCCTTTCTCTCTCTCCTTCTCTCTTCCCCTCCTCCCCTTTTTAATGGGGGTCCGGGAGTATAACCCGACAAGCAAAAAAGGTCGTAGCCGCTGAATATGCCTCCCCTTGTACATTTTGCCGCCACCTTCGCTAAAACTCCTCAACGACCCTACAAACAAGCAAAACAGGTCGCTTGCAAAATTTGCCGAGAATGGTATTGGCAGACGTGTGAATGGCTAGCACTTTTGACAGGCAAGTGAAGAGGCCCTAGTAATCAAGTTTTTTTCAAAAATTAAGGCACTATCTCTTGTATATCAAAAGTTCTTGGCATTCAGAATTTTACCTGTGGTATTCTCTAATGCGTAAATTGGACATTTTAAAGAACATTTTTAAACTACAGAGAATGGTATTGGCAGACGTGTGAATGGCTAGCACTTTTGACAGGCAAGTGAAGAGGCCCTAGTAATCAGGTTTTTTTCAAAAATTAGGGAACTATCTCTCGTATATCAAAAGTTCTTGGCATTCAGAATTTTACCTGTGGCATTCTCTATTGCTTAAATTGGACATTTTTAATACGAATGTCAGAAGAATGAATATTTTGCCCTATTCGAACGATCAGCAGTGACACGTCGGAAAACCATCCCTCTCCAACTGAAACACTGAAACCAATGCCAATCGGATCCTGAACTAGGAATATATGTAGCTATTGTGTTTGTGTGTCATCGTAGCAGACACAGCGGGGATCTTCTGCTCCGAACTTGACATAGTAGGGGTTGGCAGCCTTCTTTATCAGCGCATTCCATTGGGTCATGCCAGATGCTATGCGATAACGACGAGACTAAACGCGGTACAGCTTGAGCCTGCTCGACTGGAGAAGCCAGTTTGGCGCGAAAATTTGTAACCAACCAGTTGCCGTCTTGTAGAACCTAAAATACCAGGTTCACCCCCCAACCCCCCACCCTCACCCCCACCACCAATAGAAATCTCATCGAAATTTACACGATTTGCACAAGTCAAGGCAATTAAATACCAATACCTTAGTATTAAACAGTCTTGGCACAAGTTGTCCTGGGCGGTCCGACCAGTGCAATTGCACTGGTTTGCACCAATGTAGCTACGCCACTGCCTAATGTAGACTGCTAAACCTATGTTTTCTTTCCATCACACTCTTCGTTCTGCCATGCAGCCATTGTAGAGACTGGTTAGACACAGGACCGGCCTTAGGCACAGGCAAAGCAGGCAGTTGCCTAGGGCGTCAAGATCCAAGAGGCGCCAATCCTTGCCATTTTAACCAGATTTAATTACAACGCCTATTTTTATTTAAACTCAAAACGTTCAAAGGAACTGATTAAATAATAATTATTGTTTGTTTCCATTCAAGTTTTCCGATTCAATTTATATTTTGAACCTTGATAAATCAGAAGTTGAATATTAGTAACGGTATAACACAATGACTCTGTTTTAGCGCTTTTTTGACTGATCTTTGATTCATCACTGGAGGAGTAACCGTGATGCCACAGGGGGTCCGAGTGGAGAGGAGCAGAGGGCTCCAAAGTATGCTTTGCCTTGGGCGCCATTTTGGCTAGGGCCGGCCCTGGTTAGACAGCCACGCGCGCTTCATTCTTTCAGTCTTCCGACCTATCAAAAGACTATTGAGTGACCCATGGCTGTTAGAACAATAGTAAAAGATTCATTTTGTCTTTTGGCAAAAATTTATGTGCAACTGTGAGAAACTATAGTCGTGGCAAAAAAACGATACAGAAAATACAACAATGTTTTTCGTTCGTTCATAAATTATGGGATTATCTGTATATTCATTCCAGAGTCACCATTTTCTATGTTAGAAGGTTTCTTCAGTTTCGTGTCGTAATTGGGATTTTGTCTTATTGGTAAAAATTCAACAGTGTCCACGATATCGTTAAATGCCATGCCGCCAGCCATCTTACATTGCTGTTCCTGCAAATAAAAATTAAATTATCTGTCTTTATTAATTATTTATCTATTGTCATCTATTTTATTAGGTTTCTTATTTTTATTATTAATTTGGGATGTTGTGCGATTGGTAATAATTCAACAGTTCCACGATATCGTTAAATGCCATGCCGCCAGCCATCTTACATCTGCCACCCTGCAAATAAAACCAAATTAGGCCTTGTATATTTATTAATTATTTACCTATTGTTATTCTACTATTATTATTATTATTATTATTAATTTCACAAAATACAATGCAAAGCGATTAAATAATAACTTTTTGTGTAAAGTATTTTTTTATCAAGGGTCGCAACGAATCAAATTCGCTGCATTAGAATTCAGAAAGTTTCCGTGATGATGATGACGATGACGACGACGAGGAGGAGGAGGAGGAGGAGGAGGAGGAAGAGGAGTTGTTTGATTTCTATTCATACCTCTGTTATGATCTTGTACTTCTTCAGTTCGCCTTTGGCAATAACTTGAAGCGTTTGCTTTTAACAAATACACAGACCAGGACTTAAGACGGTTTACAAAAAGCAACGTTGAGTCTTAGAAACTTCCATTCAATCGTTAATTGATCAACCACAGAGCGCTGTTTTACTGCATATTATTTTCTACTGGATTTTCCTGCGAACTTTAGTATGGAGATTTGATAATGGCGATTATAATATAATAATAGCGATATAGTTATATAGAGATATAATAGCGTAGACAATGGGCATTTTTGGTTGTCGTAAATCATTGATTTGCGGACAAAAATGGCGTGGCTAGAAGCGGAAGCGTTGGTAATGCATTATTCTCCATCATTCAGGGGAGGCCAGGTGGCGCCCCTCCTATTGAGAGCTGGCCCCCAGACCACATTTTAATTTTTCACATTAAACAATTCTGCGCGCGCAAATATTGAGAATTGGACGAAGAAGTTATTCTGAGTATTGGAGCCAATGAAGGCGGCGTTTCTTTCGTAAGGCACTTGGCAGAAAACTTGCATTGCATCGTTTAATATAATTCTATTCATGATGTCACGTGACAAGGGTTAACAGGGTTAACAAAGTCAACCAAATGCCCGTAGAGTCCACAAAAGAATTGATTTCATGCTTACATCTTCTTTGCCGGACGACGACTGACGAATCATGAAGACGCCATCTTCACCAAATGACCGCATTAGCCTTCAATTTTTGCAAAAACAAAATGCGTTCATTGGAAAGCTCTGAGCGTCTTACGAATTTCTAGAATACATGGCAGCACCGCCGTGACCGGTAGCAAACCCGGTTGCGAAAGGACACACACACACACACACACACACACACACACACACACACACACACACACACACACTTATGAGGTATTTATCCAGAAGTAGGTAAGCAAGTGAAACCCCGTTAATTTATATATTATATATATATATATATATATATATATAGAAGAAGGATATATATATATATATATATATATATATATATATATATATATATATAAGTACTTTTCTCAGTAGCACCTCAGCAGCAGTTTATTCTTAGGACAGTCGCCAAATGGGTGTTCTTGTTACATCACATTAGCGTACATTGCGCATTGTACAGTGATTAAGTGAGTGTATAAAGATAATAAAGTGCAAAGCGATCGCTTACTGAACTCCTTCCTCGGCGCTCTTCGTCCACAGAGCTTGAGAGTAAAGACTCTCCTAAATACACAAAAGAGAAAATGTACTTTCATCACGTGACCAGAATGCCCATAAAATGTATAGTATCGGCGTTAACAATATAGCTGGCGGACTGATAGATCGTAAAACGGTAAATTTTAACACTAATTTATTTATCTTAATTTAAGATTTATTTATTATTTATTCAAGCGTTTATTGGTTGACTATTAATTTTAGACCGTTTAGTCCTTACGTCGCGATGCGTTGGTGGGCGAGCGTTGACTATTGGTAGACCGTTTAGTCCTTACGTCGCGATGCGTTGGTGGACGATGTTCGAAGACGACGTTCTATTGGTAACAATTGTTCGTAGAACCGGTTTAGTCGAGTCATTGCAGCGTCAGAGGGTGGGCGTGCGACGACGTTGCTATTGGTAACAATTGTTAAAGGAGGTTGTGCAATTTTAATACATTTTAATCACAAAAAATACGTGTACAGCGTCCAAATGGTCACAGTTGCGTGATTTTAACCAGTTATTACGTGGCGCAGAACTAGGTGGCGATCATTGAAATGTTGTCAATTCAATGAATTTATAGGTATTGGATTAGTATTAACGTCAGCGAAGTTATTTATTATTTATTATTTATTTATTATTTACTAATAATTATAACAACTGACTGGCTGATCATTAGTTTTAAACATTCAGAAGTCAGCTGAATTTTTCAAAGAACGTCAGCGAACTTACTTCGAATCCTTCATACTGTACATTGTCTCCCTCATCTTCTGCCTCCTCTCCTCTCACGCCTGGATTCTGTTTCAAACATGACAGAACATATCAAAATCAGTCAGTGCTTATCAGGTCTGAGTAACATTTCGATAGTTTACGGCAGAGATGGGTAAGACTTTTCCTTAAAGGGCCGCGTGAAACCTAATAGGGACTACTACATCAGGCGGGTCGCACATACAGTATCATTTCATTAAACTATAGCAGGTAGTTTCGAGGTAATAAATGTTTGTTGCTCAAACGTCAAATATTTCATAACCATTTCTAAAATTTTATAATAAAATTTCATGTTTCCATAAAATAATTTCAGACAATCTCACTTTCTGTCGCTCGTATGCATATTTCTAAATGATCTCGCGGGCCGCGTGAAATCCGGTGACGGGCCGCATGCGGTCCGCGGGCTGTAGTTTGCCCACTCCTTGTTTGTGAGCTAGACGAAATTAATTACCGACTATAAACACGGCACAGTCAGTAATATTTTCCGAAAGTGTTTATGGTTCAGAGTCATAGGTTAGCGTACCGTTAACTTCATTGGCAAAGGCTGGCTTCCTGCTGTGTCTGAAAAAGAAGGACTCACTATTCAGGGATAGCATAAGCATTCATGCAAGTATAAAAACACCAACAGCGATTGATACAAAGGGGTGGTGGGCACTAGTCTAGGCCTTTCAGACGATTGGTGTCCTGTTGATTAACGCATGCCTAGGGCCAGAGAAAGCAATGAGTCACTCGAATTGACTCAGGACCAACTGCAAAAATCTACATCATAATGTAAGGCAGAATTAGAATTCATTGCTATCATGTTGCTGAGGCTTGCTAGGCACAGACTTATCTCGAAATCACTAACAACGCACAGAGCTATAGTTATGGAGGTGTAAATAAATGTTTACTAAAAGTTTCAACCAAAACCAAAAATACAGATTATAATATAGAGGCCAAGAATCTGTGAAAGCGCTATAGTCAAACGCTTGTATTCCCTCAATACTAATAAAAACCAAGCTTAAACTTCTATAGCGCCACTTGTAATGCATGACTCACAATAGGATAATACTCACTTGGTGGAGTTCGACTGATCGTGTTCTCTACAATAATTGGCTTCGGTTTTGCTGCAGTCATTTGACGAAAAATAAATTTAAAGTAATAAAATAAACGAAAAATAGCTGCACATTATGACAAAACAAAGGGAAAGAAACAAGAACTTGTTTTAATTATTCTATCTTACGAGGCGTCATTAATATAATAATATAATATAACAAGCGTCATTCACAGAGGGACTGCCCTGTGTGAGAACCACTGTTGCAATCACAGACAGACAGCACCCTCCCCCCCCCCCCTTCCATTCGTAGACAGACAAATGAAAAATCTTAAGTGGGAGAAGAATTCTTTCTATATACAGTATTTGCAAATTGCGAGACCACCAACACAATTGTTAGACTTAAGACAAATTAAACGGATAAAATCTTAAGTCCCTAAAATCTAAGTATTATTTTCATTTTGGCCTAAAATATTCCAAATTGAACAATAATAAACGACATTCGAAGGCAGTTGTAAAATCTTTAAAATAATGCAGATTATTCTAAATAAACTACTGCAGCCGACACATTAATAATAATAATATAATAATAATAATAATAATAATAATAATAATAATAATAATTGTTGTTGTTTTGTTGTTGTTGTTGTTGTTGTTGCCGTTGGCATCGTTGCAAAAGTAGAAGCAGTATAGAATAATAAGAGAACTTACTTGCTGGAGTTGGTCTTTGATTTGCTTTACATTTAACTGGAAAATAATATCATTGAAAGATCAAAATGATGATGATGATGATGATGATGATGATGATGATGATGATGATGATGATGATGATGATGATGATGATGATGATGATGAGTGGTGGTGGTGGTGGTGGTGATGGTGATGATGATGATGACTACGACGACGAAGAAGATAGCTACGACGACATTTCCATGCGAGTACGATTACAACTACGTAAAATTGGTACTGGTAGTAGCACTGCGATTCAATAGCAACCGGCGTACCATCGTCACTTGGTACGGGTGGCATTGGACGACTTCTGTTCTTTTGTTCTGTGAAAACGCAAAAACAAAACGTTGCGAATTAATTACTCTGGCGTCGGTTCGAAGCTGCATGTTACGGTAGAGAGCGCCCTCTGGGACTAAGACTGACCTTTACAGCCATTAAAATGACCCTGTCTGACTACTGCCCCCCCCCCACCTGTTGGTCATAACTATATCAAATTTAGACGAAATGTCTAAGAATAAGCAGCTATTGCGGTACTATCACTCGCAAGAGCTATATAAATTCACGAGATTTTACTTACTTATATTCCCTCCCTTAACATTTATTAAATTTATGTTAGGACCTATATCATTATAGCTTTATATGAAAATATTGTTCCGTATGTATTATATTATTGTTATTGTTATTATTATTGTTATTATTATTATTATTATTATTATTAAACTGACAATTTCTTGTGCGCCATATTATTAACCCCTTAACCGTGTATTTAACTGTAACTCAATGTAAAATGGACAGATATATCCGGGATCCCCAGTTAAGGGGTTAAACGTCAGGAGCAAGGGCGCACTACAGAGTAAATTTACGAATGACTCATAATATAAAAAGCGTATCTTTCGCCGTCGTTTCCTCGGCGGAATATAGCGAGCATCTGGCTATGTCGTCGTCCTCCTTTGGCGTATATAGCCTATACTATGATATTAATAGATTGTCTGACTTAATATGGATTTCTGTTGGACAGTTTTTGTACAACTGGACCTTCGTTTATATAATACTTTTTTACTCTGTGGAATTCTCATTACCTTTCGATGGCATGAAGCCCGACTGACTTTCGTATTCGGCGCATCCCTTTCCTCCTCCACCTCCTCCTCCGGCTTCTTTATCGTCAACTGCAGTACAACAGTCACGATGGAAGACGATGGCAAAAGCAAACAACAGCACTTTCGATTGTACTCGATAACGTTAAGAATATTTCTGTCTATCGGTAACAGAGTGACTAAAACGAATAAAAGTATGCGCGTGTTTCAATTGGAAGCCATCGATGAAAATCAACCTCAGCCATCGTACTTTCCGATCCGATCCGATCCGATCCAGGATTTGACCTGGATCTTGTATGACTGTGATTTTGCACGCCATCTGCCGATTATTCTACGCATTAAGAAGTGGCGCTGTAGAAGTTTACGATTAAATTGGATTGAGTTAGAAATAAAAGGTCTATGTTTCTAACCTTTGGGCAAGTTCTCTTCGATGTCAACGTAATCGTCTGTATTAAGACGCAAAGCAAGAGCATCAACATAGACAAAGCAAGCAGTTATTAGGCTATGCGTAAATAATACGTCTACAGTAGAAGGTCATCAGGACAATAAATAGTAGCCTAAGACGTTCTAAATGAGGAATCCGATTTAGTGAAAACCTTCCCAATTTTTAAAAGTTAACAGCAGAAAATTGACTTCTTCTGTTTTAGATCAAACTTTTCTGGCGTCCTGTTTAGCTGACAGGCCAACAAAAGGCAAGTGAGATTCCCGGAATCAATCAATCAATCAATCAATCAATCAATCAACTTCTATGGCGCCACTATCATAATGCCCAGGGCATTATCCGCTGGCGCGCCAAATCCAAATTGATTAAGATCCATGCAGGTCAAGCCGGAAAGATCAGTTAGAAACGACGGGAGAGCAATCTAAGGGTATAAGCCTAGTCAAACGGGTATAGCCGACCTGAATGATGATAAAGCGTTAGTTATACGAAATGATGTTGGCAATGAATAACAGAGCCTGGGGCCACACACACACTGAGAAACAACTAGTGCCAATGACTGTACGAGACTGAGGAACAGATATCTGGGTTCATTATATAGCATGGTTTTATATAGGTCTACTAAAACGCATACTAGCTGTATCATTAATTCGGTGTTTGATAAGAAGCCAATGTAGGGACTGTCTAGGGGGACTCCTGATGTTATATATTTTCAAATCTGGGAGTTTTCGACATGACTCTTGCTAAAGAATCATGTACTCTCTGGAGTTTAAATATATTTGAATTTGTGATGCCGAAAAGCAAGGAGTTGCAATAATCTAGGCGACAAGATACCAATGAATTGGCTAGCTATCTGAATAAGGATAGGCTTAGGAAGAGATGTCTGATGCGATGGATGTTCCGAATATGATAATGAGAAATTTTGAATCTAACCCATGTTGACCAGTCCATTCATCTAATGAGCTACGGAGGGTCTATATGAAATGCGCTAAATAAACTGCAATATAGGTTTTTAATGGCGTTATTTCTATAGCGCCGTGTAGCAACGAGGATCGTGATGATGAAAAGTGAGAATACCTCCGATAGAATCGTCGTCGTCCGAACTGACGCTCGTTCTAGACCGTTCCATCGGAGACGAGGTTGTCTGCTGCTGTGGCCTTCGTCCTTCGGCCTTGGCCTCGTCGATGGCCTTCTTCAAGGCCTCGATCCAATGCTGGAACAACGAATAGAGTTGCAACAGAGTCAGCCAAATGCCCGTCTATAGGTTGCTAAATAATATTACACAACATGTACGCTTTCAATAATGGTCTTCAGTCCGTTTATATCCCAGCTGGGCCATTGAATCTGGCTAAAGCATTGATTGGTTGGTTCGAGGCTTTCGTGTTAATATTGACGCTGGACGTAACACGCTATGCTTCAGAACCCGCAGGTATTTTCTTCCGCGGTGACTTACTCACCTGTTGGTCATCCTGTGAAGATGCGCTCAGGTAAATGGTCTTCTTTTCCTGGATGCCGACCACTTTGAAAGGCCAAGCCACGTCCTTCGCTTTGATGTGATCGACCTTCTGAACGCTAAAGGACAGCAGAAGACGCGTTTCACTCGAAACACAATATTCGCAAAATAACACCTTGCTCCATTCCGACGATGGATTTCGATTCTCTTTTTCTCCGAAAATATCTGTTTAACTGACGTTCGCCGACAAATTTCCCATATAATTTTGACGACAGTTAAATGTACGAAAATATTCGTCAAAAAATTTTGAAGTTCTTTAGTAAAGAACAGGAAAATGCTGTCATTGATTTGACGTGGAGAAAAGTCTTCCCTTGGACACCAACTGCAGAGTGTTTCCATTTGCAGAACTAGACTCCAACGTTCTGTCTCCAACGTTACTAAAGTTAAGATAATTTTTGGGCATCACTTTTCCCGTCTATGTTTTTCCGAGAGTGGAGGAGGGGGAATGAACCGTTCGGGGTCTCTTACCTGTCGAATGATCCTAGGTCCACCACTTTACTCGCTCTTTTTGCGATTTCGTTGTTGAAGAAATACGCGAACCCATCCTTCAAGACGACGAAAAGTCTTTCCCCTGAAACGGAAACCCCTTAATAATATTCTGATTCCCCCATTTCCAGATTCACTCTCGGTTCAATGGCGGTCTAGAAATCAAAACATTAACTCAATTTTTAATTCTTCTATTTATTTAGCGCTTTGATGATATTTGACTGTTGACTAGCACACTCTGAACATGTGATTACCCAGAGGGCGAACCCAGGTTGACGGCTCGTCTGGACTCTGGACTCTACAGCAAAGTTAATTAACCAAATTTTACGAAGGGCCGATTTTTATGACTCATGCCCAAGGACCAGGTCTATAGGCCTCTCTCTCTCTCTCTCTCTCTCTCTCTCTCTCTCTCTCTATATATATATATATATATATATATATATATATATATATATATTAGTTACAAAAAAATTGTTCATAAGTAATAGAAAACAGGAAAGATGAAAACAAGCCATTAAAATTATTTCGTAAGTATAGAGAAAGTTATTTATCGTTTAACCCATAAAAACCCACATCAAGATATTCAGTTAATTTTTTAATCATTAATCCAATTTGGTCTCTGATGAACATATTTGGGTTTGGTTTCCTTTGATATACAATATTTTTGTAGATATTGTGTATTAAGTTAGCGTCCTATATATAGGACTGTAGGCACCACAGGGTACATGTTTCTCAAAATTTCTGTATTTCACATCCGGCACAAAAACTGATCAAATTATGTGTGTTTTATTAGAAATGCACCATAGTTTTAAATTGTGCTCACTCAATACTTGTGTTTTAGTCATTTATACTTTGTCTGATATACTGCAGGACTAAGCAATGAGCACCATAGAATTTATAATCTTGCTATGGTATGCAGCAAAGGGTTCTTTCCCGTTATCTGGACCCCAGTAGAGGGATGGTGTAGTTGGCTAGAGAGGCGTTAGGGCCAGGGTTATGGTTAGGGTTAGGTTAGGGTCAGGGCAGTGGCGGCTCCAGGATTTGACAAGTGGGGGCCATTGGGGTGGCAACTTCTAATCATGGGGCCAGCCATTTGTTGTTTATGTGTGTAGCATTAAGTATAGGGTCACAACAGGGGGGCCACTGTGGGGCCAGGCACTCAATAGGGGGGCACGGACCCCCGGGCCCTCCTGTGGAGCTGCCACTGAGTCAGGGTTAGGTTAGGGTTATGATAGGGTCAGGTTCCCGACCGAATAGCCATTACACTTCACTGGGGTCCGGATAACGGGAAAGAACCCTTTGCCATTTGGGGACGATGAACCGCAAAAATAGTCTGAAAATCCTTGTGGGATCCAAATCGATGCATGAACAACTGGGCAATTTCCCTGCGAAAGTCCAAGAGACCCAGTGGTCTGTTATTGTATGAAGGACACATTCTGTAGAGCAGCCAAGCATTCTGAACAGCAATATCTGCAATGTATGCGAATAATTGCCACCACTACTTCTTTGATCTAATACCAATTCTAAATTTAGAGACATTCTGATCCATTCGGTCTGTGTCTCATCTTGTCATCTTTGTATTCTGTTCCTGGCAAGGTTTCTTAGTTTGAAACTTGGTCACAGCAGTTTTCCGTTTTCTGGCGACCAGCTGACACATTGCTTTACACAGACATGCATGCTGCCTGAAATGAAGACTCGCTTATTATCACCAGTCACAATGTTGTTTCAACATAATTTGAGACATTTAAATCATCGTTGTCCAGTGATACCTTCACAGATTCTGATGTAAAATATGTCGTAGAGCATTCAGCGACAAGCTGCCTGCTACTTAGATTATTCACTGTTCCTTCTCCCACAGCTCCACTGTCTTCCTCACTGTCCAGCCCATCTTCAGGTGGGGGTGATGCAAACATTTCCATTGAACATATTTGGAGTGCTCTCCAAAATTTCCAGAACATCATGTACTAAATATCTCTTTCTAGAAGCAAATTTCAGACCATTTTCAGAAAAAGATATCAAACAAAGCATGGGCACTGCGAATACAGCACCTCTCAGTAGCTAATAATAGCAATACGAAAGGCGCTATATCATTGTCACATTGCATTACATCACAGAATAGAAAAGATATAGATGGCAGAAATGCTGTACATGAAGCTCAGTTTGAATCAGAATCAATTTTTAGTCCTTAGTTGGCTTCAGATAAAAACAGTCCACATACAGAAAACCTGTGGTCTGCTGTGCCTACAGTCCTATATATAGGACGCTACTTTTACACACTCGTGAGCGATAATTAATTAAGTAATACCATTTGGACTTGATCAGGTTTTCATTTTAATAGTATCTCTATAAAACTGCTATATCAGATAAGTATTGTTTAAAAAAATTAATAGTAAGAAGTCTATCTGAATCCCTTTGACATGGTAAAACAATTTTCTGTAACAACTTTGAAAAAAATACCCTATTTCACACAGTTGTCAGCGGCAATTAATCAAAGTAAGCATATATATCACAGAACTTACATCTGTGGATATGATTATTAAGCGAGTAATAATTTTTTGCAGTTTCGATATTTCTTTAAATTGAAATTTATTAAATGTCCTATATATAGGACTGTAGGCATTAATGGGTTAAGTATCTTCGCGAGCCATTTCACGCCCCTTGGCGGGTCAGATCTGGCCCGCGGGCCGCCAGTTGTATACCCCTGCTCTAGAGTAGGGAAGCGTTGACTGCCGAATGAATCATCTAGACTTCTTGATTTCTACGTTCTTTGGGAACGGACTTAACACAGACCTGTCTCACAGGACCGATACGAATCGAATCGATATCTGACTGACCTTTCCCTCCTGAACTGGCTGAGAGGCTGGCTCTAAATCGGATTAGATTCGGTGCGTCATCGCCTGATGCCACCGGCATTATGAGTATGACATACTGACAGTGGCGCCATAGAAGTTCACTGATTGGTATTTGGTCATTCTCTCGCCATATTGGCAACTGAAAGAATGAAAATCTACGTGCATGGCAAAAGAGTGGACAGATTTTCGAAGTTGTTTCCTCCATTGAGCTTTTGGTCGAGACTTTCTGACAGGCGATGCAGCTTCCTCTTCCTCCTCAGCCAACCACTGACCAGCGACTCCGACCTCAGAAGGTCCTGACACGCTGTCAACAGAGCAGGACATTTATATAGCGGCAACAAACGCTGCTTCTTTATTAAGGGCAATTCCAATATTCGTCTATTCTGAAAATGTCGTATTTCGCAAATGGACCAAGTAGTGAATAGAACATCAGTTAACATCATTCAATCATTCCGATATTTCCGGAATGCGCAATCAATTTGCATGACATAGATTCTCGAACGTCTCTCGAGATGGAGATGTATTAGAAGACTTGTGACGAGTATATTGCGTTGTTAGTTTATGATAGGAAATGCATAAAGCGCGCATAACACACACCTGCAAATTAAAAAGACTTCTTGTTAAAATTAAAATCTACAGAAAGTGATCGCACCTGTTTCTTGGCGCGCCGTTATTTCAACGCCCACTGGCATTTAACTAGACAATAGACAAGAAGAACTCGTTTTACTAACATCTATCTATTCATTTGCCCAGATCACAAAAATACTTCTACAAATCTGCGTTGAAATTTCATGGCGATTCATGAACGGAATTAAAATCAAGACAGTGTCTGTGAATCACAGATGTGATCATCATCATCATCATCATCATCATCATCATCATCATCATCATCATCACATGAGCGCATATGCGTAAACTTCTATCAGAGGCCGCTCGGCTCGAAGAACTTCCCACTCCCACCCACCCCATTCGCCCTCCCTGAAAGGTTAGATTAGAGAAAGGAGAAGATAAAAGTTTGGGCCAGTCCCCGATTTTCATCGAAGTTTATGTCTATGTGTGATTGCATTTTATCATATTGTGATTTTTAAAAAATCTTTTACACTGAATCGAACTTTAAGACCAGCGGCCATGAGTGTAACCATAGCAACGAAAAGCGCTGTCAGAATCTACGACCTCGGCTTATGCAAGATTCTCAGACTTTGGCGGAGAACAGAATTATTTAGATCTCAACTGAAAATAGTCACTTGCGAAACATCTTTCCGCTCAGCTCTCTATATTGACTTGCGTCACATTCATTTCTTATTTTTAAACTGACATATATGCATAGGGGTTGCATTCCCTGCGATTATGAGCCCCCTCACTGAAAAGACCAGTTGCGACACATTAGACCCAACTCTATTGACCACTTCTGTCAGTAGTGGCCATAACCGCTGACGAAGAGTTAAGGGCCTATGGCTGCTGGACCGTTGTCGAACTCCAAAACGGATTTTATAATAATAATAATAATAATAATAATAATAATAATAATAATAATAATAATAATAATAATAATAATAATAATAATAGCAGCAACAAAAGTGTTTAGGGTAGTTAAGTAGAATCTGTCCTGTGTGTGAGAAGCGCTATATTCCACCCGGCCACCCACTCACACCATGGTCTTGCTGCGTAATCTGATTCTTTGCCCTTTTTGTCCTCTGTGTAGGTTTGTTCCTGTATTTTCCTTCTTTGTTTTATCGTCTTTGGGTCCACAAATAACAACAGCTTAATATATGTCTAACATATAATAGTTTCAATAGTTGGAAATTTTCTAAAATACCTTTAATCTGGCAACGAACCTGCGTTGTTTACTAAGTGGCAGGCGTATCAGTCGAAGCTGCGCAAACACTATATGTCAAATAAAGCGCAGTGATCTGCTTCCTCTTTATAGGCCTATATAGTCTGTATTCGTGTTCAGAGAGAGCTCACAGCTTCAACGCTACGGTTAACTAACTTCGGCTGGGCTGAGCCAGGCCTAAGAAGGTATAAATGCTGACAGTGTGTGCGCTGAGCTGTGATATTTTGCCCGGTAGCTCTCCGAAGTCCACCGCCAGGACACTAAGCAATCGGCGAACAATAGCTTTTCTATTATCATGCGCGGTCACCGCCTAAAGTTCCCCTAAACCATACTTATAATTATTTACGTCTTTCTTATTTTGCAGAACAGGATAAGCAATACCTCTATATCGTTGGATATACAATCCTGAGCACTGACCTATTCAAGTTACCATCTCCATGCGTCTCTGCCTGTTTGTCTGCCTGTTTGTCTGTCTGCCTGTTTGGTCTGGCTGGCTGGCTGGCTGGCTGGCTGGCTGGCTGGATGTATGGCTAGTAGTTTTCGAGGCTGAATTCGGAGGACTGTAAAAATTAGGTCCTATAACTTATAAGATTTTTCAGAACTGCCTGTAGGCCTATATATGCAATATTCGACCACAAATCATTTGTTGGAATTCTCGATACTGAAGCGCATGATCAAAGAAAGAAAATTGAAATCTGTGGAAGGGATTCTTGACTGTGATCACGTGAGCAAAGATGTGTCATAAAATGTTACAGTAGAATTGCAAACTGACAGCGGTCTCATTCCCAGGGGAGGCTGACGCAGAATAACAGCCATCAATTCTATTAGTTTCATTCATTTAATTTTTCGAATATTGAAAACAGTGCTCGTGGAATACTTAGCATTATATCTAATCGTTATTTTTGCAATTTTTTTACATTGAAACGAGAAAGTAGATGACCAGGCCGAGGACAATATTAACAAATAAAGGGTCAGTGCAAATTTTCCAGTCGCCGCTTTTGAAATTTCTTCTCCAGACTTTATAAAAATATAATATAGTCTGGTCGTTTACATAAAACAAAGCTACTCAAATGGAGGTCTGCAGTCCCAACCGCGGGGGCTTACTGAACGGACCGCAGCGAGCTCAAAAAATGTCACGTTTATCGAATTATTAGTATCCTAATGAATTTCATACATCGCATTGAAATGATTAATTATTGATACAAATGCTATGGAAAATATCCATTCACTTAAAGTTGCAAAGTCGGAACGGTAAATTGTTATCTATTACGTTATTCTTTAATATTGTACTGTTTTATTCATTTATTCATGTTCAAAGCGCTCGGGATAGGATTTTTGCTCGTCAAGAAAAATTAGCTCGAATCTTTTGGTCGGACCGGACCCCGGTCGCGTCTCAGTACAAATTTCCGGACTGCCACGCAAACAATCTGGATAGGTCTATCCCTCGTATGAAAGAATAAACGAGCATTCGTGTTCATTGAAACAAGAATGCAATACAACATGTCAACATTAAGCTATAGTCTTCATTCTAAGCAAGTCCTACAAGAACATCTAGCAGGTTAGCTGCAGGTAAAAGAATCCAGTTACGCAGTGCATGAAAATTGTCTTTTAGGCATCAGATATTAGAGTCGAAGCAAATTCAAATTTCGGAAGAACTAGCACAACGCCTGGCGACTTCACATCAGAGGTCCTAAGAAGAATGTTCCTGGGAGCGATTCGTCCTCGGAGCAAAAGTAATTCATAATTATGTCGTGAAATTCACCAGCGCTCAACAAGCCGTCGCCATTTGTATCGAGAGTCTTGAACGCGTCCTTGCCCACGTTCTCGTGGTCAGCAACCTGTTGATGGTAAAGAAACCGGATGTACTCTTTTTCGTCGATGTTTCCGTCTCCATTGGTGTCCACCATTTCGAAACAGGCATGCTTCGCTTCTTCGAGGACTTTTTTGAATTCTGGGGTTTTGGCAACTTTCTCCAGAGCTTCTGTCCATTCTTTCTCGGACACTTTTCCAGGTGTAGTTCCCAAAGACGCCATCTTGCCAAAGAACTATTCACAGAACAGTAGCAATATATATTGGGGCATTTAAATAGCTCAAGCAAAGTCATCATCAAAAAGCTTTGTGCATTAAAACCCCGGTTAAATATGGATTCGAATAACATAGGTCCGGATTAATATTGGAAAAATTTATTTGGACCAATTTAGACTCTATACTCAATTAAAGGTTTCTGTACAGACTAAATGAAAGCTGACCTTAAGTCATGTTGGACCGGTCATGGGATTGGAACAAGTCCGTTGAGTAATTTGGGGGTAGGCACTGGGCAGTATTATGAAATCCTGTTTTTACCAGGACGCGATTTGTAGGGGTAAGTGGGGATTCCCCACTGCCCAACTGCATCCCCCTACTGCTACATCCCTTCACCGCTATATCCCCCCACTGATACATTTTCCCAACAACTACATCCCCCCAACTCCCCTCCCCAAAATACGCCCCCCCCCCAACTGCTCCAGTCACAAATCGCACCCTGTGTATTATGTATTATGAAAGAATGTACGAAGACTGAAAGCGTTTCTCAGGACGACGTTTCTATTTGCCGATTATCACTTTTTTACCCGAAATGTCGCTGTGTCCCCTTAATTCTAGAATCCTGGCTACGCCACTGGTTCTGTGTTAAACACAGTGTTTATTCTAGGCCTTCTTAGGGGGAATTCCCTCCCAGTTTGAAATTCCCCCAATGTTTTTAGATGTTGGCTGGGGGAATGGAAATTCCCCTCCCCAAACGAGTGGAAACTCAAACCTTGTCCTCCCAAACATTTCAAAATCCCCCAATGGCAAGGGGGCTAGAATAAACACTGGTTAAACGTCATTTATAGCCTATGGTGAGTTACAGAATAATTTCGCTGTCTGTTATTTAATCTTTGCTGATCACTTGAATTCTGATTTAATAGAAACGTCTGTCATTTCCTTCGCTGCATTCAACAGAACTGAAGCGGTTTGTCGACATCATTATAGATCAAGAAAATGTTATTAAAGAAATTGTGTAAAGCATCTTCAAATGATGGCCATTTCTGCTCTTACCTCGGTGAATTTCTCTTTAACGGTGTTCCTCCTGGGAGAGTCGGGTGCTTCGTCCTCGCAGAATCGATCGGCCAGCAATTCGTAATCTTCCTTCGTTAGGAATCCATCTTTGTTGACATCGTACTTTCGGAAATAGCTAATGTGCTTTCTTCGCAAGAAATCGGACATCGCAGAAGAGGATTTTCCAGTCTCCAGCTAATTCAGTGCTACTTAATTCTCTTATCGTTTCCTGTTGCGCTCAGTTATCAGACATCCGATGAACTGCGTATCTTTATAATGAACGTCACACAGTGTCACGCTTTTATGAACATCACTTGAACGAGCCTTGAAGGTCAATGCCCCCAATCGTCGACTGAAATATTTCGCCTGTACGTGTGCAGGTCTCTTCTGATAGATTTAACAAAGGATATTCGCCCAATGCAAGATGATTATAAATGACCCTTTGTATAGACGAGACTGCGACTTCAGCAAAAAGGTCAATTAGGGACAATGCTGAACTAGTCAGAGGAGAAAAATGTTGGCGGTGGCCTTCACGTGGTATCTTATTGTCAGCCACGCGACTGCGTCTTTTTCTGTATTCTGATTCCACTGTGTCATGCATTTTGTTCATAGGGACTATTATTCTGGTCGGGCCATATATCAGACCCCAATGCCTATATATATAGTAGAAAGATCTAGAAAGATGTTACAGTGAAACTTCTGTCAATGTTATACATCAAAGTGGAATGAGTTGACTTACACCAAACCGCGTTTGAAACGAAGCGTCGCAATATCAAAGTGGACCAGTTGACTTACACCTGTAATGGACTAAAAGTTAGAAACGAAGCGTCGCAATATAAAGGGTTAAAAGGGGTTGACGATAGTTATTATTATACATTCGAAAACGGAGGACATCTGTTGGACGTAGGCCCCTACTTTAATCAGTGTTTATTCTAGCCACCTTGACATTGGGGGTAATTTGAAATGTTTGGTGGGGGACAAGGTCTGAGTCTCCAAAAATCTTGACAAGCAAAAAAGTCATCCTTCGGGATTCCTTCCCACCTTTCTAATATAATTTACCCTTCTCAAATACCCTGGCAAGCAACAAAATTTTAATCCCTACATTTTTCCCCTCTCCAAAAAAAAAACCCGTCGTCACACTTTGGGAAATTTTCATCCCCCAATGCAACATATCAAAAATTGGGGGGATTTTTAAACTGGGGGAAATTCCCCCCCAGAGAAGGCCTAGAATAAACACTGACTTAAATTGAAAATTTGACCCTACACAAAATTTCAAAGTAGTATTATTGGTGGATATGCAAACAAATAATATAGGCCTACTAAAACTGACGATCTATATTGGTCAAATCATTTCATACAGTATATGATAAGAAACCTTATAAGGCTTATAAGCTCAATGAAAACAGTCTTTTAAGCAGCAGAGAGAAGAGCTAAGCAGCTCCATCTGGCGATTCTGGCCTGGCAAATTCCGTTCAAACGTCCTATAGGGAGTATAGCCCTCCGAACCTGCTGCAGTAGACTTCGCGTGAGAAAGAAAGCGTCGCAAAAAGCTAAATCGATTAAGCGACGCATCCAATTAATATTAAAGTCTTAGAAGTTGGAAACAATTTTATTTAAGAAGAAAATATCAGAGCTGTTACGGTTTCACCTCGTGCAATTTCGGTCGGGTTCGGTTCGGTTTTAACCTAAAAACCGCGGTTTCGGTTCGGTTCGGTTTTTTGAACATCACTAGAATCATAGAATGCACAGATTTTAAGCGTTAAAAATAGAGAAAGCGTCGTTTTTGTGTCACGTCTAGGATGAGTAAGGGGTCGTCCATAAATTACGTCACGCGAATATGGCACTTTTTTGACCCCCCTAAGTAACGCGACGTCACAAAACGTCGGACCCCCTAAAATATGACGTCACAACGGGCCGACCCCCTCCATTTTCGTCTTCCGAAAAGTCTTAACAAGCAAAAAAGGCCATCCTTGTATTTTTCCTCTCGAAAAACCCTGACAAGCAAAAAATAGGTCATAATTGTTCTATTTTTTCCTCTCCAAAATCCCTGACAAGCAAAAAAAGGTCAGACAAGCAAAAAAGGTCAAAGGTCATGACCTAAATTTTTTGTGACGTCACATTTACGGAGCCCCCTCCTGTCGTCACACCTCGTCACAAATGGCCGGACCCCCTAACCGCGTGACGTAATTTATGGACGGTCCCTAAGCAGAACTGCCTATGTCCTATGAGAAAGTGATGTAAATTTTATGTAGATTTACTATAGATGTAGCAGTTGTTGGCAATTGCATTAGGCCTAACTGAGAAGAGAAGGTGACTTAAAGTTGCGCATAATCATGCATTGTATTTGCTATTCTCTACGAAAAGTAACCGTCCAAATTTGCACGGTCAAACCCGCGGTTTCGGTTCGGTTAACCGTAACAGCTCTGAAAAATATGCGAGCTTCAGCTGTGTTCATTAAACATGAAACGCGTCACCTCCAACTTGTTTTATTTCATATGTAATAACGCCGTTGCTTTCTTAAATTCTTACCAATTTCAGAGTTGGTTCTAGGTACATTTAACAATGAATCAGCAAATGTCCTTGATTAAAGAATCAAATCGGGTGGAAAATCAAGGCAAGTATAACTCATCTCTTCCCAGTAGACTACCTATTTAAAAAATTAAAATCCATGCGGTCGGTGTTGTTGTTATTGTTGTCGTCGTAGTCATTTATAGGCAATTCTTGTCCAGTGTGAATACTGCATTTGCTGACTTAGCGTGAATATTATATTTGTGTACAAAAGTTTTCAATTTCATAGGCCAGTAAAACAGGGAAACGAAAAGCGAGCAAAGTAATCGAAAACTGCGTGAAACCCACAAACAATAACAATAGTAATGGTTGTGAGGATATTTTTAGACTAGAGGGCCAGATAGGGCGTAAGGCGCGAAGCCCGGTTAGCTCAGTCGGTAGAGCATGAGACTCTTAATCTCAGGGTCGTGGGTTCGAGCCCCACATTGGGCGAATAGTTTTTCAGTGGTTTTAACACAGGCTTACTTAGCCTCCTAAACCGCTTAAAAATCATATTATTATTATTATTATTATTATTATTATTAGAGCGCATCTTGTCCGAGTGAACCCACCCCGCCTTAGCCGCAGCCGGCGGTTGCCAGGCATCGGCCTGCTGGGCGGTGTGCGGCTGGGCGGATGACGTAACCGGCGAGGTCAGAGGTCGGCGTGGCCCGTGCGTGTGAACCCCGGCGATGTCGCTAACGAATAACACGACGAAGACGAAGGTGGGTGAGTGGTTAGCGCGTTAATAATATTTCGTAGATAAAATGTTAAAGGAGGAGGACGACGCTGCTGCCGCCCGCCCCGGCCGCCCGCCCTACCAGCCGAAGCAGCCGCCGCTCGACGCAGACCGCCATTCCTCCTGCTCTGTCGATGTGATCGTTGCTTTCGTTGGCCGCCATAGTTCCCTTGCGATCGCATCGATCGTACGCCCGTGGATCCTCCTTCGGCCGACCGGGAGGGAGGGTGCCCGCTCTGCCCCCGATGGGGTTCTGCCCGCTTGGGTTGTCTGCCATCATGGCCTCCCTGATGGTCGGCATAGGCTGGCTAGACGTTAGCCATATGAGCCATCTTCGCCGCCATCTTTACCACTGTCTGGTTAGCCATCCAGCCATCGAACCTCGCAGTCCTCTTTCGATGTTAAACAGCCACAGCAGCCGCTGTTAAAATTCATATCCCTGGCGTTTTTCACTCATTTTACTTTGTTACAAATAACGTCTCGACCAAGTCACACGAAATTCACAGATTCCGAATTATACAATTTTCTATTTCTTCGTTTGTGTGGGGATATTTTACTGAATACTGGCATTAAAACATTGGAAATCAAGTATTTGGTTTTCCTGGCATCACTGTTCAGTTATGTGTCATTATTATTATTATTATTATTATTATTATTATTATTATTATTATTATTATTATTACTGACACAGTACCCAAGCCAGACATGATTATCAGTGTAAATTCCACAAAATAACTGAAGTAGCCATGTGCAGCTTATTTACTACACTTCTTATACTAACCAGTAATCAGTGAAACTTTCATTATGGTATGTGCCACAGTGATGTTTATATCAAACTTGGTGTTCAATTTTTCAAAAAGCAGTGTGGGTCCGGCTATACTTGGACAAGAATTTGTAAATAAATTTTGCTTCCTGTAGGGATTGCTCTTTTCTTTTTAATTTACTTGCATTTTCTGGAACATTTGTTTCATAATTCCTTTACTGCAAAATTCAGATTTTGTTTTGACATCACTGATTTTAGAATTTTGATCAAACATCAAAGGAAACCTTCCAACTTAGATATAAAAAACTCAAGAAATACATAACACAGACAGCATGAGTCAAATTTTCCAAGTTGTGCTGCATAAATGAAATGGACAATGACCTTAAACTTGTGGACGTTATCAAGTAAGCTGTCATTTGTCACTACCTAAAACAATCTTTATGATTTTTTTGCTTCTTTTGCAGATAATTGACTATTGAAATGAGCACCAAGTCAGTGGCATTAGTTGTGATTGCTATTTCATAGAGGGCAAACACTTTGCCCTAAATTCATACCTTTTCCATACATGTTGTGCAATGTAGTATTTGTATAATGCCTCTTCTTTTGCTACTCAGAGGTGCTCCTGGCTCTGGAGTTGCAGCATAAAAGTGATACCTTAACATTTGCAGTCAATGAAAGTCTGAAACAGTGAAAGTAGAGCATGATCATGAAACAATAATTATTTTTTAATTCAATGCCTTTCCTATTGGAAGCCAGTGGATGATGTTAAGCTTATCATCTGAGATGTTGGAGTAGTGAGTAGCTTTAGTCACAAGACGAGCGACAGCAATTGGCACAGATTGCAAAGTGGAGACTAGAAACCTGGCTTTTGGGGAGACCAAGATAATTTAATGTTTTGCAATTGTCTAACCAAGGATTTGGCTGAAGAGGCATGTAGTATACATCTGTTCATAGCAGCCCTTGATTTGATCAGATATTCCAGATAAGAAACACTTACCGGTAATAGATGTACGTGAAGGAATTTGTAAGATGAGGCAATTGTATGCTGACCAGTTTAGAAAGTCTTGTTTGCTGGTTAAAAACTTTTACAAAGTATTTATATAGGTATTAAAATGTTGTATTATTTGTTATTCACAAATGGTCCATGTTGTAATTCATTAATTCCTATTATAGCTGTTGTATTTTTTGTTGTTTTGGTAAATATTTTAAAGAATTATTTGTAATAATATTATTTATTCTGCTGTATGTTTTAATTGTAGTGACCCTGTTGCACTTAATCAGTTTCTAGATTTTCCTGTTTATGGATCAGTAGAGCCACACAGTTTGGAAGAAGTAAGTTATCTGTAGTTAACTTTAAAGTGAAACCTAAACCCTGTTTTGATCATACTATTCATACACTGTACTTAAAATTATGACATATATAATCCCCACTGACTTTCTGCTACAGTGGTGTGAAAAAGTCCTGCATTGACTGTAAGATTGAGGCATTTTCAACAATTTTGTGACATTAAAATGTAGAATTTTTGCTTAGTATATGTCATGTTATAAGAGTTTCAGTTCTGCTTTCATTTCTGTATATGATGTTACTTGATTATGAACATTCCTGGTTTTTTGAGGAAATATTGTCACTCTGTTATTTATCCCATCTTTACCATATAGTGATCAGTTGGGAATTTGCATGTAATGCAGTCACTTGTGTGTGTGTGTGTGTTCTTGTTAATTTAACTGCTGAAATGTTTAAAAATTTTATTAGGTAGCCCTGAGAATGACTGCTTTTTGTTGATTATGACCATTGGCCACTTGATGGGCCAGTCCTTGCCTCTTTTGACTAAACAATATCGGTGTGGACCAGTTTGGCGAGTTGTTTTGCTTTATAATGCAGAACTTTTCTCAGGCAGATTGCTCCATTTTGAATATTGTATGTGTTTTTGTTGTATGCATAATTTCCAGTAAGTTTTGGATATTAGGTAATTTATTTGGAAATTGCTTTCTCTAGATTGTACCAGTCACTACTGAGGAAGACTTTTTAAATGTTGAGAGCTGTGATCTGGGTTATTCTTCGGTGGTTAATAGTGCCGCAGACGCAGCAGAGTGGAATTTTGAGCCATCTGTGGTGTCGACTGTTGGCACCCTAACTGCCAATAGTGGTCTGGTTGTTTCTCTGCCGCAAAATTTGGCAGCTGTTTCACAGATTCTTCCAGTGGGATGTGTTTCAGCTTTGGCTTCACAGAGCTTTATCCAGAACCAACCTTCAAGGAGTAATGTAAATAATGTAAAACAACTGTTGGGGTATGTTTGTACATGGCAGTGATCAATCTGTAGTTGATTTTAATATTGTTTACCTAAAGGAAGATATTTTATTTCACTTAACCCTTTAGTATTTACTAGAAGCATATGTAGGTATATTTATGTAGGTGTGCCTCTTCTGTGTGAGTCAATGGTCCAAACAGTGTCTCATAAGTTCGCTGGCCGGGACTATTTCTCCTGAAACGTCAAAGAATAAAAAAACGCATTTGTTCACCAGATCAGACAGTTATTAGCTGTGTGTTGAAAGCGCTTTTGGTTTTGGCCGATGGCCATGTTACGGCGCTTCATAAATAGTCGAATAATAATAATAAGTTACAGACCTCGTTATTCTAAAAGGGAGGCTTTGCTCTGGAATGCTCTCTGATGTGCTTAGTGCTTTGTTTGTGGGTGAAATATGATGTGAAAGCTTATGAAAAAGAAATATCTTAAATAATTATATAATAATGTCACATATTTAATTATAATCTTACTTTTCAGCCATAGTTTTCTAATGTTGTTTTTTATGTTGTTTTGCATCTCTTAGCAATGCTGAAGGCTCTATTCAGAGATTTCCCAGCACAAACAGAATCATGACAAATTTTGCTGTTGCCTCTTCAGCAGACAACAGCTCTGGAAGTGCAAATGGCGGCCAAGTGCTAGTGAATGTTCAGCCACAGACTGTGGCGCAGAACGGTGCTGTACATATTCAGTACATTCAGGTTCAGAATCAGCTTCCAGGTGCCGTGTCAACTGGAACGGTGGTTCAAAACATCGGAGCCGTACAATTACCAGTGAACAGTTTAAAACAAGGTCCACTGCAACAGCAGGGTCAGCAGCTGGTGGCCCATGGAGTTCAAGGAGGTATGAACCTGCAGGGAACCATCATACCTACATCAGCAGGGAACCATATTGTGATTAGGACTGTGAACCAGACATCATCTGATGTGAGTGCTGGTCAGGTCAATATGAAACCAATGCAGATTGGCGGGTCAAACTTTGTCGGAGGTACGCAGGTGACCAGTGTCCAACAGGGAGTCACACTGCAGCAGCCACAGGTAACTACTTTTCTTAGTAGGACTAATGCTGTTACAGGACAGGTAATTGATGCCAGCACTGGTCTCTCGGGAGGGAGACATATTGTGCTCCAACGAACACCTGGAGTTGCTTCACAGAATCTAGTCATCCAGCAGATGCCACAGCAGCAGCAGGCTGTGACCTTGCCTGTGGATTCAACTGGTTCACAAGATAATAAGCATTCTGATGGTTTGGTCGTTCAAATTGGAGGTCAGACGTATAGGCTTGAACCAAGTCATCAGAGTGTTGGATTCGGCGATGGGAGTGGAGTTGGAGTCTCACAGGATCCGGTGAAGATGCTGAAGCAGAATGTTCAGTTGCAGCAGATGCTTATTGGGAACCAAATCAATGTCTTGCAGATGCTTCAGAAACAGCAGCAGCAGCAGAGTCTGCAGCCAATGTTTGCAGTTCAGCAATTCAGTGCAGGAAGTTCTGGAACTAACCCGACCAATGTCACAAGTGGATCGGGTGGCACCGTCCTCCACAGAGCTGTTGATGTCTCTCAACCCCTGCAAGCCCCGAATACACTTGAGAAGACCTCTTCTGATACCTCGCTTTGGGGGTTAGGACCATCGGTGACGATCGCACCCACGCCGCAGTCTGGTCTTCAGTTCATTCAGCCAAAGCCTGTTGTTTCTGTCGGCGTTCCTGATTCATCAGGAATTGCCAGTCAACCTCTAAATGTCCTGCCATTGGTGCAGCTTGGTCCACAACCGACGTTGTCAAGCTCCAACAGGAACGTTGTCGGCGTTAACACCCAGCCATCTGCTCAAGTTGTTACTACAATGTCTGGAAGTCAGTTAAACTTAAAGCCTGGTATGGACATCTTTAATACAGTTACAACTTTTTTGTACAATACCTCTTATCTCAGATTCTTTGTCAAATGCATTAAGTGTAATTTCTTATAGCATCAAATCCTGTTAAAATCGAACGTAAAATTATTAATTTTTTATCAGAATATCATTCATTATAATTTGTTTGAAAATGTATGCTAGACTTTTGCATTTTTAATGTTAATTTTTGTAGAAATTGTGAAACTGTTTTTATGTGATGTATCTTGAGGCTTTAATTTGCATTGAGTTATAACATTACAGTGAATTGGTTTAATGCCGTAATGTAACAAATTTATTTGCACAGTGACTCCACAGAGTGTCAAAGGTGTTGCTGGTGAACAGGCAAGTCAGTCGCAGACGGTGACCACCGTCAAACTCTCCACCGAACAACAAAACCTTTTGGTGAAGATTCAGTCGCAAATGAAGACGCTACTTAACCTTCCCGTGCGAAATCCTGACCAAGAGAAGTACCTCCAGATGCTCGTCAGTGGCCAGCAGAGGATCATCAGTCAAGGAGTGTCTCAGTATCTGCAACAACAGAAGACAACGGGGGTTAAGGTTGTCTCAGGCGGTATTGGTGGCAGCCTGCAACAGCAGAATGTGCAGCCAACGGCATCGATTGTGAATGACTCTTTGTTGCAGTTCAGTTCAGGTAAGATTATTGCTTTCGTTGATGAATTTTGTTGCTTTGATGGGTGTATTAGATGGAGTATGTTTGGGTTGTGGTGGTGAATTTTGCTTATAATAAATTCTTAGACCAACTTCTGGGCTCGCTCTGATGATCTTGAATTTATATTTATGCAACAATTTCTATTGTTTAAATTGATTGTCCAATTGTCCATAGCACTTTATACAAAAGGGTTGTGTCCAAAATTGAGTGATAAAATTTATTGCTGCTGTTGCACGAGTTTTGTTGACTCCACAATGTCTTTGTACAGATGCTGCTCCAAGTGATTGTTTCTTACTATTACGGTAGATAATATTGATGATATTTCTTTTTACTGTACTTGTAGTACATTGAATGTGTGATTTATGTCATTTGCAGGCAATTCTGTCGCAAACTTGTCAACTGTGACTACTCTTGTTTCATCAACAAGCTCGACGCCTACATCTCTGTCTTCTAGTCTACAGAATACAGGACAACTTAAGGCAAGTGATTACTTAAGTATAGCTCATGCAGTACTACTTCTAAAAGCGTCAGATAAATTCACAGGGTTATACTTGCTTGTTCCGAAGGTCAGTCCAATGAATGATGACCCTGGTTCGATGATAGAAGGTATCCTGCTTTCCAGGATTTCATGTTCTACTTAGGATAGCCATTAGAGACATAGCTTCTTGGCTGATTCTGAGCTCCATCTTGGGTCTTGGTACAGGCTGAGGACATGTTCCATACAATGCCACATCTGAAGGAGAAGATCGAGGCGCATATGACCAAGATGTCACCCGAGCAGCGCCAGTGGTTCTCTAAAAACCAGTCGGCTGTCTTTGCCAAGCTCCAGCAGCATCACCGCCGCCTTCTTCTGGAGCGAGATAAAAACGAACAATCACCCGAGCAACATTTAAAGCCTCTGACCCCCGTTCAGCTAAAGGTCAGTGCCTTGCTGATCTCCTACGTACTCGACGTCATTATTATCCTTGATCCAATGCTGTGATCTGAACCACAGGATTAAGTGCGATTCCAGTTGCTCCATCATGACTTACGAGTGTGCTTACTGACTATTTTTTCTGCTCTTTTTGAATTGAACTTTTTTGGGGAAAGAAAAGACTCTATGAGTATGAACTCTGAATTGCAAAGGCTGTCATCTGTGTGTATATTGTAGGGTTTTACTAATTTTATATTCTTGTTTGTTGAGGAGTTGAATTTATATATCGGTTTTATTTGTGTCCCTGCAGAATTCCGCAGAGGTGAATTCTTCGTTGGAGGGAGCTGCAACCCGAGTAATTCGGTCTCTTCACCTCACTCGAGCACAAAAGTAAGGTTTCAATGGTTTTGTATTTCAACCAAATGGAGCAATCAAAACTCTTGCTTTTTTAGATTGTAGTTTTACCTATTTGAATTAGAGAAAATTTTCTATCATTAGTTAGTTAGCGTTAGTTTTCTATCACATAAATTGAAGTGTGTCTGTGTGGGTGGGTGGGTGGGTGGGTGGGTGGGTGGGTGGGTGGGTGGGTGGGTGGGTGGGTGGGTGGGTGGGTGGGTGGGTGGGTGGGTGGGTGGGTGGGGACATATGTCTAATTGTATTGCTGTTGTCACAGAGCATTTGGAAAATCTTGGACTGTGTTCTATAGTAAAGTCTCATTATCTTCTGGATCTTGACCTAATGCAGCATCATAAAAATTTGACAATATTTTTGAAGTTTCAGACTTCTGTTCTCGTTAGTTTGCCTTTAATGGTTCAATAATTACCTGGCCTTATGTATCAGTTTTCCAGTAACAGTTAAATATTAATTTTGGCTTATCTTGTGGATTTTGTGTTGATTTCAATTGTGTTTTTGTGATTTTAGGTTTCATTTGTATTTACAAAAAGACCAAAAGCGCGCCACTCAGCCCGAGCATTCCAAAGCCTTCAACAATTTCAAGGACGTCATCCGCGGGTTGGTTCCTTATCACATTTTTCAGGCAAGGGATCCATCAGATGAAGAGATTACAACAGGTGAATTGTGTATAGTTTGCTCGTATAATTAATAACACGCATCTGTACATACAATTGCCAACATCCATTATGCAGTCAATGGTGGTTTGAAAAGTTGGTTTGAACATTTTGTAGTCAATTTTCATTGTTTTGAAAGAATTCTCCTATTTGAATCTGCTTAACAGTTGAAGAGACATTTGAAGAAAAGGCCCGGGAGCTGGTCGAGCGAAAAGATGGAATGCTCCGAAAATACAGGCAACTGCTCATGGAAGAGTCAATGGTAAAATCAAGAATATTTCCCTGATTTCTGGTAACATTTGTCTGCAATTGTTTGTCTTCAATTCTAGTGCATTCATGTAAAACTTATTATTATTATTATTCAGTTATCTTTTTGTCCTTTGTCTTGTGAATACATGATACCATGATCAAAGTACAAGGTGATGTGTGCACATTGTGTCATGGCACTGCAAGTTATTATCTGTTATTGTCGGCTGTGTTCGTTATGACAGGATCTGGACAGGGTCTCTTGGGTGTGATGATGGTGAGATTTCAGTGTATTAATTTTGATGATGTGTACATTTAATTAAATTATTGAGGTTCATAGTTGGACTTGGCAATTTCTTTCAGCGTCCACAACTGACTTCGGAAATGGTGCTACTCGAAAGAACATTCCACAGTGACGAAAAGGCGCTTCTCACGAATGAAAAGCGACAAGCCGAAGAGGATCCAGGCTGGTTTATAAATAGGACGCGCTTTCTTTCATTTAATTGTCAAGTTTCATTGTTCCAAAAGAGTGGCCAAAAATTTTGTAAATGTGGGTCATGTTACTTGCTGTGGTATTGACACTTGATAAAGAGGTTAACGTAATGTATTTAAAACAAATTAATAAGCGGCAGAATTTGCTCTGTAGATTCGTTTGTTCCAAAACCTGTGTTAAAATGGATGAAATTGGAAGATGGAGACGTGAAGAAGGAAGACGACAGGATTGACTGCAAAGATGAAGACATAGCGGACGGAGAAGAAGTGACGGAGTCTGCCACTTCACTTGACGAAAATGTCGTCAAACTCGAATCTCAGTCATGTCCGTCATCTCCAACCAACGTACACCCGTTGTCAACTTCGACATCATTCGAACGACGTGGTACTTTGCGTATTAAACTGGAGAAATTAGACGATTTATGCAATGGCCTGACAGAATCGCACTATAAAATTAGCAAATTTGACTCTACTTCTCCTAGGGACGAGAATTTTCAAGGTGGAAGTAATCGGCAAGAAGAAAGTACTAAAAGTTTTGAAATTACTGAAATGACGCCGATTCCGGACACCACAAGTGGTAGTTCCTGTGGAGGCTTTACCGAAGATGACATGGCTGTCGCCAGTCTGCTCAACACTGAGAATTTCAATATTACGGGTTGTAATTTCGATGGGCGCTCTGCAAGTCGGATTGTAAATAACAATACGGGCGCATCTGAGGAATGTACTACGGTGTCGAGCACTTTGACTGATTCTGCGGACGCATATTTTAACGATTCGTTGTTTACAAGCGTCGCCGATATGGACGCTGGCGAAATTTCAAGCGAACGGGAGAATTGCGATCTAATGCAGGGAACTATAGAGAGCCTCATGGCCGACTTGACGCAATTTAACTACGACCTGAACGGTTCTTGGTCGGCGAATGTCTCGAAGGCTGAAGACAGTGCCTTGAGACCGATGACCGTTCTAAACGCTTTGGCTAAACACGAGTCTTCTGCAACTGGAGGCAACGAGTGCACGTTGCAGTACGAGATGCAGTGCGCCATTGACAGCATCGTGCAGTTGCAGCAGCCGTGGTCTGACGGCGTCGGGACAACGTCAGACTTGACGTCTTCAACGGTAGACAGGAAAGCATCATAGCAGAACAGGTGGTTTGATAAATACATGTACTGACCTTTAGGACACTTAAGGTCATGCACATCCTACCACTGGCAGATGGTCGTTTCTGTCGGGGTTACATCTCCCCTGTGGTGGTTGAATAATTGAAAGTTTGAAAAATCTTCATTCTTTGTATCTTTGTAACCTGTTGATTGTTAACATTTGCAAATCTGTTAAGTGCAGATGGCAAAATGATTTATGCAGCCTAATGACGGTTTGCAATGGTTTTCATTCTTTTTGATTTCCTTGTGTCAAGCGTAAAAATTTCTCTGATTTGTGTTGAAGTAAAACAGTAGCAGTCTGTTATTGCAGACTTAAGGGGAATCTAGCATGTCATTTATATGCAGAATCCATTATACTGATTGTACTTAACGTGATTATGCAACTTGATATCACATTTGAATGGAGAATGTCATGATATTACACCGGAGTGCAATCGTGCACAGGAGTGCGATGGAGTAGCCGTAGGGTTCTTGCCACGTACCCGAAGTGTAGCAGGTTCGAATCTCACCCTAGCCACTGCGTTGCGACCTTGGACAAGTTGTCCACCCATTAATTGCTCTGCACTTGCTCATTTGGTGAATGACTTGACGTGTGTTTACGACCATGCGATGATAATATACATAGAGTATTGATGACTGATGGAGAATCAAGTGATGTGGCATTGGTGGAAATGATGTTGGCAGAAAACTGGGTTTGTCTGTTTGTTGAACCATTTAAGAGTTACATGTATATCTGGTCGACGTAGCAAACTGAAGTACTACCGCTTGCCATGCTGAGGCCAGTCACTTGTTTATGCATTGGCGTGGCCACGTGGGGCCTGCCCCCCTATTCGGATCGTCCAAAACAGGTGGGTAGTGGGGGGGAGGGTAGTGTGTGGTTGGAATGCCCCTTATTCTGAAATCCTGGCTACGTCACTGTGTTTATGGCGTATTTTGGACTGAAAATATCGACGTTTATGGTGATAGGCGTTGCATTGCGATAAATAATTATAATGTGTAGTTTCTTACATAGGACAATTTGTTACCTTTGATTACAAACGCAATGTTATATTGTTGGCAGCGTATATTTTTGTATATTAAACTTTTACAGAATAGTAAAGACGCGTTGATTTATTTGTTCCATTGGCGTAGCCAGGATTCCAGAATGGGGATATCGGCATTTTGGACGTCCGTCTTGTCCCCTTAAAAATTGCATTCTCTTCGAACTCATACCCAGTCGGAATAGGGGGGGCCGGCCGCCTGTCCCTCAGCCGTGGCTGCGCCAATGGTTTTAGATTAAGACGTTAAATCGATATCGCAAATAGTAAAGCCCTGTTCCTTTGTTGTGGTGCCCTTCCCCGTTTTTAATTCTGTTCCCGGGTTTGAATGCGTAGAGTGGTTTTTACACAGGTTACTTAGCCTTCTAAACCACTTTAAATCACATTATTATTATTATTATGCCAGAGCAAACCATTTACATTTTGATGTGGCGTGCCATCGGCTGATGCATCTATGCATTACAAAGTGACGCTATGAAGTTTAAGGTTAGATTAATTGTGTTTGATTATTAAGCATTTAGCCTCTCACTCCTATGATCCTATCTTGGGAGCACTAATTAAGAAGACGCATTGTGTATATTTACTGACTTATAGAGCCTTTCCTATTTTAATTGAGGTATTTATTAGTGGGCAAAGTACCGCAAAATATAGTGGCGCCTCCAACGAATAGACACTAAATTATTTCAAACAATGGAGCGCCAATTAAATAGTGAATACAGCTTGGATTTTGACGAACATCTAAATAATAATAATAAAAATCTTTAGACGTTGAAAAAAACATTACGAGAATCGTTTGACCATTGAGTAAATGAATACGGACTTCTAGTATCGAAGCCCGGTTAGCTCAGTCGGTAGAGCATGAGACTCTTAATCTCAGGGTCGTGGGTTCGAGCCCCACATTGGGCGAATAGTTTTTGGGTTATGGACCAGTAGTAAATAACACATCAAACTAATCATTTTAAACCAAATTCTTACGCGATGCCAAGATCTATGACTCATAAGCACTTTTAACATTATCTTATCCATCACTAGGCCGAGAACGAGTAAGAATGAAGGGTTTATATCCCGAAATTATCTTTAATTTCTAGCCATCGGGGTCTATTCGCTTTAAAAAAATCGTTTCCTCCATATTCGTTACGTCCCAACCATGATGACCCTTTGGATAAAATTACCCTGTCTGACTGACCATCACCTTTTGGGTAAGGCCATTAATTTCAAAGTTAGACTAAGCAAAACTAAGAATGTGCAGCTACTGTGGTGCTTAACTAAAGTGCTATATAAATTCACTACATTTTACTTGTTTACTTGCTGTATTGTGGAAGAGCTGCTAACTGCTATTAATTAGTATAGCCTATAGAGGCATTTGTGATATTATGTTCAACGCCTTGCTGTATCTTGGGAACTTGCTCGGTGTTTTATCTATAGATGTCAATGGTTTTATCCCACTGGAGAGTTCAACCCAAAAGACATCGCATTTGCAATTGTCGCTGTTTTTTTAAACGACCCCCAAGGTCAAGTTCTCGTCTATGACTGATCGCAGATTGACTGTACGGTCTACAGGAGACTCGGCGGAGGAGGACGAGCCGCTTCACTTCTTCGGCGGCGGAGGGATACTGCGGCGTCTGCACCGGACGACCCCGAGACGATGCGGCGGACTTTTGACGGCGGAATTTTGACAGTTGAAGAAGGCGTTTCCAGTTTTTTCTCTCTTCGGTAAACACATGGCAGTGGAAGCGTCGTTGTATGGCCGCTTGTCCTGCTCCGTGTCCGTGCGTCTGTGCGTCCGTGTGTCTTTCGCTTTCGACGCTGTTTCTGAAGACGGAGATAAGAGAAACGCGTACGACGACCAGCGTCTCTGTGAAGTCAGCATCGATAATTTAGTGCAACTAACCGCCGCACTCATTGGCCGGCACTTCGATTGCCGCACTCGGTCGCCTGCACTTAAACGGATCTTCATCTTTCGCCGGTAATCTTCTAATCTCGAGACGGAACTCCGCCAGACGTTTGCTTTCCAATCGCCTCCTCTCTGCTCGGCCGCAGCGAACACATGTGGTGCGCATCCGCTACACTTAGCCACCCTTCACCCCCCTCCCCCGTCGTCTCCGCACCTTTGCTACTTTCACCTCGCACTCACCCGCCCCTCCCTTCCTCCCCTCCCCACATTAACGCTTTTCCGCGCTTAGCTAAATAAACGCAATCGTTTTCCACGACCGCCCAATGAAGTCACGTGCACGAAAACAAATATGGCGGTCATGTGGTCGTCTCCTGAACTCGGTTCATTCTTCACCGAGCGATAATTGGCGCTTTAATAGCAGCATTCAAAATCGAGGCACGCTCCAGATTCTAAACCATCGAACCATTCACCATTTCGTGAAAGGGAAAGCGCTCGATTAGAATCGAAAACAAAATAACAAAGTTCGGATCAAGAACTGAATACGAGTGTTATTCGACGAGTTAGGAGCGACTCTTCGTGACGCAATCGATGACGTAGACTCGTCGGTCATGACGTCACAAAATGTCGAAAATTTTACGGAAGGGTTTGCGCCCACGTGGTTCTGACAAGCGAAAATTCAAATGCACTGCACTGGTTTGGAGATTGGGTAGGTCAGAGGTGTCGATGGGGGAGTACGGGGGTGCAGGCTGAACAGAGGGTGACACCACCCAGAGGATGACACGAAAGTGAGAATTTGGAAATTCCCAGAAATTATTGGACACAAGAAGTCCAGCACATGGTATTTTTATTTTACCTGCTGTTTGTGATTTCACGTTTCTCCGCTATGCGTTTGTTTCTGGGCTGAGAAAGTTAATCTTGCATTGGAGTCTCTGCGGAGACTAAAGGCTTAACTCTCGACAAAGTCAGTGGCATTAAGACTTTTCTGCATGAGAAGTGCACAGTCATTTAGTGGAGCCTGCAATTGAAAAGGCACTTTTAAAATCAGATGATCAAGGAATTTCAGTAGACAGAAGATTAAGGTTCAAGAAGAAAATGGCAGGGGAACAACTGCACGAATAAAACAACACTGGATAATGCTGGAGTGCATTGATCGTTTTCATTCTGAGCTTCAGACCAGATCATCAGCGGTCAAAAAGTCAAAGAAGTAGCAGAGATATATCTGAGTCTGTTCGATCCAAGAATCTACTATCAGCAGCAAATGAAGAAGAGTCACTGGCATTCCTTCCAAAATTGGCCTCTTTCTATTCTATTCTATTCTATTCTATTCTATTCTATTCTATTCTATTCTATTCTATTCTATTCTATTCTATTAAAGATTTATGCAGCGCAGTAGCATGACTAAATAGTCAAAAACAAGAGCGTATTACACCAGCAGTTATCCGAAAGATGAGCTTATAAAAGAAATACGAAGGGTGAGAACACACATGGAGATTCAACGCAAATCGTAACTTTAGTGTTTGAAAACAATTCCAGTAAAGACAATATTATTAAAGAGATTTCTGAAACTCCGTTTTCAGAGAATTTAAAATAAAGAGAAATTGAAGCGACTTTAATTAGTGAGTTAATGACGAACAATGAAGACGATCGAAGCTGTCTATAAAATTTCCCTGAAACGGATTTTCTACAGAGCGTCTTCAAATGAAGGCCTACACTGGCATCGACAAGCTGCTGTACATGAGCCCCAAGTTTCAAGAATCCTCTAAATGTCGACTGTTAAAAACAGGTACAAGAAGCCTTACTACTAAATTGCAACGGACAATTGATGATGATGATGATGATGATGATGATGATGATGATGATGATGATGATGATGATGATGATGATGATGATGATGATGATGATGATGATGATGATGATGATGATGATGATGATGATGATGATGATGATGATGATGATGATGATGATGATGATGATGATGATGATGATGATGATGATGATGATGATGATGATGATGATGATGATGATGATGATGATGATGATGATGATGATGATGATGATGATGATGATGATGATGATGATGATGATGATGATGATGATGCCAACGACAAGTTCATCGCCGACTTACAAAGACGAGAGGGAAACAGGTTTTCTATTTCTAGAACGATGTTCCCTGGATGTCTAGGACTGCTCGGCTGTGCTCAATCGCCTTCAGCCGCAGGTGAGCGATGCTCGAATTGAGTCTCTCTGTCCCTCCTCCTCCTCCTCCTTCTTCTTCTCCTCCTCCGCCTCGATCCTGCATCGGAGGAGCAGCGCCGAGGATCTCGTACCCCCTCGTCCCGAGTCCAGACCCCGCCGCCGCCGCCGCTGCTGCTGCTGCTGCTGCTGCCGCAAAGGCGACGTACGACCGATCCTTGGCCGCCGCCGCCGCCGCCGAGGTCTCGCCTCCGCCGCCGCCGCCCGTGGGGGTGACGACGTGGCGTCCTATTCCTACGGGCTGGGATCGTGCGCAGCCGGGCAGAGCCAAGGGGGCATACGACGGGTAAGCGGTCGACGTCTCGCTGCTGTCATGACCCGACCAGTAGGGGTAGGAGGAGCCCCTGGTGGGTGGCGAGGGAAGGGAACTGGCCGTGGGGGTCAGGAGGTCGGCGTCTGTTGGCGCTCTCTGGCGGACGACTGAGACCGGGTCGTAGCGCTGACGCTTGCGCCATTTGGCGCGACGATTCTGGAACCAAACCTGCAATTTATAAAAAGAAATACACTGTATATGACTGGCATAGGCGGCGATCAGGGGGCGTCGGGAGTGTCAGGACATCCCAGCACTTTAAGCCAAAGGCGGTGTCCAATAGCTGCTGAACACCCCCACATGTACATCGATGCAATTCTAGCAAATACAAGTGTTGCATCAAGCTTTGCTTTTAGCAACTGCAGTCTATGAAGCGACATGTTAAGTCGATCGAGGAATGAGCTGCGTCTTAGATACCTGGTCGGCTGGTCCATTGTATGACAGATTTTACTGGCAAAGAGAACACCGTTTGTAATTAATTTCGCGGTGTAAGTTCTAACATAGCGGCATAGCCAACTGTAGACTTATTGAACATTGGGTGCGTATATCTGTAAAAAAATTTAAGCAAATTGGAGAAATTATCTGTCGAATTCCACCTTTTTGTTTGTCCCCATCTTCATTGCTTAAAGTCTATCGAGAATGATTAATATTGGCCGCCTCGATTTCGCTCTACAGCGCTTGAAATGGAGCACCTCTTGGTCATTTCATGCTGCACACTAGCGCCAACGACTGTGTAGGCACAAGAACTAGAAAAAATGAAAGTCCTGCCGATTATCTTGTGGAATGGTTAGTACGTCGATGGAGGGAATTTGCAGTGGTTGGCATGGCCAATGAAGGGCCTATTGAACAGTGGGTGCATTGATCTATAAAAATTTCAGAGAATTGAATATATCTGGCCCATTGTGTGTGTGCAAAATGCACTAGCCTTAGTAGTCTAAAACTTACTTACTGACTTCTAAAACTTTAAAAAAACTGCGTGGCACTGACCGCCGATAAAACAGAAGAAGGGGTAATGAACCACACCGTGTTATGTTAGGTAACTTAGGTCTGGAGTCTGGACAGTGGATACTGGACACCCCAAATTTTATGGCAGATCGCCGCCTACGATCATTGGTAAGCGTTAGTAACAAAGCAAGCATTAACCCCCGCCTCATTCCCCCACTGTCACTGTTTGAAGGTGACCCACAAACCCGGTGAGAAATATTGGTCTTTGATAGCGCGACCATCGATTGAGGGGAGTGGAAATTCGAACGGATCGGTCCCGGAGGAATCCATCGACAGGGGGCTGGTCCTGCGTGAAAATTAAATTCACTGACCTGAACTCTGACGTCAGTGAGTCCACACTTCGTGGCCAGTTGCTCTCGAGTCGATACTTCTGGGTAATGGGTGCGCTGGAAAACCTTTTCCATCTCTTGCAGCTGGAAATTGGTGAATGTCGTCCTGTTGCGTCGCTTCCTGGTCCCCTTCCTCATCGTGTCTCCGTTGGTCGACCCTTCGGCGCCACTCCCTCCCTCCTCGTCGCAGTCGTCGTTGGTCGGGTCGACCAGTGGTCGTTCCCTGCTCCAGTTTCCAGTGATCATCTCTTCCATTTTCGGTTGATTCAGACTCTGTAGCGACGGAGGAAAGACGAAAGATCCGACATCAGTTCATTCTGAAATAACGGAGACAGAAATTAACATCCGACTGGACAAAGTATTGATAAGATTCTGCGTATTCTGTCTTAACTCCCAGTCTTAACTCGTTGGTTCAATATGTTCAATTGTTCATAATTCCTGTCGACAGATGCCCTTCGCAAACGTCGACTTTATAGTCCCCAGTTCTGTCCAGATCCTTACGTTCTACAACTGGAACTAGATTGAAAGCTTAGTGTCGTCGGGTGAAGACTAAAAGCTGGTTCTGACTGATTTTTAGCATCCTTATGTATCCTTAATCCTTCTATTATATATCCAGCCTATGGAACTCGTTAGGCCTATACCTCAACCTATGCGCAATTCGAGTTCTCTATCAAATTCTAGATCGAATCTCAGAATCTGAAGCAGTGGTAGATCCAGGGATTCAGTTTGGGGGCAACTTGTGCCTTATTCCCAGTTCCCATTCTGCTTTTCCCACGCAGCCCCATTCCATAAGAACTGATGCATTTTAGCAAAGGGAAGACGACACTCGCTTATTTATTCCGTCTTCGTAACTTTTCGGTTTTGGATTAGATTTGCTCATTAACACTTTTTTGTCCGAAATACAATAAATTTTCGGACTCAATTATATTCGCTATCATTGCCGAAAGTTGAATATCTGTTTGCTGCAGAAAATTGAACGAGAAACTCGAATGCATTAAATAGAAAACCCGCGTGACGTAATTTATCGATGACGCTTTAAAATGGCCGAAAATAGCGTAACGAACTTTATGGACGGCCCCTTATTTCCTTCTTTTAATTCAAATTTTCTAGAACGATTTTAAAAATTGCTAACCAAGTCTAGCATAAAGCAAGTCAATAATATTAGCACACTTTTTGTTAACTGCGTCTCTCGAGTACACGTCACTCGAGGACAGTCGCCCAGAGGCCTCGTATCTTAGCGTCGCTAATTGCTTTTCCGTAGAACTGAATGTGAGATGGCCGATCCAATCAATCCAAAGTAAATCGATATTTCCACTTTGATTATCGCTTTTCGCCGATTTTATTGAAATAAACACACGGGGTCGTTCCCTCTGCCAGTGGCCTATAGAGATGTTATGCTCTGTAGCAACTTCTTACGTCTTCCATCGTCCTGCTGTCTGGGAAACAGAGACTGTCTGCCTCTGATCTCTGCAGCATTGAACAGCTTTACTAGGCTGACTTGGACTGGAAGACACCTTGAAAAGTCGAACTATAGCAATGCCGACGAAATTGTAATGTAATAATATCGCATAAAATCTTTAGCACTCGTATAAAAGACCAAGTTTAATTTTTCTCCGGCATTTTTCTTCGTAATTTTGAACAGTATAAAATGTGCCATAAAAGTGCATTGTTGTTATTACTATCAATATTTTTAAAACAAATCTTCTTCAATCTCTTTCTGTCCCCTTTCATCTCCCTGCGACCAAACGGTTGTTGTATAATGAAAGCGGAAATCTTATCCTAAGATTTGAGTCTATTACTATTATAAGTATTGTTCCTGTTAGACTGCATAATTCAACTCGGTTATAGCAGCTCCGAGCCGTTTCACTCTGCGCAGAGATGATGCAAGATGCCCTTCTAAATACAGGTGGCCCTGCATGAGGGGGGGCCAATCCCGTTTCCGTTAGTGCTCTCCAAACACGGAAAGGGGTTTAGGAGATAGTCGCTTGACCTCTGACCCCGACAGCAGATTTTATGATCGCATCGAGAGACGTTTCGCTAATGGGTTGCATGTGAGATACACAGGCGACAGTATTACTATTCCCACCACCTGAGTATATTAGACGACTCTCGGAGACAGTCGCGACGCCTTGCTCTTGGAAAACAACCCGAAATCTGAAGACCAGAGACACCCGGGGTCATTGGCGTAGCTAGAAGGGGGCTAGAGAGGGGCCGGGTACCCCCCCCCAATTCGAACTGGGCCCGTCGTGAGATTCGCGAAAAACCGTTGAGTATTTGTGGGAAGTAGTAGTAGCCTATATGCGATCGATGAGAAGGCAAGACATCTTAACCCCTTAACTGTGGACCCCAGATATATCTGTCCATTTTACATTGAGTTACAGTTATATACACGGTTAAGGGGTTAAAGCGCAACAGGACGGGATGTCCAAAAACGCCGACGTGTCCCTCCCATTCCGTAATCCTGGCTGCGCCAAAATGCTCAGGCTTCGATTTACCGTTGTCTTAATCCCCATTGGTTGGCGAGGCCCGCCGTCTGGTGGGGGGGGGGGGTGTCAAAATTCCCTCTGTTAACTTTTAAGTCGTTTTGTGGCGGAAATCGTTCTGTTTCCACTGCTTTTATGAAAAAGCCAACCACTTGGGAGTCTTGTTCCAACGTAAACGAAGGAGATGGACACCTTAACAGCCGAAGAAGAAAATCCTTAGATTTAAGTATTATGTCAATCAATAACTTCTATTGCGCCGCTCTTATAATGCCTGGACCTTAGGGGCCAGGGCAGTAGCCGATGGCGCACCAAATCTAATAGCATTAAGAGGCAGCTGAAGCCCGTGAGGTCAGTCAGGTCGGCGGGGAAACAAGGTAAGGAGCAGTGTTTATTCTAGGCCTTCTCTTGGGGTATTTACCCCCAAAGTTTTAAAATTGTCCCCAAATTTTTATATGTTGCAAGGGAATTTCTATTTTTAAAAAAAGTAAATATCACAGCTTTTATGAACATCCGAAATGACCATCTTTCAGCATCTGTGCCTGATTCATGCATATCTGCCAATGGCAATGTCAAGGACTTACAAGTTACCACTGCCTCTAGCGAGTAAGGCCGAGTCGATCTTAAGGCTCTGTGGGCTTCGAACCCATGACCTTCTGCTCTATCGCCTAACGTTGCTGACTGACAGGTGACACGCAACGGGCCGCACCAGCTCATGAGCCTTCATGTGCTCTTCAACTTCCCGCCTCCCTCCCCACTATATGATACGGCGTGAATAATGTAGAACATGAGCAAATTCTACTCTTAAACACAATCAAAGTTACAAATTATGACAAAATTATTACAAACAATTTAAACGTAACCACCAAAACTTATCTAGCAGAATTCCGTAACATAGTCATTACAAAAAAACAATTTCATAGATTCTCAGGGCACAATTTTTTTAAAATGGTCGGCAACAATGTGCTCTGGACATAATGAACAATGAAGAAAATCAACAAAAGTCTCATGACGTAGACTTCGTTCAGTTGTAATTTGTTGATGAAACTGTATTACGAGCGCCTAAGATTGGCTTCCAAGGACAGGTGAGCACATTCTGGGACACCTGTCACTTTTAATCACCACTATTCTTGTATTCCTAACACAGTCATAGAATGGTCCGTGTAGAGAGGTCACTGTTACAAAACTTTCAATCAATGCGGGTGCTTCCTCATGTGTCGTCCAAGGGAACTGGGCTCATTAAACTGACAGGAGCACAGGTGACACGCAAAGGGCCGCACCAGCTCATGAGCCTTCGTGTGCTCTTCGAGCGTCGTCTGCGAACGAAACCTTAGCGAGCATTCGGAGCAGGCGAAAGGGTTTCTCGACCGTCGTAGCGTCCTCGATGTTGTTGCCTATTACGTAGATCGGCTCGACCAGGTTCGACACGACCTCGCCTAGCTCCTGCTCGTGCTGCTGAATGTGTCGGCGCAGGGAATTATAAACGCTGAACCTGGACTCGCACAGGTGACAGGCGTGCGGCTTTTCACCTGTGTGCGTCTTTGAATGTGCCTTCAGGTGACTCTTCAGGATGAACCTTTTGTCGCAGATGACGCAATGGTGCGTCTTCTCACCTGTGTGAGACTTCAGGTGGGTCTTCAGGTTGCTACCCGATGAAAACTGCTTACCGCACACCTGGCAAGGATATGGCTTTTCTCCAGTGTGAGTGCGCATGTGCTTTTTCAGATTGTTGGCAATTGGAAAGGCCTTGTCGCACTCTTCACATTTGAATGGTTTTTCTCCGGTGTGGATGGTCTTGTGCCGGCGAAGCGACCCGGCCTCTCGAAAATCCTTGTCGCACAGGTTGCACCTGTACAGGCGCTCCTCCGAGTGTATCCTCAGGTGGTTTCTCAGGTGGCTGGACAGAAGGAACTGCCTTCCGCAGGTGGGACACGAGTGCCGACGCTCTCCGGAATGTGACAGAGAATGTGAGCGCAGGTTGCTAGAAGAATTGAAGGACTTTCCGCACGTCTCGCACTCGTAGGACCTGTGCTTGTGGGTGCGCATGTGTTTTCGCAGTTCACCGATGTTTGGAAACTCTGAACCGCATCGGGTGCATACGAAACCGGACTTCTCCGCCAGGTGAGTTCGCATGTGGCGCCTGAGGTAGCTCATCTGTTGAAATGATTTTTGGCATTCCTGACAGCTGAACGGGCATTCGCCAGAGTGCTTTATCAGGTGATTAGTCAGTGCCGTCGATCTGGAAAAGCGAGCGTCACACTGGTCACAGGCGTACGGCTTCCTGTCGAGGTGGTGCTTCAGGTGAGCCATCAGCTTTGAAGGATTGTCGAACTTTTTGTCGCATGCATTGCACTTCTTCTCACTCTGTTCGGCGTCACCGATCACCTTTCGCCGGAGTCCTCTCTTCTTCGGCAGATGACTTTCTACATCTAATTCTAAATCCACGTCTAAATACAGACCCAGACTCAATATTTAAATCAGTTTTCATACGGAGTTTAGTAGCAACAACACCATACACTAAAGTCTACTTGCAGTTCTAAATCAAAGGACTGAATCACACTGAGGCTACAAAAGTAGTTTATTTATGAAATTCAATAAAGGAACTATGTGAGAAAATCTGCATGTGCCAGTAACTATTAGCAAATTTAAGATTCGAATAATAATTCCCAAGAACCACAAGAATGCATAGCCATGATGTGTAAATCTATTACATGCTGCTCATATAAAAATAGAGTCATAGCTATTTACATTAATTGCCAAATAGATTAACTGCTAAGTTGCAGATACTAGCAAGGAGTAACAGTATAGATGATAAAGAGAAAAACCTAAATGAAGACCATCCAGGTTACTGTAGTGAAGCAATGATGTTGGATAAATTATATACCTTCAGTCATGCTGTCAAATGAGTTTATTCTTCCTCTTATTCCACTACTGATGTGATATATGAATAAAATTCACCTTTAGGATCTAACTCGACCACCGAAAAGCTGTCATTTTCGTTAAATTCCAAGTATCCTTCATTTTCGTCTTCTTCGTTTCCATCATGATCCTTGTGGTTATCAGCTCCATCTTTCGATTTAAAATTTGACTTTTTGAAACCATTTTCATATGCAGAGTTTGAGGCACTCACTGGATCAAGGTGCAGTTGCTTGAATCCAAAGCCATTTAGTCTACATGCATCTTCACTCTGATCAATGTTCCAAACTTCTAACTTCAACTCAGCATCCATTCAGACCTGATGTATAAAAATTGAATTCATTGTCACACATGCGAGATATTGTATTAAAACCAACATGATTACAGTAAATACAAAGAATGTAACAACCTCAATATATTGTAACACTAGAAAGCTTATGTACAGGATCCATGCCAATGCATGCAACAATATGCATTGAAAACTTGTTCAGATTTCAACTTGTTATGGTCATAGGGTCAAAATTTCAACAGTCAACGGTTGTTTACTATTGTTACTACCACATTCGTAGGGTACCTCCCTGCGGGAACATTGTTCCCTTTTGGTACTTTAAAATAAAATTCTATAATTCTTAAAAAATTCTATAATTCTTATACTATTACTTTTGAAAAACTGATTATTGTTCGATTTTAATAATTAACTAAATAAAGATATCATTTAAAAACGACTAAAATCACAAAGACGATATTTCGGTTTAAACTAAGCTTCTGATCGATATTTGAACAAAAGTAAATGTGAAATATAGCCACCGAGATAAAGAATATAACAAGTTTGTAACAAATTTATTGACCTTAATAGACAAACCGGAAATCCGTTTATCCGCGTAAATCAGTGCTTATAAGTTATCTGGCGCACTGTTTGTCGGTCTTGTATAATATAGCTCTATTGTCTATATGCATAAACTAACTGATCTAACAGCATTAATGAAATAATTTGAGATATAATACTAGTAGCCATCATCTTCAATTCTTTTGCAAACGTCGAGATTCACTGAAAACACAGCAATTGATCCTAGTGATTTTTTAACTATAGGGCAGGCCTATCTCAAACCTAAATTTTATAATTATGCATGGATCCGTAATTCAAAAAATTTGGAAACCTCTGGCTTAAAGGTGAGAAAATTCACGTCGTAAATTCGGGTTTCTTTTAAGAATTTTACTTATGTTGCAATTTCAAGAAGAGTAGTTACTACGATGTGACACAGTAATATCTTCCTTTATATTTATTTTTTATCTAATCTGAAATTAGAACACAAGTGAAGAACCTGAAGAAAAGTGCCATCGCCACGGATAGAAGCAAAGGGGCTAATATAAGTGGAAAGGCAGATTTGGAAAAGTTTTTTTTACTGTAATTAGTGAAACCGGAAGTTTATATTTTTATTAATATAATAAATTTTAAATATCTTCTTGTTTCATCGCATTGGAAGACGCTTTAGAACAATGTTACTGAGATTATTGTACTTGCGTCGTGATAAAACTTGAATGTAGGTTTTAGTTTTTTAAACTCTCTATATTAAGTCTCTATAGTTTTGTAACATGTGTTGTGTATGCCTTGGTGAATTTCTATAGCGCTTGCTTTGAATATTGGAAACGCTGATGGGATTAATTTTCACTGTGGTGTGTTAGACATATGTGCCAAAGGCGGCTCCGCAGGGGGCCCCGTTCCCCCTATTGAATGTCCCTTCTCCCCAGTGGCCCCATCGATGGTGATATTCTTCCTGTATGTGCTTATTTATGAAAAATGGTTGGCCCCAAATCCTGGATCCGCCACTAATATGTGCATATATATTTAGTGTATTTTCTTTTTTGTGATATTTGTGTATCATTTTAGAATGGAGGATGAGTATTTTGGTCCAGCCCTGCCACCGGAGTCTGGAACGGCAGAAGAAAATGAAGCCAATAAAGGCAAATATCCAAAAGAGCAAGGCCACCTGAAGAGAAAGCGTTCTCATTCTTCTTCCTCGAGCTTCAGAGATTCAAGCTCAGACTCATGCACAAGCTCATCAAACGAGTCGGGTTGCAGTGTTCAGAAAGGCACGAGTGAACGTATAGAAACTCTTTCAGAGGTTAACAGCATTAGCCAGAGGCCAGCAGGTGATGGTGCTTCAAGTTGTTTTATTGGTCCTGTTATTCCAACTGGGTTCCTTACAAGGGAAGGCGAAGATGAGGCAGACGAGTGGGGCCCATTACCACCCGGAGACAATGATGATAGAGGGATACAATCTACAGCAGAAGAGATCGAACGGAGAGCAGAAAGAATGAAGAACAGGCTCCTTAATCCTGTAATTTCATTTTAAATAATTTAACTGTGCACAGTAAAAACAAGATTTATGGTAAGGAATGACCGGACTGCTCCGGACAACCACTCCAGCTGGGATTGTGTGGTAACCGGCAATATCCGGATTCACCAAATACTTATGAAATGAAACAACCGAATCTGACTATTATTATCACATTTCATGTTTTAATGAAGAGCAACTTAACTGAAGTTAATGAATGCACCAGCAAAATTTGAAATTTAACCATATCAACACCACATAAAGAAGAATAATTAATTATTAGTTGATGCTGCATATACGGTAACTGACAACTGGTAACTATAGTAAGTAGTTAGTTAGGGTCATTCTAATCCTGTGCGGTAATATTCGCTTCGGATCCGGATTAGGCAAATGCTGTCCCAAAATATCCAGTTCCAGTAACCGGTGGAAAATATCCATCCAACCATTTAATAATTTATGGACAACATTTTGCAATATTTGCAGCCTTGTAATTTGTTTTGACCATCATGAAACATTTCAATTAGTTTCCTTCTGCAGCAATTTACAACATTTTTATAGAATCCACTTAGCATTGTTCATCATTTAGTTAAGTTCTGTTTGTATTGATTAGAATGTTTCTGCTTATTAGAAATTTCTGAAGAAATGTTCCAGCATCCAGCATTGATATTATGTTAATTACTTCATTTTCTTATTTTAAATGGTTAGGTTGATGAAGTCTTAGAAATACCTGGAAGAGAGACATGGATGACAGAACTTCCACCTGAGAGAGGCAAAAACTTTGGTCTGACTGCACGTAAATTCAGCATGGCAACACATTCTACGAGCGGCGACCGCTCCGTTTGGACAGAAACTCCGGCTGACCGTGATAAGAGGATCCAGGTATTGTTGGCTGCAGGCTCAATTTTGCTTGAGAAGTGACAAGCATGTTACTGAACGAGCTAAAATTCTTTTCAGCATTTACCGGTACTGCTTAAAGACAGGAAGCATGCAGCATGCACCCCTTAACTTGAGGATCTTTAGTAGAGGGCAGACCATATTATGGTTTCAAAATTTTATTTATTTTCTCATCCTAGCATCAAAATGTCACAAATATTTCTAAACTTATTGAACAAGCAAAATGGAACATTTGCCACATTTGTGTTAAACTCTGACCTTGGGTATTGTTGGATAAAATGGTTTGTGTTGGGACTTGATAAGTTACACAGACCATGGTCTTTGTGGATGCTATTTTGTCAGGGTATGGCTTCCGGAGGAGAGTCTACTGGAAAACCTACTGAAAAGAACACTTCAGAACAGAGTCGCACCGTCAAAAGAGACTTGGAGTATTCACAGCAAGTGGAAGAGTACAATGTGTGCTGTACTTTCATTTCTGATTCTTATTCTCGACAGTGAAAATGTCTTTCTTCTTTTGTGTTAATGGTGTTGCTATGTTAGAAATTTTCCTGTCCTAGAGCAGGTGTTGCCAAACTATGGTTCACAGGTGACATAATTTTGCTTGATAAGCCTAGGTACAATATCACTGTTTTTTGCTAAGGTCACCTTTTTGATAACCTTTTGGTAAATATATTTGTTGGTTCTCTCTGTCCTTTTGTGAATTGCACACTATTTAACCCAGCCTAATGTGGAATGCTAAACCTAGTTTTTTTCCCAGACATTCCATTCTCGTTTGCAAGTATGCAAAAGACTGGTTAAGCAGCCCATGGTCATCATTCTTTCAATTATCTTGCCTGATGTCAAAAGGTTGTATGACCATGTTGCACTAGAGATTTCTTCTCAAATCCTTAATCAAGGATGGCTTGAATGGATAAGGTCATTATGTAATCGAGTTCTGTTGGTCAGTATTGGTTGACTTGTAATTGAGAATTGCCATTATGTTTTTCAGGAAACTACATGTGAAAATTAACTCAATATCTGTTATGATGAGGTGTACACAATACTGTTTTGCAGAAGTCAAAGAAGCGATCAAAGTCTCTGCTTGAATTACACAATGAAAAACACAAAAAACAACACGTGAGTTTCATTGTCTATTATATACCTTGAGTTCATATACGCGTAAGTCAAGTGTAATCATTCCAGTACTTAATAACAGTACATGCCCAACACTATGGAAGAAATTTCCTTTCTTATGGCCTAAGCCATGGGCATCCAATTAATCTTATGAAGGACCAAATTTTTGACTGATGCCAGAGGACCAGGTCTATATATTTAGTAGTCACAAAAAGTAAGAGTTCATAATTAATTAAAAAAACAGGTACAATACATTTTTAAAATATTTTATAGCTATTAGATAAAGTTATTTGTTTCAGTATCTTTGCGGGCCATTTCACACCCCTTGGCGGGCCGGATCTGGCCCACTGGCCGCCATTTGAATGCCTCTGGCCTAGGCTATTCTATAATCTGATTGATTATATTTCTTTCTCTTTTATGACAGTTTCCGTTTATAACCATAATTTATTTGCCTTGTTTGAATCTTTAACTGTAAATTTAATGTGTTTTATAAAAATACATAAGCATAATTGGCACTGATACTGGTTCCCATTGGAACCCTAAAGTTAAGCAGCATTGAGCATGGCTAGATAATTGGATGGGTGACTGTTCTGGGATTAAGTTACAGTGTTAACAACCAACTCAGCCCTTCACCTGGGCATAGACAAGGAGTGTCAGTGTGAAGTTGAACAGATAAATGCAGGTATAGCTATATAAATGGAATCTTAACAATCTTATGGAACGCCCTTCCAGACTTTGTCACCAACTCGAAAACCGACAAACAGTTCGTAAAGAATCTGAAGACACACTTGTTCCATGCGTCGTTTGACTGCTAACCTTATGTTGTGAAGCACTCTTGATTTAGGCTTAGGCCTTGCTATGGGCTATAAAAATTGTCAGAAATAAATAATAATAATAATAAATGGCATAAGCCACCTGCATTGCTGCTTTCCTTTGAAAATAGAAATCAGTTGATATGGCAGATGCTTGGATTTGAGTACAGGACCACCTTTTTATAACAACACAGATGAGAAATTATAATTAAACTGAACCAAGTAATCCATGAAATGTTCAGCATAAGGGCATCTTAATTTAATTTTATTTAGAATTTAAAGATTAAAAATGTTACATGTGAATTTGTGGAATTTAGAAGAAACAGAAAAAAGAAAAACACAAAGAAAAGAAAAAGAAAAGGAAGAAAGAGGAAAAAGAAAAGAAGAAAAGTAAAAAGGACAAGGACTTGGAGCGCCAGCCTTTCGATCGAGACGTTGATTTGAAGGTTAACCGTATGGATGATGTGCAGAGAAAAGCAATAATTAAGAGATCTCAACAACTAACCGGTCGTTTTGGCCATGGAAGTTCAACTGGAAAATTTCTATAAATAAAAGACGTTGATGTACTTACAAAACAGCCTAAATACCGACATTTTTTTATTTCAATCTGTGTGAGTTCAAGTGACGGTGTCTGTGTCGCTTTAATTGTAAGTTTGTAACTAGTGTCACAAGTTGTGTGCGAGGCTGTGTTTACGGTAATTGAAATATGCTGAGAATCAGGTGACAGTTGAAAAATTCTTCTTTCTTTTCTATTTGCTTTTTACCAATTTCTTGTAAACATCTGTCCTAGAGTTTCCCCAATCCAAGGACAAAGTCAACAAAATGCTTTGAATGTTTTAACCCCTTAACTGGGTGCCCCGAGTAACGCTCGCCCATTTTACACTGAGTTACAAATAGTTGCCCAGTTAAGGGGTTAAACCATAACTGTATTAATCCAGATCCTCACAGTATTTTTACTAAGGTTTAATTACCACAGAATTCAAAACAGAAAAAAACAAGATACAGTACATTAGAGACTACACCACTATTCACAATAATACATTTAAGTAATTTTATCAATTGGGCCTTTCTGTCTGTCTGCCCCAACAATCCAGAACAGCCTACAAGATAGACTACAACACTTGACATACAACCACCTGTTAAAAAAAACTCTTCAAAGCTAATTTGTTGTTGAAAACATGCAAATGAATGTTTATCTTGGTGTTTGTCATTTGTCGCTACAGTGTGGCGAAAAATTTTGTCTATGATGAGTCAGTAAGCAGCACAGTTGACAGGCTGCAGTAGAAAATAGTCTGAAACTGTCGTACTATTCGTACAATTTATTGTCTATTTGTTCTGCAGATTTCTTGTGCGTTAGCATGTGTCTCTTAAGCGAGTTGCTTGCTGTGAAGAACGATGAACACACGGTGCATGCGTACGGCTTCTCACCAGTGTGTGTTCGTAGGTGAACTTTCAGGTGGCTTAGAACTATGAACTTTTTCTCACAGACTGAGCAGCTGTACAGTCGCTCACCAGTGTGGATTCGCTCGTGAATGCGTAAACTGCTCGAGCAAGCAAAGTGCTTGTCGCACTGCATGCAACCGTATGGCTTTTCACCGGTGTGAGTTCGAAGGTGTTTCTTCAGTCCGTGAGAAGCCGTGAAGCAGCGGTTGCAGTAGCTGCAGGTGTGTGGCTTGGTGCCTGCGTGCATCAGCCTGTGTCGTTTCAGGGAGCTCGATTTCAGGAACTCGCTGCCGCAGTCTCCGCAGCGTGTGTTTTCTCGCCGGTGTGATTTAGAAGATGCGAACGCAACTGGTCAGACGACTGGAATTTCTCGGTGCATTCGATGCATGGATAGAGCGTCTCTCCGGTGTGCAGTCTGACGTGAAGAGCAAGCTTTAGGGGATGTCCAAACTCCATGCTACACATTCGACACGAGTAACTTGTCTTGACGTGAACTGCCATATGCCGCTTCAGAGAGCTGACCGCACTGAACGGTCGAAAGCACTCGGTGCACGTGTATGGCTTCTCTCCAGTGTGTATTCGCAAGTGTACTTTGAGATGACTTGGAACAGAAAAGCGTTTTTCGCAGATGCAACAGGCGTACAACCGCTCACCGGTGTGAGTTCTGTGGTGTCGCTTCAGGGTGCTCGAAGCTGAAAATGGCTTCCTGCACAGTTCACAGACGTACGGTTTCTCACCTGTGTGAACCCTCAGGTGCTTCTTTAGGCCATGTGCCTCGGCAAAGCGCCTGCCACAGATGGTGCAGCCGTGAGGTCGCTCACCTGTGTGAAGTCGTAAATGGCGTTTCAGGGACCCAGGCTCGCTGAACTGCTTTAGGCAAATAACACACTCGTGCATTCTGGTGCGGGTGTGAAGTCGCATGTGTCGTTTTAAAGATCCTGGCTCTGCAAACTGCTTCGTGCAGATATCACAGGTGTGTGGTGTTTCACCAACGTGAACTTTTGCATGAAGCTTTAAGTGATTTGGAAGCAAAAACCGTTTGTTACAGAGCAAACAGGAATATGGTCGCTCTACCGGAGATTCAGAAGCGCAATCTAAAGAGTGAAAGTAACGATCAACGATGTTTGCCTGATTGCATTCCATGGAGACTCGACAATCTGATAGAAGACCAAAATCATGTTACTATTCGATCGTTAGCTCAAAAAGAAAATACAAAACGGCTAAATTAACCAGTTGCAATCATAACTTTGCGTAAGATATCCTTCATAATTGCGAAATTTCCTACAAAAAAACGGAATAATAATAATCCGAATATGGTAAAGAGCCTTCATCGAAATGAAGCAGTCTATATTATTTCCAAAGCCTTTAAAACTATTAAAGACAGCAGAAAAATTTCAGAACAACCAAAACGCAAAAAATAACAGCTACGCGCGCTTATTTGATCATAAACGCTGCGCAACATAAATTGACGGCATTTCTCACATTTAATGATATATATTAATAAAACATTTGCCCTTTCTTATTCCAGTTCTTTGTATGTAAAGTAAGTAAGTCAAACGAAATTTCTATAGCGCTGAATAGGAGTTTGGCACAGTGCTACAGTGCACCAGCTTATTCACGAGCGCTCAATTTGGATAGCATCCATAGTCCGTAATCCGTAGTCAGTTGTGGTCAAGGTTGTAGACCATACTCCATAAAAATACTTTGTTGCAACTGCCTACCTGTATCTACAACCTTGACCATCAGGGACTATGGATTACGGACTAAGTAAGTAAGTAAACTCTCGTAAATTTATATAGCGCTTTTGGGGTAGTACAGTAGTAGTTGCTTATTGTTATGCGCTTAATCCTTCTTGGCAAAGGTCAGTATATCTATGAGGCGGCGGGACAGGTTGTTATAGGCTTGATAGCTATGGAGGAATTGACTTTTGGAATAGGAAGGTTTTGAGTTTAGACCTAAAGGCTCGAGGAGATAGTGAAGGAATAAAAGGATTATGGACTATGGATTTTATGGACTATTTTATGGACTATGGATTTTAAGCTTGAACTCTAAACCAACTTAGTTACTAAATAAAAACCTTCCTATTCCAAAGTCATTTCCTCCGTAGCGATAACAACCCACCCCGCTGTCTCATGGATACGCTGAACTTTGCCCGGCCGACAACCCACCTTGCCTTTATGGCTATTTCAAGTAAGATTAAGCGCATAAGAATGAGAGGTCATCGCTCTGCTGCTTATGCCGCAAAGTAGTAACAGTGCTAGCGTTAGTGGTTGTAAAAGCAGCAGCAGCAGCAGCAGCAGCAGCAGTAGTAGTAGTAGTAGTAGTAGTAGTAGTAGTAGTAGTAGTAGTAGTAGTAGTAGTAGTAGTAGTAGGAGGAGGAGGAGGAGGAGGAGGAGGAGGAGGAGGAGGAGGAGCAGCAGCAGCAGCAGCAGGAGCAGGAGCAGGGAGCAGCAGCAGCAGCAGGAGCAGGGAGCAGGAGCAGGAGGAGGAGGAGGAGTGTGGTCGACGAAGGTCAGAAGGCGTTGACCAAATCATTTCCAGCGAACAGATTCTGTCAGACGTCAGCTGAGAACACAATATTTTATGTCCGTAGAAATAAAGTCAACGCGATTCTGTTCATTATCGAGCTAAATCACGTGACGCTCATTTCAATTGTGGCGTTCAGATACATTGATGGTCGTAAAAATTGCATAAATTGCATAATTATGATCTGAAGCCAATAAGAGGTCGGTCATAGCTGACCCACGTGATGTGCTAAGAACGCGCTGAGTTTCATAAAAACAAGGACCGCGGCCAACGCAAGACTAGTATCGTGCATCGTTCAGTCCAAACTGTTTACGAAAGAACACTTGTTTTATTTTGAGATTAGAAAATCCTTCTGCGATGTCTGAATTCCTGCGGCGAAAGTACCGAAGCTATTTTCGAAGATTAGATGTCAACAAAGATGGATTCCTGACCAGAACAGATTTCGAGGTTCTAGCGGATCGTTCTTGCGCGGACGAAGCACCCGAGTCTCCCAGGAGGAAAACTATGAGAGAAAGTTACACTCGGGTAAGAGCAGAGGTGGTCAATGGTCATAGTTTAAAGAATCTCGACGCAGTTCTTCCACTGCTGACCATTGAAGCCGTGATTAAATAGCCCATCACGAGAACAGCAAAGTGAAACAGAGGATTGGGTTACGAATTATTCTGAAGAGGGATTGAATATACGTCAGTCAAACTTAATATTCCCTGGGTATCCTTTCGAAGACTCGATTTGGAAAATGTCCCATTTTAAACAAACCTCGTGGAATTACAATAGGCAGTACACTTGAAATTAATCGGGAATCTGATTTCATAATTTTGATTTAGGCCCAGGGATGAAGACTCCCGGAGAATCTAGGTCGGTCCAAATAAAAGGGCCTTTGTTAATGGGGGGTCAATAATTCTATTTGTAATTTTACTATGCAGTGATTTTAACAACAGAAAGTAGGCCTAAATATCTTACTCAGTGATAAAAGAACATTAAGACTTTAACCCCTTAACTGGGAATCCCGGATATATCCATCCATTTTACATTGAGTTACAGTTAAATACACTGTTAAGGGGTTAAAAGTGACTCAATATCTTGTTATTCTTCTTCTTCTCCGAATAGTTCTATGCGCTGATCGAGTCTTTGGGAAGCACACCTGGAAAAGTGTCCGAGGAAGAATGGGTAGAAGAAACAGCAAAGTCTGTGAACACTCCGGAATACAAGAGAGTCCTTGATGATGCCATCCGGATCTGTTTCGCATTGCTGGACACGAATGGCGATGGATACATACAGGATCACGAGTACATTCGTTTCTTTCACAGCCTTAGAATTCCTGACCACGAGAACGCTGCCAGGATCGCTTTCAAGACACTGGACACGAGTGGAAGCGGAGAGTTAAGCTTAGAAGAATTTCGAATCGCAGTCACGGATTTCTTTTACTCGGAGGATGAGTCACGCCCAGGTACATACTACCTAGGACCTTTGATCTGAAGTTGCAGGTAGCTGCTTCTGAGGATTCGCTGCGTCTAGCTTACATGCATCTCTGTTGCTTAAAAGGCTAATTTCACGGACTGGTATTCATTAAGCTATAGCGTTCTCTTTTCATAAGTGAGATGAAATGATTGCTTGTAAGTACTAAATACTAAATAGCATACAATTTATTACTTTCTAATGTTATAATGAGCTCTGTGGCCGGATTCATTTGGATGAAATTCAAAAGCATCTCTTTATGAATAGCCAATAACTAATCTACAGCTTATTAGTCTTCGAGAGTCTTTCTGTGATGACTCGTGGCATGGCAATAGACGTCAGCGACAGAGGTTTTCTCCAGCGTTAACAGCCTCTCAACGATCTTCAGAATTCGGAGCCTTCAAACGTGCTGACATCTCTGTCAGGAAGAAAACATTGGAATGCGTTCTGCGTATTCAGGGGACGCGTGTTTCATGTCTGATGAACACCGAAGTTCGCATATTTTCTTCTTAAATCAAATTCTTCTGAGACTTAATTAATTAATCGAATGCGTCGCTCGATCGCTTTGACTTTGGATTGCGGTTATTTCTGTCGATGGTTTTATTTCTCTTAGGTAGAGAGTCGCTCGTAAGCACAAACAATCGAATGCCGTTTATTGCTTTCTGATTTCAATTTCCTCTCGTTCTTATGGTGAGAAGAACTCTTCTAGACCAGTGCCTTGTAAACATAGGCGGATTTAGAGTTTAAGATTTGGGTAGGCTAACATAAGGGGTCTGTGGGGGGAGGCTTCGCCCCCAGAAGCCGATGCCATTTTATGATTAGGTATCCCATTTTCACTTGGAGATCACCATGAATTGATGACCATTTCAACAAGTTACCAGCGTTAGTAGTTCTGTTACAATGAACAAGGGTAATTATATCATTTTACAAAGCAGCATAGTTTCGACAACTGTTGTTAACCTCCTTGGCGTTAAAATAATTGTGAAAATGAAGTACCAAACGCGTTAGATTATATATTTTTGAGGCGAAACGACGTTATTACAATATTAGGCCTAACCCAAACCCTAACCAATGGCATAGCCTTTACGGATTCAAACGAAATTTTACAGACATAAAGATACATCAATCTATGTCATAAGTGCAAAATTTCATAAGAATATATTCACTCCTTTGAGCACTTTTCAACGTTTGCGATTTGCCCTTACTGCTTATATATTAACCTACCGAGAATGGTATTGGCAGATGTGTGAATGGCTAGCACTTTTGAAAGGCAAGTGAAGAGCACCTAGTTAATCAAGATTTTTCCCAAATTAGGGCACTATCTCTTGTATATCAAAAGTTCTTGGATTTTGACGTTTGCCTGTGGTCATTTTATTTCGTGTTTTTCGTGGACATTTATTCTCTATTGCTTAAACTGGACATTTTTTACTGAGAATGGTATTCTGTGTGAATGGCTAGCACGTTTGACAGGCAAGTGAAGAGGGTCTATTAATGAAGATTTTTCAAAACTTAGGGCACTATCTCTTGTATATCAAAAGTTTGGCATTCAGAATTTTGCCTTGGTAGTAAAATGGACATTTTTATCAGGTACTCTTTTACCTGTCCCAAATGTATACGTCACCGCCAGTGCCAAATATTTCCGCGTTTGTCAACGTAAATTTAGTTACTTGAAACTGATATCTTGCCCGTATCACGTACGGAATTAACGCTAAGAGGTTAACCTCTTGGCGTTAAAATAACAGTACCAAACGCGTTAGATTATATATTTTGAGAGAAACGACGTTATTACAATGGGGCCTAATCAAAACATCTTTGCACCGATTCAAACGAAATTTTACAGCCATAAAGATCAAACCAATCTGTCATCATGCAAAATTTATAAGAATATATCACTCCTTTGAGCACTTTTCAACGTTTGCGATTTGCCCTTACTTTATTATTATTATTATTATTAACGTACTGATTTATTGGTAACTCGTCCGAACGAACTGCGTGAACACATTACAAAGTTACAGATAACTCGTGCGATATAACCAGGTTTTAAGTCTCTCTTTAAAAGTATTCAAGGAGCGTTGATGGCGGTAGACAATTCCATGCCCTCGGCGGAAATGCTCGATCCCCGACGGTTCGGAGGCGCATCCTCAGGACCACCCGGATCCAGCCGATCTCAATCTCTGCCGGCTTTTTGAAGTTCGGACCAAGGTATTCTGGACCGGCTCCATTCAGGCAACGGAAGGTCAATGTTGCCAGCTTGAAATGGATCCGAAACAAAGTTTTAATGTGATCGATTGAGGCCTTTCACTCGCGCATTTTCAGGACGGACTGGAGACGGTTAAGATATTTCTGTAGTCCAGCGAGAGTTGCATTGCCGTTCTAATTTGGACAGCACCAGTGCAAAGACCAGTGTTTTAAGACCATTGGCAGACACTGATCGACGGATACTCCTGATCAGCCGCAGGGCTTTGAAGCACCCTGCCACTACATTTGCCACATGTGATTGATAACGAAAGACTGCTTATATATTAACCTACCGAGAATGGTATTGGAGATGTGTGAATGCTAGCACTTTTGTGAAAATAACCTAGTAATCAAGATTTTCAAAAATTAGGGCACTATCTCTTTTTCAAAAGTTCTTGGATTTCAGACGTTTGTCTTGGTCATTTTATTTCGTGTTTTTTGGACATTTATTCTCTATTGCTTAAACTGGACATTTTAAACTACTGAGAATGGTATTGGCAGATGTGTGAATGGCTAGCACGTTTGACAGGCAAGTGAAGAGGGTCTAAAATGAAGATTTTTTTCAAAACTTAAGGCACTATCTCTTGTATATCAAAAGTGCTTGGCATTCAGAATTTTGCCTGTGGTATTCTCTTTTGCTTAAAATGGACATTTTTATCAAGGTACTCTTTTACCTGTCCCAAATGTATACGTCACCGCCAGTGCCAAATATTTCCCGCGTTTGTCAACGTAAATTTAGTTACTCTGAAACTGATATCTTGCCCGTATCACGTACGGAATTAACGCTAAAGAGGTTAAGTAGTACAACTATTGCCCATAATATACTTAAAAAATTATGACGTCATTCAGATTGAAAGGATGACAGTCGCTAGGTGTCGTAACTAGAAAAGTACAGGAGCGGGAAACTCAGAGAAGTTACTGGGGATCAACATCTTTGTAAATATTTGTCAAATAGTATCTGGCATCATTTATTTATTAGATATATTTTAGTCTTGTAGACATTTTATTTCTTGATTTTTTCGACGCAGTGGCGTCTGGCGTCTCGGCCCTCTGTCGACGATTTTCTTCCTCTCTTCCACTTCATTCGGCGATTTTGAAACCATATTTTTACCTGAAACAAAATTTTAAAGCAGATTATTTCACCGAACAAAAATAACCTCTCTGGGTTTACTCAGTGCAGTGGCCACGAAAGGAAGTCTTGAGTCTCGGGGGCCCGCCGCCCGCGTTGAAGTCTCAAAGCAGAAGAAAGAGAAATGGATATACTGTATGATGTTAAAATAATTAATCCGAATCTTTCACGCATTTTTCTTATTATTGTGCATTGACTTTATTTCATCGGCGTAGCCACATGTAGGAGGCAGCTGCGAGATTTATCCAAAACCACTGATGATATTTCCGGGGGGAGTTTGGCGGACGTGAATGTGCGAAGATCTCCATCTTAACGACTTACCTGTTTTGTTTATTTTGGCTTTTAAAATTCTTTCTTGAAGCTACGTCGCTGCTTTCTTTAGCAGCTGGGCCGCAAAAAATGTTAAATTAAAAATGTGGGCAGTGCAGCAAATGGGTCTGACAAGCACCAAATTCGTGTCATATACTCTCGCCGAATTGCTCTCATAGGGCCTATGGGTTTGCACAATAGTTAAACAATTCGTCAAATATTTCTTAGACACCATGCGATTATAATGCATTACTTATCTGTCTTATACTTAGTTGTGAATCAACAAAGGGTAATTAATTAAAGTGAAGGACGGTAACCATGGAAATAGCGTACTTCTGTCTCTGGGTCACGTGATCCAATTCGACACAATTACTTTGAAATTTGTATCGAAAGGCTGCCTTCGTGTTCGGTGTTTTGAGGAAAAGATCTATCGCTCGGTCTGTCTATCGACTGATATTGATTTCGTCGTCTGTTATCTGAACGGTGCCATGATATAGCGCCTCATTCGCTCGACGTGCTAGACGGTTCCTCTTGAACAGATTGGCATCCACTTGTTAAGTGACTGCAACCCTCCGATTGCCCTGCTTCCGGCTTCAGATTAATAGGAAAACCAGTCTCAGCGCAACCGAGTCTCCGTCTAATAACGACCTGCAGGGAGAATATTATTATTACGACGACTGAGTTTGGGGCTCAAGTGCCCCTCTGCATCCGGGACCTCGAACGAAGGATATTGGCTCAGTGAGGTCCCAGCTCATAAACCGTCAGAAGGAGGGGTCCACTCCCCCCCCCCCAATAGTAGGTAATGACTGATTAATACGAGGCGGCTTTATCACGTGCAAAGCGTCATCGGTCGGAACGGTACTCATGGTACACCTGCGCAGGTGCTCGAAATAATCATTAGTCGCGATAAGCTGGTTTATTATGTGCCATGTGAGAGGGCGGTTCAAGGGACAGCCGAAAGACGGAAGTCAAGTGGAGCGCCGTTGAAAGTCATAAGCTGCTCGTTAGACTGTCGTTCCGAAAGATTTATTCGATATTCAGTCGAGAAAATCTGATTCTATTATATATATATATATATATATATATATATATATATATATATATATATATATATATATATACAGTAGTGTACTCGGTAACATTTTATGAGTTCTTCTGTCAAAGAAGATTTTGATTTGTCATTTTCACTCGAATTTCCGAAAGAATCCAAATACCTCGAAATACAAGAAACTGCCTTTAACTAAAGCAGCTATTACCTGGGAATTGTTTCCGCCAAAGGCGTCTTCTATTGTTCCTCGCATCACAATTTGTTCACAAAAAGAAATTGGAGCTATTGTCATGTTTTATGTGCAGTTTCAAGTTACACCCCCCCCCCAATACAAAAATAAGATTCAACTGTCTTATATGTCAACACCAAGAATTTATGAAATTGTGGATTGTGCTTTTTAAATTGTGTTTTGCACCCGGGTCTCTGACCCTGTGACCCCCTGACCCTGTGACCCCCTGACCCACCCTAAGACCTGGCCTACCTGTGTTTCCGAGAGGCAGAGAGATGTCGCCACTTCAAATCGTTTCGGTCGAGAGAGATATTTATTGGAACGAAATTGCTTCTCCAGTTCCATCAGCTGTTGACTCGTGAAGGCCGTCCTGGGTCGTCGTGACCTCGCAATCAGTCCGTGACTTTGACCTGAATTAAGAAAAGATCCCGTTAAAAGAGTGGCGAGGTTCCCATGCATGTTAGCTACCATCTTCTTTGCATGAAACCAAACACATCCGCTGAAAGAAAAACCATTCGCAGCATAGAAGTGGAGATTGTGGCAAAGTTAATTGTCATTTGGCCTAATAATAAGCGGTAGAGGCAAACGGTGTTTACCGTTGTACTGGATGACCTTTGGGTAGAAGACGGTGCTGAGCAGCGGATGATACCTGGATGCCTGTTGCATCTGTAGTGTCAGCATCTCCCGCTGTCTCACCAGCGCCGCCGCTGTGGAATGGAAAGCGCTTACGGGGTTCATCAGGTCAGATGACGTCATGGCGTCATTGGATGACGTCACGGCGAAGCCTCTGAACGCCGTTCGAGTGGAAATACCGGAAAATCGATCGACCGAAGAACCACGACCTGGACGAAGATTTTCCAGGGACTGCGGATGGAGGGAAGAGTTTCTCGCTGCGCTTCCGGAAATTGCTGGCATACGAGAGACGTCGAAGAGACTGTGGAAAGTGGGACTCGAGTGATGTCCAGCATTCTGCGTTGACTTACAAGGGTCAGTCCACGTCACGCGGTCATCGTCGTTTTTCCCGCCCTCTTCGGCACCGGAAGTAACAGGTGGAATGACGTCATCTTCGTCTGTCGTTTCTTTGTTGTTCTTGACTTTTGTAGTTTTGGGGGAAAGAATGAAATCTATGCTGAACGGTTTTCTGGTGATCATTGTAAAAATGACCGAAAGTCAAAGTTTCGATCGAGAATCGATATTATCAAATCAATAATCGAACAACTGGAACGCTCAAAGCTCGCTGCTTGGTCACTGATCGCCGGTTTTCATAAAACGATGTCTTATAAAAGTTCTTTCAAACGTCAATTACAAAAACCACTACACAAAGAATCAAGGCTGATAATAATAATAAGAAGAAGGAAACTAATAAAGCAATGGCAGTTTAGATGAAGGGCGCCCCAGCCCCTGAAATTAGCTGATTGGTCGAATAAAGACGGAAATATTCCGCCCTCAACAGCCTGCCTCGAATCGGCGAAATTGGCGACAACGCCCACCGCCAGGAGGCGCTCGAAAGCTCGTCCAAAGAACCGCCCCTCACGAGCAAATAACTATTAACGCTGGAGATTAGGCTAATCGAAAACCCAATAAAATACTTACACATTAAAAAGAGCATCTGCGTGCTTTTCGACGGTCCTTAATAGGGGAAGCACCGCTTAATTTACGGTGTGTAAATACTCGCCAATCCAGGTATTAAAGCAATCGCTTTACGGCAAATCTACGAAGCGAAATAATCAGAAAAACAAACAGCTCACAAGCAAATCGACGATAAAACAATTCCACGAACATATTAAAATTTTATAGCGCCATCTTTTATTTGTTCAGCAGTTAATAAAACACGCAATATTCGTTACGATGAACGGCTGACTGAGATAAATCGTATTAGATTATTAGATCGTCAATCGTGAGAATTTTTCGAGACGACGACCTTCAGTCGGGGTCAAATTTCTCCCCAAGGAGCTCTCCCTCCTCTCGTGGCACATTGCTTGGCGAGATCAGGCTATAAGACACACACAATATACTTATATATACTTATATATATATATATATATATATATATATATATATATATATATATATATATATATTGATGGAATATAAAATCTGCTCCAAGCAAATCAAGACAGTCCTGCAGCCAATCATAATGCAGCTGTGTTTATCTGTTGGCCGTAAGTAACCTTTGACCTTGTCTGGAGCGATGACAACGACGCCATTTTAGACTTTAAAATGATACATTTTATTATGACGTTATATTCTGTTTGTCAATTCCAAAATTTGGTCTCTTTAGTTTTTGGCCATATTTCAGCAAACACTAAAGATATCAGCATGAAATTTGGCAATAGCATCACAAACATTCCCAGGTATATGGCCTATAAATTTTATTGACATCGCTATGCACGCGGCCGAGATATTAAATATCATAAAGGGAGCCACTTTTCACTTTTACACCCTGTATATACACGAGATATAGGAAACCAGGAATATTTTTACGCCTCCCCAAATCCCCCAATTTGAGACCGACACCCCCAATTTCAGCTATGGGATGACTATTTTTGCTTGTCAGACTTTTTTGGCATAGGACCCCGAGAATTCACCGACACCCCCTCCCATTGATATATCTAGAAATAACCCTGGGCACCATACTTTGACAATTATATTAGACTTTTATATTCGCTATATTCACCATTTGTCTTTCTCTTTCCTTCGTTTTCCTTCCATTCGTGATTTTCCCATACTTTCATAGGAATCAACTTCCTGCGGAAGTTCCAAACACGAGTCATTCGCATTCATTCGCCAGGTGGCGCTACTCTGTCGCGCATTGTTCGACGGAACAGACGAACACTAATTCAAACGAACAATCGAACAGCGCCCTTCCAGAATTTAATCTTATTTTTCCAACTGCATTATTAGCTACCTTCTATAAGCGGTAGATCTTATTCTGTCCTTATTTTCCTAAGCAGGGCCGCCGAGAGGGGTTGGGGGAGGGAACCGGGCGATCTGTAGGGTCTAGGGGTCAGAAATAACGTCATCTCATGCAATATTATAAATTCATTACTAAACACCGTGAATGGCACCGGGACCCGAGCAAATGTATCAAGATATTGTGTCTTTTACGTCTTAAAAAGTCTGCGGCAAGCCAAACAAAAGAGGTAGTCACCACTTTTTTACATTTGATGTCTTTATTATTTTTTTGAAAACTGTTGAACTTTGTGAGGACAAATCCTCCAAAAAATTAAAACTGTAAAGCCTTTTGGGGGTCCGTGACTACTCCGCCCAGATACCCGGAATTCCTCTCGACGGACCTGAGTCTAAGATCAGAAACAGACACTTGGATATTCTGAAACGAAATAATTATTTGCTAGCTTTTCAGATTTTAAGACAAATTCTAGAGACGGTTTTTAACCCTGTTGGTGCTGCAGTCTATTAAATAAAAAAATTCAAGCGGTAACACTGATGCCGTCCGTGGAAACTAAAATCGTCTTCGACAGGAAGGATGTCACGTGATCATTACAGGAAAAAAGCAAGATCAAAAACAAGAGTATTGAGCCATCGAAAAGAGGGCGTGGCATCGAACTCTGAACCGACACAGGTAATTGTCTACCTGGCAGGTGAAAGCCCCTCTCCCTTCCCCCCCCCACCCCAAGACTCCAGTGATCGATTAATACGAAGGAGGGTGCCCGCATTAAAGACTAACATGGCACGGAAGACAGGCACAGGGCCCGAGCGGATGGGGTGGGAAGTGGGGCAGATGGGCGGTGGACCAGCCGATGAGGGATCTGTTGAGCGGAGGATGGCGTGACTGCAGCCGAGGTCCGGTGTTTGGCACCCGATTGGCTGCTGCTGTGCAGTGGGGGAAAGCGGGGCCAACTGGTCATCGAGTGGAAGAGGCGAATGAAATTCCAGTGAAAACGGAGAAGACGAGTTTTACAAATGTCGAAATGACGTGACATCGAAACACCATTAACTCAATCACTGAAGAACGGAGAAATAGACGAAGACAAGAAGAACACTGCGCATGCGCAAACTTTCCGCAAAGCTATCTCGTCTGTCTTAGATTGAATTAGAGTTATTAAGCGCTTTGATCCAAGGGCTTCTTTTACGGATCATAATCTAGTCTAACGGTTACTCAACACTGCTCTCTCTCTCTCTCTCTCTCTCTCTCTCTCTCTCTCTCTCTCTCTCTCTCATTTTAGATAATAAATCGCCAAGGTTAGCTTGACCGTGTAAAAACAACAGGGATAACTCCTACACTGCACGTTTATCTCTATCGTACAAAAGACGCTTGATATATGCTGAGATCTAAGTCGTCACGTGATACTTTGACCAATGCAAATACTAGGCGCTATATAAATCCTGTCATAATTCCATGACCAGACCATTTTATCAGTCAAAACTCGTTGAAAAATATTTCCTCCAGTAAGTAAGTAAACGAGAGTAATCAATATATAATACGCTTTTTAAATCCTTGTGATAATAAGGACACATTGTTCTATATTTAGACGCCGCGATTAGCGCCTGTCCAACCAAATGCTCCTGTTGAACATTTCGTCAGAGAAGCGTATACAGTTAATACGCAGTTATGATCGATCGCAAAATAAGCGCTACATAAATTGTCATATCGTCATAATATTCTTTACTTCGCGTTTCGATTTTCAAACTCTGTCCGCATTTTTCCAGATTTTCCATTAATTTTCTGCGTTTGGAAATATTCAGAGCTTGTCTTTAGAACGCGTTCGGGCACTGGAGCTATAGGCCCTCTGAGACAGCCCTTCGCTTACGGAACATGGCGAGTGTTATCTTCATGTTGTCCACAAAGGAAACGAAATTCTACGGAGACCGTCAGTTGAACCGCTCCAAATTTTGTTATTTATTTCGGAAGTAACCTAGGAGATCTGTCGTCATGGCAACGAGCGCTGCTGACGTCATCGCTCAGTTGTCGTCCAATCGGGAAGAGGTGTCTTCTTCCGGCGAGAGATCGTTCGCCTCGTCGCTTCCTGGTTCGGTCGTCTGTCTGCGATCTTCGCTGCGGAGGAGGAGGGGGAGGAGGAGGCGTTTCTTCTGCTTCATCCGTCTGTTCTGGAAACCAGATCTTGACCTGAGTCTCGCTGAGTGCCAGACCAGACGCAATCTCTATTCGTCTCGCTCTCGTCAGGTAGCGGTTGTAGTGGAATTCCTTTTCCAGTTCCGTCAACTGCTTGTTCGTGAAGTTCGTTCGTCCGAGGTTCGACTGATGTCCCAGGTATCCGTAATCAGGGAACCTACCTGCCAGGTAAGCGAAGGCGGCAAATTAGCAAATGCCCACTAACACACACTCAACAAAACGTAGCAAATAAATAAATAGACGCTGTCTTTAGAGTTAGAACTACGGTGAAGGCAGAGGTTGTGCTTTGCTCTGAGAGACTGCCTATTATTATTCGTGGCTTTTCTTACTTTCTAAATACAGTATCAGAAATTTGCAGGTGTGGTTGAAGTTGATGGGTATTCGCTAGACGGCGCCACATTAACATATTTTTATCGCCACTCTCGCATTCAATTAATTACAATGCCAGACGATTGATTCCAGTTTATTCGCTAGATGTCATGTTTTGTTGCGCCTAGAATCCTAGACCGAGTCGTTATATATTTAATGAAGGATGTCTTTCTTCATAGCTTTTTTCAAACGACTTGTGACATTGCGTCCGATCAGTTTCATGAGAAGTTAATACAATTCATGCGAACAAGATACATATAAGTAAAATGTCATTATTGATGGAAGAGAGAAAAGAGAAGCAGGCAGAGACTGAAACATAGGCAGTGATGGAGACAGACCAAAGAGAGAGAGAGAGAGAGAGAGAGAGAGAGAGAGAGAGAGAGAGAGAGAAAGACAGAGGAGAGCTATGATAGCTACTTCTGTCTCTATAGAAACAATTCTGTTCGTCAACTGTCAACATTTTACTTAATTTAGAGCTAAGTAAGCAACTTGTCAGAGACATTGTCAGATCTGAAATGTCAGATTGTCATACGATGTGTCCGCTCTACTGTCTACGCCTAAATGTTTACCCGTCCGCTCGTCTTTTTATAGCGCTTTTATTTTACATTTCCCAATCACGTGACCCAGATGCTTCGTTGCCTTCTGCTGTACGAGACTCTTAGAAATTTCACGAATTGTTTCACAGTGGTCAACATCCTTTGCCAATTATCTTCTTCTTCTTCTTCTTCTTCTTCTTCTTCTTCTTCTTCTTCTTCTTCTTCTTCTTCTTCTTTAGGTACTGTGTATATTTCTACGTTAGCGACCATAGATATCCGCTTTGTTCGATCTTGACATCCTCTTATTAATTAGATGTTCTTCTTTATCCCCTCAATTCCTTCTCGCAGGCAGTCTACATGGGTGTTTCTCTGCCTTTCATGAAATTATCTTAATGCGTTCTTTTTACAGAAACTTTGCTTACAACGACTCTTTTTTATTCTATGGATGTTAAATGGTGAAATTTTACACACCTGCAATACCTTATACGACTCCGGATAAACGGATTAAAAGCAATTATATATATATATATATATATATATATATATATATAATTATATATATATATATATATATCCGTTCATCCATATATCTATCTAAGCGTCAGTCAACGTGTATATGGGAGTTCTTACCTCTCTTTGTCAATCCTCGTTTCACTGTCATCCACTTGTAGGTCGTGATGGAGCTGTTGTGGTCGGAGCCGATCAGGCAGTTGCCGTGAGGGGGGAAGCAGAGTCCGTCCGCCGCGGGGCAGGACGGGAAACCCGGATACACGGAACCGGAATATTCGGCATCGTCCGAGTAGAACTCATAGACGATCGGAGAAATACGGGGGGCTCTGCCCTGAGGACACAGACCCCCACCCCGAGGGACAATTCTCTCCCCGGTGGCGCCGAGTCCGTGATACCCGTTACCCTGTCGATGATGATGATGATGATGAGGCTGCGTTGACCCGTACGGCGGCCCCTGCAGGGGAGTCACGTGACCATCTCCCTGAAGACCGCACTGCGATGGGAGAGACCGATCCAGACTGCAGTGAGAAACGCATCCGTCGATGTGTCGTCCGGAATGAGGAACCGAGGTCCACCGAAGCGGCGGCGGCGGCTGACACCTCTCGGGGCGGTCGTTGTAAGGGACTGTGACGGGGACGGTGGGACCAGGGCCCCTGTGGTCGTATGGACCCCCGTGCCAACGGTCGCCGTCTTCGGGTCCAAACGATGCGCCTTCGTAGCGACGAGCGCCGTACCTGCAGTCGTCCAGGTTGTAGAAGGTGTACTCGCCGTTCGAGTTCATCGCGGCGTCGGCGACTGGAGGCCGGGTCTGGGCCATTGGCTGACCGTCGGGGCTAATGCCGTTGCTTCGCCCGACGAGAAGACGCCCTTAGATCGTCCATGGCCATTAATCTAACGCTGGTCGATGGACATTCAATGACTGAGAGCGATTGCATGGAAAGCAGCCGATGAATCTAACTCGTCCGTTCCTGTCTCGCACCCTGATCGACCGGCGGTGCATGCGCGTCAGCGGTCGATGCGCTTCCGGCCGCCGGTCACGTGACGACGGCGTCCAATGAGAACGAAGAGTGACGACGATCCATTGGAGAGAGAGAGAGAGAGAGAGAGAGAGAGAGAGAGAGAGAGAGAGAGAGAGAGAGCGCAGTCTGCTACTCTTTCAAAGGGCTTCAAAGTTATGAGCTTAGAATTATGTGAGATTTTGGATTTATGTTTCGAAAATTTTCTAAACTAGTGCTACACTAAAGACTCATGAGATTTGAACTCTGTCCTAAAATATAAGACGTCAAATGAATCTATACTTTGAACAGAAGGACATGAATATTCCGTCATCAGACCATAGTCAACTCACAGATATTTCACGTTGCAACAGCGACTGCCTTGGCGATGTAGCAGCAGCAGCAGCAGAAGAAGAAGAAGAAGAAGAAGAAGAAGAAGAAGAAGAAGAAGAAGAAGAAGAAGAAGAAGAAGAAGACGAAGAAGAGAAAGAAGAAGAAAAATATGAAGAAGAAGCGGAAAAATTGTTCAACAGTCCATCAACATTTTTATTTTAAAAATTTTATAGACTGAAAAATTACTAATTTGGGACAAAATAACAGAATGATGAGAGAGTGATATTTTTGAGAGTAAGATCAGTGGTGGTGGGAAAAGGGTTAAATTGCTTTGTTATCCAAAATAATGACAACATAAAGCAGTGCCCCCCACACAGTAATAGCATCACTTGATATGAAACAGTTGAATTAATTGATTTTCTGAGAAATTACAAAAGCTCAGAATATGCATTTGTATAGGAAAAACCATTTCAATGAAAGCCATCGAAGCTGCAATTGAGGGCATAAAATTAAAGAAAATATTATCGACATAAAAATAAAGAATATTGTTAAACGTAGAAATGGAAATTTAAAATATAACTAACCGCTACTATTGTTTCTAAATACCAAAATATAGTCACGAAGAAGTCTTTGTCTTGGCTACTATTACGAATGGACGGTTATAGTAGATGCTGTAAAACATTGATTTCGTACATTAAATACCTAGACTGCGCAATTAAGTACCTGATGATCGTGATATACTGTAAATCACATCTTCAGATTGCAAAAGCACTTGTACAGATAACAGATATGCAGAAAAGACAAACCATGATAGGCTTCAAAGCCAAGATAGCAATTCTAGTTGTTTTCGGCGTTAACTCTGCGTTCGATTAAAGATTAAAAGAAGCTCTTTCTTGCATGTGCATTTGAGTGACCACTGACTACCGGTGCTTACACTCAACACCTTAATGGCATTCCCTGATTTAGAAAAGCTACGAAATGTCTTTCTCCTGTATCTTCAGCAGTCAAGGCATCAATGGTCTTTGCCATCAGGTTCGTCTAAAGGAAAATTCATTTTTTTAATTATTTACCCTCATCTTTTCGAGTTCACCCATTGAGATTAAGCATCACGTTGGATAGTTAGTTGACCCCGGGGTAAACTACGGAGGTCACTCAGCTTCCACGGTCAACCCGTTTCAGTTAGTTACCCTGAAAAGTACAAATTCACAGTTACCCCCAAATACTGGGATCGAATGAGCAAGACGACTCATCGCCTGGACCGTCGCTTTGACTACTGTAACATGCTTCATGTTGTTGTTGTTGTTGTTGTTGTACTGAATTGGCGAAAGTAATTGTGCACTGATCGCCTACAACACTGCTTTCATCTTCCGGTCGTCCTTGGGTGAAGTTATTTAGTCCCGAAGCGGAAGTACTTGTACCGGAAGTGGAATCGTCAGGACGTCTGCGGACATCAGAGGTCGACTCTAGCGCAGTCGAGTCATCCGAAGAGGCGGAGGGACTGGACGACCGAGGCTGGTCTGGGTCGAGGGGGGGAAGAGAGCCCGAAGCTGCTTTCTCTCCTTCTTGAACTTCATCCTTCGGTTCTGGAACCAGATCTTGATCTGTCTCTCGGACAGTTTCAACATGGCCGCCATTTCAATGCGTCTCGGACGACAGAGATAGCGACTGAAGTGGAATTCCTTTTCCAGTTCGACCAGCTGAGCGCTGGTGTAGGCGGTGCGAGGTCGCTTCGAAGGACCAGTCACAACATCCTCACAGCGGATCTCTAACGAAGAAAGAAAACAAGATCTCTCTCTCTCTCTCTCTCTCTCTCTCTCTCTCTCTCTCTCTCTCACGGATACCTATGAATCTTGTCGCATTTAAGCACCATAGGGCCTACACTTCCTTTCGGCCGTAATTTAGGAGGCACCATCGGTCGCGCCCTCCCCTCTGGTTCCGCCGTTGAAGTACACGACCAATATGAAGTCCGTCATTCGCCTCAACGCTCAGCAAATATAAATAAAAAAGATTTATTGTGCGCCATTTTCTCTCAGACAGACTGACAGATAGACGAATGAGCTATGTTGGGCATAGGGCCTATACAGTATTGCTATTGGGGTAACTACAGATGATGATGATGATGATGATGATGATGATGATGATGATGATGATGATAATATTAATGTTAATATTATTATTATAATCAGGCATGTCAATAGTGTTGCCGCTAAAATTTTAGCGAAATCCAGACACCGACCTTCTAAAAATAAGAGCGCAACAATAATCTGTTTTTCGTTTTGAAAAGAGACGAAAACATCGATTGATTCTGTTAAACATAAAATAGCAACGTTCTCTCAATAGTAGACGATGAATATCGGTATTGTCACGTGACCTACCTAGATAGGTCTTTGGTTGTGGGGGAGGTCTCCTTCGCGTCTTCTCCTTCGTTTCCGTCATCCACGGATACACTTCCGGTGCGGATTTGAGCTTTTCGTGAACCTGTGACGTCATCCGTTCCCTAGCGATTCCGCCGAGAGCCTCGAAACCGACGACAGGTGTTCCACTTCCGGTGGTAGTGTTTCCGTATCCGGAACGATTTTCCGAAAAGTATTCGGATTCAGAGATTCCGTCTATTAAAGGGGCGTAAGTCGGATTGTACAGGTAGTTGGGTTTCTCACCTGAGGCGGTATCCATGGCAACGGAGTCTCTGTTCAGGTAGAAACGATTGTCTGAGTCGAACGAACAATGGTGCGACTGGTGGTGATGTCTTTCAGGTTCGAACCCATGCACCTGAATGGGGGGGAAATGGTGCGTACATCCATCGCCGTAATGACCCTGTTCTGGTGGGGGAATGTGCCACCCGTCGCTGCTGCTGCTGCCACCGGTGGCATAGTAAGATTTCATGGCTTCTATGTCGTCATCGACTTCTTCGTTCCCAGGGTATCCGAAGTACCCGGTACTTTGGTCAAAGTACCCAGTACTTCTGTTCGAATGTTGAAACATCCTGAAGATTAGTTCCAGTTTGCAAGATATTCCTTGAAACCGGTCGAAGATTTTACCCAAAAAGGCATCTCATATAAACGTCACGTGATTATAAGAAAGCCTGCGCATGCGCAGTCTGTCAGAGGTCTTCAAATGGGCGATATTAAATGCAGTATCAAGATGAATTCCTTAGTCGATTGGACCGAACGCTGACTTCTATAGCGCAGTTTCTCCTCCGTAATATTATTCACGCAGAAACCAATTTCCTGAAAATAGACAACATAATAAATTTGAAGCCACTGTTAGTCTATGCGCCTTGAAACATTATTTTCACAAAGCAGCCTTTTCAAACGGAATCTAATTTCCCTGACGCGCGACACTTCGCAGCTTTAGCTTAAGAGCACTTCAGTTCTTCGAGTAGAATAAGAAATTTCAATGCATCCTGAGTACCACAAGATTGGACTAGAAAACTACAATTTTCGCCGTATACAAGACCATCTGCAGATCATTTTAATATAAGTCCCCACACTATTTTCACCTTTTTAGAAGTTACCCTGCAGTGGGTGTCATGGCTATAGGGGTAATCAAGCTCTAGCCGTTTTCTATAACCACTCTCTGTATCTGGCTCTTAGTTCTCTCTCTCTCTCTCTCTCTCTCTCTCTCTCTCTCTCTCTCTCTCTCTCTCTTGTACCCTCTACTTGCAGCAGTTCGCTGGTACGGCCACCATCAGTCAGTCAGTCAGTCTGAAGTCAGTCAGTCTCTCACACATCAAACGTTCGCCCAGACAGGTCCAGCCGACTGGACAGAGACTGACCACCTCTCTGCAGCCCGACTGACTCCTCGTAGCCACCGCCTAAGACCGGGGGAGAGACACCCCACCACCCCTCGACAGAGGCTGTAACAGCTGCCCTCTCATGGGTACTGAACCTTGACGACCAGCTAGAGGAGCCCCCACGCAATCCTCACCCGCTTTGAGATGTACCGAGCAAAAGCTAAACGTGGGAAAAGGAAGAGATAACTGCTAACAGATGAACAGCCCCGGCAGATGGCTTTGCCTTGTATACACGCAGAATGAATTCACTGCATAAGCGTTAACCAGGAATGTTAAAGCTCTGGTTTCGAATCCCTCTCTCTCAGTCTGCGCATTTACCCACGCCATTGTTTTCACACACACACACACACACACACACACACACACACACACACACACACACACACACACACACACACACACACACACACAGCAATCTAGACGTTTTGTTAAGCAGACCAGCGGTGCAATACAGATGGCCGTCTAAACGAAATATCACAATATTTAAAACAAAAATGAATCTACTTTTATATAAAGAGCTAAATGAAATTACTGTAGTTAACAAATCTTACCACCAGTTATAATGCTATATAATTATTCAGCGTCTGACTTATAATAAGAGCAGAGGGTGGGAATTGGAATAGCCCCAGACAAAACACATGATCACCACAGAGGAAAGAGACGACTATAATATCTGATACATTCGACCCCAACTGGGAAATCCGTTCCTCCAGCGGAGGGAAGGGGTCCAAAACGTTGGGATTATAGACCCCTGAGTTTAGTAAAACACGAAAGCGCAGTTAAAGTGTACTTTTTAAATCAACAGGATCTAATTTTTTCTGAAATCCAAGAAGCAACGAGCTTCGATAGGTCGTCTTGTGAATTTGCCAAACAAAATAAGACAAAATCAACCGCTGGATTTTCTTTTAACCATCCTGATCACCGTCCAACACCCTCATAGAGAGCCATAGGCAAAAGCTCCGCCGGGCAATCTGGTGGGGTGCCCCCCCCCCCCCACCTCCACCCAGCAAGATCTTAAGTAGGGTAAGCGTCAGTAAACAACTGTGAATCTTTCGTTGGCCTCCGTGAGAATGATTGGAGAGAGAGAGAGAGAGAGAGAGAGAGAGAGAGAGAGAGAGAGAGAGAGAGAGAGAGAGAGAGAGAGAGAGGAGAAGAGCGAACAGCGGGAACCGGGATGGAGCAGGGATACGCAGCAGTAGAAGTCGGACCGGTTGTCATGGCAACATGATTTATGACAGGACGAAACAAACATGAAGCGATAGAACAACACAAAGAACGAGATAGATAGATAGACAGATAGAGGGGGAGGGGGAGAGAGAGATGCAAATATTCAAGAACAAAAGAAATGAAACGAATGAAAGAATGAAAATCGAAGCTAAACAGCAGACGAAAGAAATGGCCGAAATAGCGGAAGAAAGCGAATATGGAATTATTCGACAAGGAAAGGCAGTAAGAGACACGTGGAAAAGAAGGCATACAGCCGGAGAGACAGACAGACAGACAGACAGACAGACAGACAGACGCAATAGTAACAGACTGAATATGAAGCCAAACTCTAGCACACCCACCCTGCCTCCCTACCTCCCATTACCCCAGCCACGCTTAACAAACAAGAAATCGACTGTTTCGGAGGAAAGGTATCGCAGTTGAAAGCGAAGCAAGAAGAATGGAGTCTTTGTTAAGAAGCAATGAGGGGTAAAGCCAATTGCCCTTTAAAGGCCCCCATGCCATTCTGCTAGACGCCCGCCTACCCTGCCCACCACACCTAAACCAACCCGCGTAAATAAAACAGTCGTTATTGGTCTGGGACCCGTATTCAAATGGTAATTTTCCCCGGTTGAATGACCGTCGAAAACTAACCCCCACCTGTGACGGGGGGAGTATAGCCCCTACCTCCAGCCTCTCCATCGACGTGTTCAGCCGGCGAACAAAACTCCGTATTCAACTTCCGGTGTGCAGTCACGTGATGATAATAATGCATCACTCTGCTGAATTCCTGTCTGTGGAAACGAAATGAACGAATGTAAACTAAAAGCGAAGAAGTGCAAAAGAAGGAATATAAACCGACTGACGTCACATAACGGAAACGTTACGTCAGCTGAAAGGACGCTGTTACCTTAGCAACCGGATTACGTGCGTCATCATCATACGCTGTTATTGGTAAGCAAGAGAATTACTCCCTCTATATATTTATTCTTCAAATTCTTATAATTTATATTTTAAAATATATCATAATTGCAAGCGTAATGCTTGAACGAGTAATCTATATGTAAATTTAAATAGCAATGCGCAATATGAATGACGTACGACACACATACTTGCACACTGAAAAGGGATCATGACCATTGCTTCGCTTAACTTAAGGCGCTATATAAATAGGCCGATATACATAGGCCTACTAGACATGAACCGCGTTTGTCAAAATTAAAATAGTTATGCGTAAATTAATATCAATTAATTATTACTATTAGTAGTGGTTTTAGTTACAGACATCGAAGACTACATACGCAGCCATTGTTAGACAGACAGTAGAATAACCTTTTTAAGCTCTATAATTATGTAGAACCTTCGTTTAGCTTTTGGTTTGCGGGATTTGTCCATTTCAAGCAGGTCTTCTTATAAGAGGCCTTAATACTCTCCTGAATCCTGATGCTGCAAAATGCCAACATAATTCAACCGCAATGATAAGTAAGATAGTGGATCTGTCGCGGGAATAAGAGGCCGGAAGTGGAGTGAGGGTGTGTCATGGATTAGCGGGTGCCGTCATTTCTTGACGTCACAGTCACGTCAGACATCAAGGCGCAAATTGGATGGCGTCGAGTCGATATTAACGGCGGCGGCTGAGGCCCCATTCCCCAAGGGGGCCCAGGGGGACGGAGTAGACCCCGCCCGCGGCCGCCGTTGCCTAAGTGATGTCCGGGAGATCGGGACGGAAGGGGATCTGGACACGGCGTTGACCAGCGGCCCCTACCGAGGGTAGGCACTGATTTGCTTGTCATAGATGGGACGGAGTGACAGAGATGCCCATGGGAACACAAACGACGCAATCGAAATGGCAAATCTGGACAAATTAGGCGAGAGGAGGAAGAGTTCAGACCCGGATGCCCGGTGGAAGTGATGGGAGAGGGAGGCTGCAGGTTGATCCGGATATTTCTCTATCCAACTGCTGGATATTCTAACGAAACAGAGACAGTTATTGCCAAAACACCACAGTTACTTCAGTATCAGCGCATTCAAAGTCGTCATTGTGTTTAATACGCATTTTAATCAACACAGCTTTAATAAGACCGCAAAGACTGAGCATCTCAATGATTAATGTGTTTATGAAGAACGAAATAATTATATATAACGACAATTCCAAACATCAGACAAATAAAGCAACCACGTTAGCAACCATGGATTTCCACGTTGTTCTATCTTGGCATCCTCTTATTAATTTGATGTTATTCATTATTCCCTCAATTCCTTCTCGTATAGGCAGTCTACATATGTGTTTCTCTGCCTTCCTCTGGCTCTTTTTCTCTCCACTTTTCCGGTTATTTCCAAATGCTCCAGTCCTTCCTTCCTCATTACATGTCCGAAGATGGAAAGCTGCCTTTTTTGATGGTTACCATCAGACTTCTCTCTATTCCCATTTCATTCAAAATCTCTTCATTGGTTTTCTTTTCCGTCCATGAAATCTTCAGCATCATTCGCAAAAACCACATTTCTGTGGCTTCCAATTTCTTCTCCATATGGCCTTGGATATAGTCCATGTCTCTGCTCCATACAAGAGTACTGACCAAATATAGCTTTTGAGCACTCTTAATCATGTCTCATAAGAGATGTGCCTATTTGTAAGGATCGTTTTGAGTTCCCAGAATGCTGCCTTGACCATTCCTATTCTTGATGTTTCTCACATTTCCCGTCACTGGTTATCATACTGCCTGGAAGTATTTTGAACTATATGCCACTTGTTTGATTTCATTGTCATTTACCGTAATCTTATTCTGCATATGACTGTTTTTTGCCCATGGTAATCACCATGCAGAAGATTTTTTATATTATGATTGATTATAATCGGTATCCAAGATCACCGAAACTGCATCAATTGCATACAATTGGCGTATATTGGGCAAACGCGTATAAAATATTCATCGCCAGCATTGTGTCAATAAATAATCAATAGATAATGCGCTTATAACAGATGCAAACAAATCTAATATTATTTATCAACAGTTGTTTTTACATAAACTATAAGTAGCGATATTTGGTGTCACGTTCAAATATCCCAAATCTGTATTTACAATATTTATTTTGCTTGGAGTCTACGAAAATAATTTCATTATGCTTCAGAGTTCAGATTAAATGATAGCAAAGCATAGAATCGAACGACATAATTCCATTTATACGTATTCAGAGCGTTGCTGAGTCCCGAACTATAATTATTTTAAAGCGGTAAATTTTATACACGTGCAGAAGTTTTTTCTAATTTGAAATAGTATTTTAGCTGTTTATATTTTGTATTCATTTCTTGCAATAATTACCTCAAACTGCAGATGTTAAGATAATTTTATATCGTTTTCGAGTCGTCTGTCTTTGTCGCTGAATTATTTTTCAAAGATTTGAAACAATCAGGTAAAATCTGTGGCAGGCGAAGGGTTTTGTTTGCAGGGCCATTCATTTGACCTGGGCCTACATCTGTTGGGGCCTCCCTTTTTTCCTTGTCTATAATTTTGGGAGAGCTAGAAAGCTAAATAGCTGCTATACTACGAGCAGCCTCAAAATTTGGTGATGACCTTTTTTGCTTGTCATTTTGAGATTTTGGGAAAGCTAGAAAGATACCCTGCAGTCCTCAAAATTGGTGATTGCATTTTGTGGCTTGCCAAAATTTTAATTTTGGGGAAGGCTAGAAGAGGCCTCGAAATTCCAACTGGCCCAGGCCTCCTTCAGCCTCTGAAGGGGTCCGTTTGTTTGCGAAAGACGACGAATAGGCCGAGCGACGAAACCGATTGCTGATTGGACGACGCGTTTCTTACGCGATTGCTGATTGGTTCGCGAACATTAATGCACCGATCATGTATTCATTTATGCACTAAAATATTTACATCTGTGAAAATTCGAACATACGACGAATGTGAATAATTTAAAACACAGTTCCAAATATGGAACAAGGAGACGACTGCTTAATTATAGGGAATTGCTGTTTAATAGAAAACTATATAAACTACCGTCAAATCAATAATTAGGCCCTATATTACATTTTCATATACTTAGGCCTACTAGGCCTACTTAGTGATTTTCAACTTCTCAGTGAATTTGACCATATAGGTTTACGGGAGAACGCTTTGGATATCACTCGAAGTCTGAAATAATTTATAATTTAAATGCTCAACCATTCTGTCTGACCTTTATATTAGTATAAGCTATTGACTTTTACAGTCCTCCTATACTGGATAAATTTACACGGTGAACGTCAGTAAGATTCTCACTGTTGCCCATGCAGTGTAATAAAATGCTAATGTAAACAGATAGTCGATGTCTGGACTGTGGTAGTTATCTTCCTATACAGCCTGCTCTGCTTCGAATGATTCATTGGCTGGACGGTCGGCAATCCACACGGAGCATCTGGCGTCGTCACGAAAGCGCCTCCACTAGCGCTCTAACTAGAGCTAGAGCTAGAGCTAGGCTCATCGGGCCCGGTTAGAAACGGTGGCTGGTTCACACTCGTTCCGACTCTTACGCATCGCTAGCAAGCGATTAAAATGACTTTCATTAACTCAGCTTATTAAAGACAGAGAGAGAGAGAGAGAGAGAGAGAGAGAGAGAGAGAGAGAGAGAGAGAGAGAAAGAGAAAGAGAGAAAGAGAAAGAGAGACCAGCGTCCATCTGGCTGGACCACGTTTTAATTAACCTCTACTGCGGATCCATTCAGAAGATTTCGCTGATGCTAATCTGCCAACAGGTCACGAATGGAGTTGGGAATATAAATGGGAAGAAGGGTAAAGGGGTGGTTCCGGTCGAAGGCTCCGGAGAAGACGGCAGACGAAGCAGGACTCTACGCGCGGAACTCCTCCTCCTCCCTCCTCCTCCTCCACGGTAGACTTGGTTCTCCATCCACCGTGGATAGCGCCAAGACCGCCATACTTCATTATAAGATAATCGGTGAAACGTGAAAGCGTCACCTTCCGATGTCCGTCCGAATGACCGGTCTTTGTGTCATGCCTGGCGTCAAGATTCAGAGAAGTGAAATGAGTGACGGTCTAATGCGCCAACTGATCGAACGATTGATTCAAAGAACGTGCACTTAGGAGTGACGCATCATTCACCATCAGACTAACAATCATCATCCCACAATTCCAAAATGCAACATAAAACACAAATTCAACATAGCAATGTCTGACACCACTGCATACAATGTCACGTAAATAAATATATATATATATTTTATATATATATATATATATATATATATATATAATATTCTTCCTCTTCAATCAATTACTCTGTCCAAAGACAGGTTCCATACTCCAGCGTCGCCACTCCTCTCTATTTTGAGCTTTTATCTTCAGGGTTGACTACTTGTTTTTTCCCGTATAGTGTCGAACATCCACTCCAGCATCGATGTCCTTTCTGAGCTTTCCCATTCATCTTTTCTTCTCTAGTACTTCTCTTAGTAGGCATAGGCATATATATATATATATATATATATATATATATATATATATATATATATATATATATAAAATATATATATATATATATATATATATATATATATATGTTGCTGCTACTATTACTTTTATATGCAAATATAAGCAATCGATTGAGACAGAAGAGTGCATTTTCAGAATGCACAGCAAAAGTGAAAACGAGGCGGAATATAAGCAGCGCCTTTGTACCGGTAAATGTGTGGCGAGCACACTATTCGCTTTGCATCCTTGCGGATAGGCAAGTGTATACGCGAAAGAATACAAGAAATACATGTGTACATGTAAAAATTCTACGAAACCTAGCTAGAGTAATTCAGAACACAAAAACACACGCTTCTTAAATATAATCATTGACAGTTTTCTCAATGTTCTGCTTTCAAGTTTAAAACACCGCCATTTTGGTCTATATACTCAGTTTCAATATATATTTGTAAATGGAACGTTGCGTAAATTTTCTTACCTTGCAAAATGGACACACCGTTTTATAACACATAGGTCCATTTTTATAAGGACTTAATTCGCGTTTCAAGTCACCGTCGATAGGTGGCGGCTGAATTTAACACAGCAAATGCAGCGATGAATATATTCGAGGAAAACGATTAGTAAAAATGTATATTAATAATCACGTCTACAAATCGACACTCTGCTCAAATACACAGAGCATACATATTACAGTAGAGTCAACCAACGAAGCAAAGCTATTTCATACACAACTGATGTTGTAGAGTGAGACTGTAAACTGTAGAGCAATAGAAATGGTGTAATGACTGACTGTATTTCAAAGGATGTTGCCTGACATTCGCTTGCTTGCTTGGAGGAAACCATGCAAAGGATTTTCGCCAGGACTCCTAATGAAGGGGATAAGACCAAAATTCTACCAACTCAGACACCAATTTGCGAACAGGATTTCCTGTGCAAAACCATCTCAAAGCAACGGTTACATGTGAATCATTTGAGAAAGGCAGCACATGCTCTATACCACTAAGACTCAACTGGCGTCTGCATATGGCCAAGCAAGAAAACCTTTTCGTATCACGTCAACCACTTGACACGAATCTTTATGCTACCTGTCAGTCAACGCTCTATTGGTGGTTTCGTGACATGACGTGAAGACAGAAATGGGTTGAGTGCCAATGGTGTTTGACTGAATGACAGTAGAAACCATTTTAAACTGCAAAACATGGCTTAGAAAACTCACGCTTTTAATACAAGTTCAGAGGAAATATTAGGCGCATGATTCATATATCAAAGTCATGACATTTTCAGGGAATGGATGTCTAGTAGGAGCCAAAATTTCACCAGAAGTGACCCAATCGAGTGTCAGGTAATCCCTCCCGATGATCTAAAATAGAGCATGGACCAGAGCAAAATAATTGTTGTATTCGTCAATCGGTGTAGGAGTCCTCGGATTCCGTGCGTCGACCGAAGATATATTTATTTTTCCAAATTCTAATGCGTTCATTGTTTAGCGTTGAGTCGTTGTTGACAAATGTCTTTAGTCTGTTTCAGTGCCTAGCGACCGAAAAAGCACGTAGTCTGGTTTTCCTATTTGGTCGTAACTGCATCCAGATGCTACGTCTGACGACCAAACGAAGATGCACGAAACAGATGAAGAAATCGAACGCTAGTAGGAGGAGGAGGAGGAGGAGGAGGAGGAGGAGGAGGAGGAGGAGAGGAGAAGAACGGAAATAGATGTACATATGGAAATATTCATCAACATAATAATAATAATAATAATATTATTATTATTATTATTATTATTATTATTATTATTATTATTAATCGTCATCATCATTTCTGTAGTTCACTCAGTGACACTCACAGACTCTAAAACTACCGTATTTCTGATTTTTAAGAAATAAGTCGATTGACTCGATCCCATAAACTGTTAATATTACAATCGGTAGAGACACTCTAATACGACTATAGTATCATCGACCTTATTAAGATCATCTCCATTTGTTCTAGCAGCGATTTGAGTTGGTAAATTAAATAATACAAGTATAGCATTCAAATTTATTAACATAACCGCAATTTATTCTTCTCAATGCCACAAAGTTATTCGTTTGCATTAACCCATGGCAATTTGATATTTATAGATGATTAAAATAATAATAAATTTCACGTCCGTTTTAAACAGTAATATATATAGATCAGAACAATGTCAAACCATTAAATCGCAAAATGGATAATTGTTGAGCATATAAATGTATTAACTAAACACCCGTTTAAAACCCACGCCCGCCAGGGGCGAAGCTATGGTGTCCGGCATCCGGGAACAAAATATGCTGGAGGCTCCCCATCAACTTGACGAAAATCATAAGAAGCCAAAAAGGGCGCCACTCTGCCCATTTGGCACCCCTTTACTCAACTTTTCGAATATCCTGACAAGCAAAATATAGTCATCACCCGTAGCGGAACTCCCTACCTTAAACCAATTTTGGCGCCCCCTCACTTCGGCGCCCGGGGACATCTGTACCCCCTGCACCCCCCGATCCGCCTCTGACGCCCGGTGTGCTTTATTGACGCTCCGATTAATGAAATCGATGCGATACAAAAGTATTTTGTTTGGGCAAATCAGTCACTGGAAACAGAGCAAAAAATGCCTTGGAAAAAAATATCGATTAATCGATCACCAATCGATCGATTGTCTTTCAAATGACTGAATTACAGAATAACAGCGTCATCTGAACTGACAAAGCCTCGGAGGGGGGGCGGAGGGGGGGGTCGGCTTAGAGAAAACGCCGACAGAATGCTCCCTTTTATTAAAGTGATTTTTGCTAAAATTTCAAACAAACAATCTCTTTCGTGATTTGCAAAATTATTCTGTGATACAATTTGAACAGTTCTAGCGGACTGATCATGTCAGCATATCATGAGTGTTTGTATTGGAAGAGTATTATTGGGTTAACCATGGGTATACAATGGCGAATAACAAATAATTGGGCATCATAGTTACCTCTTGGCTATATTTTTTATTGCTTCAGCAGTTTAACTTAAACCAAATACAAGAACTCATCCGCGGACAAAATGCTCAGAGAGGGGTCCTATAGCTATAGGCTACAGAAGACGCTGCTTTTATCGTCACCTGGATGAAGTTAAAGGTCCATTTGCAGGATGCGGTCCAAAATTTCTCAATGAATTCCCGGCATTCTTTCCAAAAGGCGCGAGTCCTGTGTTTTGCCGTGTTCCTGTTTTTGTTGTACTTCGTCTTGCACTTTCAAACGCAACGCACGCCTTTGACCGTTTGCTTGTATGCGCCGGAACCTACCTAGGAAAAACAACATTCCGTTAAGCCACCTGTAAAAGGGATTCAACGCCGAAGGCTATTCTTATTGACAAACGATATTTCACTGTCAAATTTTGTACAGCGCGCCCGAGCCTCCTGCCGGCAGCGATCCTGGGAAACGCAAAGCGCCCGTCCGTGCTTTCCTGCAGAAAATAAGAGCACTGCCGGTGTTTCTATCGAACTGCGCATGCGCGTCTGTGGCCAACGGTTGTCGGAAGGAAATGTCGGCGAATTCTTTCGTTCGTCGGTTGAGATTTTATGGGTCCTCTTCGATTTCCCAACGAAAATTGTCGACTGTTTGTGAGAAGCGTTTTCGGGGTTTACTCCCGGGGGGTGAATTAGCCCCCCGGGTGGCGTTGTTGGGTGCCTTTGAATCCAAACACAGAGGTAGGTACCCGTGCCTCGAGGGTTGTGCCCGGCTACGCTTAAGCCATTATGCTAATGTTCGTTAGCATGGATCAAGGTAGGGGAGATGCGGGGGCGAGGTCATTTTGCTTCGCCCCACCTTAACGAGTTTTAAATGGTTTTATTGCCATATTCAGTTGGACTGGAAGAAAAGACTTTGAAACTGATTCGGTCGAATGGCTCCCTCTGCCGTCCTATTCAGCGTAAGTGCTCGTTCTAAATTCACGAAGTTAGCACAGCGGTAACAACACTGGGAGATAGAGGTCGACACAGCATTACTCGCTAGAGGGAGGTGGTAAAACGTGGGTCTGGGAAAAGTAATGACAGCCCATTTTTGGCCACAATACATGGCTACATGCGAGCAGACAGTTTCTATCATGGTCATAGTCAAACCCTTAGCAGCCTATGTTTCGATTGCAATTTTCGAGCAAATTCCACTTTCGTAAGAGCTTCTTTGTATAATTTTCGATATTATTTATAATTATTAAGCCGTAATTTGTCATGCATGCTATTTAAATCAAATAATGAGGTAACGCTTCTAAAATGTTTATTAGATGATTAGAATTTCAAATGCAGCCTGTGCTTTAAAAGAGGCAGTTTCATTGGACAGTCTCTTTGAAACGGTTTTTTGATTGGTTGATCGATTCCATGTAATAGGCTGGTGTTGGTTTCTGCTGGTTCCGAAGCAGAGGGCGTAGCCAGGCGGTGTAGGTCGATGCGAGGGCGGATCCAGCGAACTCTGTAGACGACGGCTTTTGTGTAATCCTAAAAGGATCAACGTAAACTCACAGAAGCTCCGTTCTACGGGTCTGCGGGTTGCCCATGACAACCATCGGCCAGCGTACCGGTTGCTATGGGATCGGTTTCTATTGTGTCGACTGCATAGTCGACATACTGAACATGCGTAGGAATCATCTTGAGTACGTTAATGTTTGAACAGCGAACAAAGGAAAAGTTCTCTGAAAGCATCTCTTGTGCTCTATTTTAAGAAATATCAATCAATAAACTGTCTTTTTATCTAAGAGAAAAATCTGGTAGAGGTAATAGTTAATCATGGAAATGCCTAAGAAGCACATCTTCTGTGAGAAGCATTCAGGGGTAGAGGCCTTTGGGAAGCAATCTAAGATATATGCTTAGGTTTATAGGTTAAATTTCAAACGAGCTCTTAGACAGCTATTTACTTAACATAATTATGGTAAAATTTTTATTAGAAATCGTAGTTAAGTTTCACCGTAAGAGTAAGAAAAAGCGAGAAATTACTAGTTTATCTGAAGTGAGTCTAGTTGCTGACTAGTTTGACATCAATTGACATCAATTGTCTGCATTCGATGAAAGACAGAAAGAAGTCGGGTGAAAACCCAAAGACGAAATTGAATAAGAAGATGATGAAAAGACAGTTTGTTTGTTCGTCCGCCTGTCTATCTGTCTGTCTGTCTGTCTGTTTGTCTTTCGGTTCTGTTTTGGAGATATTAATTTTCCTGTAACATGTTGGTTTGACTGAATTTAGACGCCTAAAGAGCAGTGCATGAACTGAAATCTCACATCCACAACTTATCACCCCCTCCACTCCCCCCCTACCCCCAATACGAAGTGGAAATATCCCAACGGAGACCAGACCTGTCTCCACCAGATGCAGGATGCATGCTGAATTTCAAAAGCAGCTAAGATTATATTTATGACCTCAGATGTCAAGGTCTCTAGGTCACGGCATTAAACGGTCATGCTGCCAAAAATAGGCATGACGTCATGTTACTAACAGGAGATTAGACGTGACTCGTTGACTTACGGTTGACGCGAATCTAGATAATTCAGAAAAGTAATCATCATCACTGCTCCGCTTCCGTCCATTGGCACTAATTTACTTACTGTATGAGGTCGTAAGAGTAAGAATATTTAATGAAAACAATGCGTCTTCGTCGTCGCCTTGAACCAAATGAAAGCGGCATATTGCACCAGATGCCGTAAGGTCATCTAGAAAATAAAGAAATAAACCTAGCATGAACATATTGACCATGCGCTAGTTAACATAGGGAACGCATGCAAATGTACTAGCGCTGCACCTGGAAATTCGTGCAAACGGATGGGGGGGGGGTTGATGCCGTAGTACGGTTGTTTCCATGGCAACTGAATTCCTCTCATCCATTGGAACAATTGATTGGTCGACGGATGAACAAATGAGACCAGAAAGGACACCACACCCTCACCCGCATCCTCTGCCCATCCGCTCTCGTCTCTTTCTTCGTACAGACAGACTTTGCTCATCCTCCTCATCTTCCTCGGCCTTCGTAGTCAACGGGCTGAGGATGACTGACGGCTGTTTTGAGGAGAAGAAAATGAGGAACAGATTTAAACTTTGGAAATAGAGCGCCCGGGAGCTACTTCGGTGCTTCTTTTGAAAGCGCTATAGAAATTAACGAGATTTTACTTACTTACCTATGATTCTAGCTGTGTCCGTCTCTGTCTCTGTGTGTCTGTGTCTGTCTGTCTGTCTGTCTGTCTGTCTCTCTCTCTCTCTCTCTCTCTCTCTCTCTCTCTCTCTCTCTCTCTCTCTCTCTGGCCATGAAAATAACCATTAATACGAGAATTTCTATAAATAATGTATCTTTGAATATTGTAGTTGATTCTATGAAAATAACTAATCTCAATGAAAACACACTTTTAACATTATTCCGTCGTTCCCATAACATCACCTATATGACCATTCACATTTAGACTCGGGGCCACGGCAGAAGGGATCACAAACTTTTCCACGGACAAAATCTAGAAAGTCGCCACGAGGAGACTGTTTTTCACAGGGTAAGATATCAAAGCAACACCCTGGAGGCGAAAGCGGTAATGAGTCGTTTCCAGCCAGCAGCATTGGGAAGAGGGAAAAGAGGGGGAGGTACTCCGGGCCCGTAGATTATTACTACCGGTACACAAAAGGGGCAGAAAGTTAGCAGAGTGGTAACAACACTGGACGATGGACCAGAAGGTGGCGTGTTCAATTCCAGCAGGAGCCCTAAGGTCGATTCAGCCTTCATTCGCTAGAGGGCGGTGGTAACTGAGTAGCAGCTGTGGCTGCGAAGGTAAAACGTGGGTGTAGAGAAAGCAATGGCAAACTACTCTAGATTAATGGCACAAGCCACCTGCGTCGCTGCTTGCCTATTATACGGAGATCAGCGCCGGGCCCGAAGCTCGAAGTCGAGTATGGGCGAACCTTTACCTTTACACAAAAGAACGATCAATCCAAGATGGCGGATTTTGATGGACGAAGCTTATTGTTGCACAATGAAAGGTGTTAGGCAGCCGATGCCGAGTCTCGCCAGCCACGAGATTTCAGCGCGATATTCGACGAGATCTGAGTCATCTGCATTCACATAATTCGGAATTAATTTTGGGATAAGATTAGAAGATCCAGAGCTCTGAACTCTATCCTTTTTCTCACCTATACTCGAATTCTGCCGACGATACACCATCCTGGATGGCAGGAACTATAGCAAAATGCATCTAAATACTCCTCCCCCTTTCCATCCCAACTCCCGGATTCTCTCAAATATCCAAAATGTTGCTCCAATTATTTTACTGCAGCTTTTGTATTTGCTCTCAATGCAAGAAGTTCAACTAGAAGTTCATTTTGTTGATTTTCTACAAATATGAATCGAAAATCGAAAGTCTTTACGAATTCTTTCACATAAAAATGCTACTAATAGAAAGTGTTAATCGCAATAACATTGACGTTAATCAGACATATTTTCTTGCGTCTATTATGCAAGATAATATTTATATTTTTATATTTTAATTTCTTCAATTCTACATTCTGTTGATGAGCTTAGCGTTCGGGTTCATATTTCGTAAGAAGTAACAATCAATCCAGGCCAAATGACATCGAAATTCGAAACAGAGGCATTACTAATATAAGGGTTAATAGAAATCTGTAGTTTGTATTAAAATAATGGCGCCATTTATCTCCATGAACCCAAAAGTTCACATCGGATATATTATCATATAAAATCGGTATATTTAGCCTAGACAGAGAGAATTTTGTGTTTCGTTACGACGAATTTAAGTGTAAATGTCACTTTAGTCGAGTAACCTACGTGTATATATGCCAAAAATGCACATTTATGAGCAAATCAAAAAAAATTGTATCAGAAAACCTTGCTTTAGGAAATTGATATACTGGCAAGCGTTTTTGCACCACAGCAAACAGTTTTAGATTTAATATGACCTCTTACAAAAATTATATTCAAAAATACAAACGAAATGAGAAATTGTCCTATTTGCTGGGCTCTTCCGTTATATGCAGCCTAGGTAAATAGACAACGATGTCACAGTGTATTTTTGTTATCTCCGATGGTTTTAATCTGAAGAAGTTGTTCCTTTAAGTAAACTAAATTCAAATGCTTGACATTCATACAGAAAAGTATAATCATCAAAGCCACTTTAATGCAGTCAAAAGGATATACACTATATATAGTGTGTATATATATATATATATATATATATACACTATATATAATATATATACACTATATATAATATATACATATATATATATAATGTCGTCAAAAGGACATACACCATATATATAGTGTGTATATATACATAATTTATATACATATATATAATATATATAAATGCCGTCAAAAGGACATACACTATATATAATTATAGTGTTTATATATATATATATATATATATATATATATATATATATATATATATATAATGCAGTGTGTCCGGATGAAACGACATCCGTGGCGATAATGATGATAAACACTAGTAAAGATTCGTCAATTTTAAAATTTTAAAATCATTTTATATACATGCGCGCATGAATATATAAAAAATCACTATACAATATATATATATATATATATATATATATATATATATATATATATGCGAACATGCGATTGTTTTATATACAATTAAATAATGCTTAATTTAATTATATATATATATATATATATATATATATATCGAAATTATGCATATATATGCATAGTTTCTGAGAATGTCCTAAAACTTCGATTTGTAATTGTGCTGTTGAGTTTAGGAATAACATCAGAAATGAATCTCTATTAAAGCGAAAGTCAATTAGAGAGAGAGAGAGATTGCATTTCGCTGATACGAGAGCCTCTCTATGCAGCGATTACAAGAAATTCACAAGAAATCATTCAGCTTTTAATGACATTCTATTCACATTAATTGACCGTGTTCGCAATGAATATTGCATATCACGTGAATAAAAATCGCGTTGGTTAAAAGTCATTTTATTCCCTCTTCTTACGTAGGGGCCTATATTTGCTGTCAAGTTTGAACAATGCTAATTATATATAATAGAAATATAAGAGATGTTTAAAAATCCAAATATAATTTTGTAGAAAGACAAATCCTATATATTATATACTGTAAATAGGTTTAATACCAGGTTTCTGGCAATTTTTTCTCTCCTCTGCCATCAGAGGGTACGGAATAGAAGTCAAACTGTTCTGTACAATGCGCAGATTAAAGTCGATAGTAACTGTCTACAAAATGCAGAAACGTCGCTATAATAAATACCTGACAAAGCAGCCCGCACACAACAATATTAACTCATCCGACAAGGACACATACATTAGCGCTGAATAAATTTGCGAGAAATTGCCTTCTGTATTACATTACACGAAAATACGTCATCAAATAGGGCCTACGTTTTTAACGTTTTATTCATATTTTTAGGTGGATAGTTTTGATGTCGACCTCTCATTCTGGGGCTCTTGAATCCAAGAACCCACTTTTCCCACCCCATAATTTCCCCATACATCTGAACTACTTCCTGTCGTCGCTATCAATTCATAATCCTTTGTAAGCTTAGAGGCCAAACGCCGTGTAAAGAACATATTCTATTGAAGATTGCTTCCACTGATGATATGAACGCAATTGGATTGGACGTGTTCAGGTTGATTAGTTAATCCCGCGCTAAAAAGCGTTCTATCGCTGGAAGGCGGTCGGTCCATGGGCTGCAGACGAAGGGCGGCCGGATGGACCACGGTCCCCGGCGGTCCGTCCGTCCGTCCGTCCGTCCGAGGGAGGGATTCAGCGAGGGAAGGGATGCGAAGACCGCAATGACCCCGTCAAATAAATCATTTGGTCACGTCTTCTTCTCTTCGCAAACAGTTAACAATCTTCAAAGAATTCTTCTCTGATACGAAAATCGATTTCTCTTTCTTCTTCGTCCTTTTGGCGAAAAAATTCTGCTGGGGGTTGCATGCTACCACAGAATTATAAAAATTGCCTTCAAAGTTTTTAAGTGACTCAATATCTTGTTACTTATATATTTCTCGAATAGTTATATATGAACTGATCAGTGATAGTGATAAAATAAGATTCATTTGTTTCGCCAATGAAAATTGAATATATGTTTGTTGCTTCCCCTAAATACAGAGCAGCTCTGTTCTATTGTTCCATTATATATAATTGATATAGCGCCCGTGTAAACAGTGAAGTGTTGATTTTGCCAGAGTGAATGTTTTAGCGCCACTTTTCCATAATGGAGCATAAACAAGACCGAGAAGAATTGGAAAGCTGGATTATATATTGGTTATAATCGTGTCAGTTTCGCATTCACTCATTGTGTCGTTGTAGTCATCAGTCAACGTTTCCTTCTCTTCGATACCATTATTATGTCAATGAATATGTTATCAGTGTCGTCGTCGTCGTCGTCGTCGTCTTCATCATCATAATGACGATTGTCTGCTTGTATATATTTCGCTAAACTTGTGTACCGTGCTTTACCACTAACCATGAGAGCATTGGATGAGATGATGATCTTCATAATCACGGTTCAATCGCTCATTAGTCTTCAATTGGGGGGGGGCGGCTTCTTGGCGTCTAACTTTACATTGCATTAGTTAACTTATTACATTAGTTAGTACATTAGTGAACTTCTATAGCGCCATTTAGTAATGCATTCGCCACCAATCGATGATCGCTCAGTTGTCAAGTCCAATAAATGGATGCTGGTTAATTACAGGAGACAAAGTAAACAGTCCTAGGCGAGTTATGCTCTTCCGAGAATTACTTACCTATATAAAAAAGGGCAGTTTAATGACGACGGATGACGGTGGGTGCTAATGGCTGTGTATACCCTGTGGCAGCGAATTCCTGTGCAAGAATTTGAAATGCTACAATTACCTATACACCAAGGGAAGAGTTCACTGTATGGGACGTAACTTTTTCACTGAATTTGGCGAAACGAACCGACTGCACTTGGCGAACAGAGGGGCATGAGTGGGGAAGGGAAGAGTGAGAATGACCTTCGACTGGGTCACGTGCACCCGCATCCACTCGAAAAATTGCAATCGCCGAAGAGAATATTAATTACAAACCGCAGAAGCCTCTCGACGATTACATCAGTAAAACACAGACGCAATTATCACGAGAGAGAGAGAGAGAGAGAGAGAGAGACAGAAAGACAGACAGACAGGCAGAGACAGACAGGCAGAGAACAGAGCAGGAAATCAAGGAATTAAATCCACTCATCCAGCCGATTTTATACAAGAGAAGATTAAAGAATAAGTTGGAATAACCTTTCACTGAACAACGTTAATGGGATAAGGTTTCTAGTGCGTTACAATACTCCTGACATGGCACCGTGCATTTATATTTAGATTTCTTGTATATTTTAAGCTTTGGAGATAGAAGACTTCAAGCTTATCCTCTGAAGAGCTGAGCTATATTTTCCATAGCAATTAAATGACTGAATTACAGCCTTACAGGCCAAATAATTATTTACATTCTTTGATCTGTCTCTGTCTCTGTCTCTGTCTCTGTCTCTGTCTCTGTCTCTCTGTCTCTGTCTCTCTCTGTCTCTGTCTCTGTCTCTGTCTCTCTCTCTCTCTCTCTCTCTCTCTCTCTCTCTCTCTCTCTCTCTCTCTCTCAGCCTGCTGGAGCTCACTACTCAGCAAAGGAGCAGTAAAATGCCAAATGCTGAAGTTTGTGAGAGAAAGACTTTGCTGGTATTCACAGCATTCCTGATTGAAGGAGGTGATAATGAGACGACTGTCCTGCTGCGTCAATATCTTCTCTCAACGGGGGCTTTGATGTCAAGAAATGCATTTGCATTGGGCGTTATGTATCATTATCTGCATTATAAGAGGTTCAAAGGCATTCGCTAGGTGGCGGTGTAATTATTATATGATCATATTATTATATGATATGATGATGTCAATAGAGCATTTAATCCTATGACAATTCTTATTTAAAAGATTTCACATGGCATGAGACGCAACTCTTCTAGGTTTTCCCAAGAGACGCAAAACAAATCCTCAAATTTTACGATTACAAAGTGAAATGTTTTAAATAACTGCAGTAAAACGACCTAACATTACGCATGGCCAATCTCATTGGCCATGGCCAATCCATTGGCCATGGATAGATTCAATGCAGCTTTGCTTTTGTAAATATTCGATTACTCACTGTATATTGAGCTTAAAAGTAAATGTCCGTAGGATATATTCTTTGAATTTCTGAAGGTCTATTAATTCAAATAAGGTAAAAATAGGTTCGCCCATATTCGAGCGTTTGGCCCGGCGCTGATCTCCGGCTGCTTAGACAAACAGCGACACAGGTGGCTTACGCCGTTAATCAGAGTAGTTTGTCATTGCTTTCTCCAGACCCACATTTTACCTTCGCATCCAAATCTGCTACTCACTTACCACCGTCCTCTAGCGAATGACGGTTGAGTCGACCTTAGGGACTCCTGCAGGAGTTGAACCCGTTCCGTCAGCCTGCCGCTCTAGCGTCTTACCAATCTGCCGACTTCCCGGCCCTTCATTAATGAATGTTTCTCTAATATGACAAATTAGCTTTATACCTATAGGCTATATATACAAAACGAGAAAACCCAGTATCGCCATCTAGCGAATACAAATAAAAAATATTACATATATAAAATATGTCCACATAAACCTACATGTATTTGACTGCCTGGTGTGAAATGCCTATAGTAAAGAACCGGTATTTAGGCCTAAATAGCAGACATTTCGGCTGGCGGAATTTCGAACTTTTCCGGCTGAAGTTAATTTCCTGCAAATTTCTATCGCTTCATTAAACTCGGAAATTGACTCGTCCAAAAGTTAGCGTTATTGCAAAATGAATGCAAAATATTTATTACATTCTGACGAACTGGCTGATATCCCTACAAACACATTTCCAATTCTATCATAAGTCGCATGTTCAATATTTCGTATATATAATATCGTTTATAATAATAATATCATTTATAGTTTAATATAATTATTTCGTAAATAAATACGGCAAGTTTTCAAGTGGAGTGTGAACTTGACGTTAGTTGTTAAGAGAACTGAGAGAGAGAGAGAGAGAGAGAGAGAGAGAGAGAGAGAGAGAGAGAGAGAGAGAGAATCGTTCGTTTTAGTTGTGTTTCCACTTTGAAATATAGGCGACGGCAGAAGACTTCCGAAACAAGCGGACAATTTGCCCGCTAGAGCGAATACACCTGTGAAGTTATTTGCCTGTATTCGTCGCTGTTTTATCCCGTCTATAGGCTATTACCCTTCTTGCCAGACGTCTACTGACACAATGGGAGCTTACGTGTGCTGCCAGATGAGTTAATAAACACCATCTACTGAAAATCGTGCAGACTTAATGTGCATTATGAATTGGCGCTATAGAAGTCTGTGATTGGATTTGATCCCAACCGACCAGACTCCAGGCCTTTGAAGGGAAATTGACTTGGCTAGGGGAAGAGACAGTTCAATTCAGAAAATTGTTTGTGCTCGGCTTTTGGGGGATATCCCCCTAACACTTCTGCTGATGTTAATTAACCAGACACTGGAATAATATATTTCGAGTAATACGAGCACTCGTATGTCCTATACGTTATAAGAGTTTGTGTGAAAAATTCTCCGTGTTCCTGAAAAACTGATTTTCATAGGAGGTCGATTGGGAATGTACACTAGAGATCTGATATACAAGTTCGATTGAACTAATTTGAGGTGTTCAATAAAGCCATAATATTGCGATATTTTGACTGTGGGCAGGACTTACCCTCCCCCTCAGCCACCCTTGAATTAACTAAGTTCTTCTCACTTACTTTGTTCGAATAGGGCCTTGAAATTGTTCCGTCAGTCGTTACCTGCAAGAGATCGAAGCGAGCGTAGCCCCTTGCCTGACAATAAATTCATTTTCACTCTCAAAAGAAGCAATTCAGGTGAGGTAGAGACGCAAACGGACTCTTCGTAAATCGCTACCCCACCCCACCCCACCCCCACCCGCCCCAAGTAACCGTTTGTCACCGGGTATGGGTCTGAGAGAGCCTTCAGCTTTGAATGCGAATATGGTGTTACGCTGCGTTTATATAGCGCCTGGCATTACATTCCTAATTTCTCTCCGACCGCTTTAGACTGCGAAAAATTTCAACAGCTCCTGCATGCAGTCTGCGTCACTGCCCACAACAGCCGTCAAACATTCATTTAATGATCATGTGTGTCTACTTCATGTAATATATAACATGAAATAATTAATTACGTATACAGCCAAATCTGACCATAACGGAAACGCTATTCCGGGATTCTCACATAATTGTATTTATTTCGTATATTCAAAAACAAACCCGTGTCCACACCCCATAGGCACACCCCATAGGGACACCCCATAGGCACACCCCATAGGGACACGACCTTCGCAACAAATACCCGTGTCATGGCACGAGGACACGGGTGGGTGTTTGCGTCTCTGCATATTTGCAATTCGTCTACATTAGATTTGGAAATTCCACTTTCTATACTTTCAATTGCAAAAGAAACTCTGATATACACCTGGATTTCGTGTAGTCACGTCTGTCTGTCTGTCTGTCTGTCCCTTTGTGCGTCTGCTCTGTCTTGTTTTGAAACCTCTTCACAGAGGGCGCTGAGCGCAAAGGGGCGAATCAGCAAAGCACCCGGGTGACATCTAAAGACCCGCCGCAATGGTTAATAAAACCATTACCTGGAATAGTCCAACAGCCCAAAATAAATCACCTTTTTGACACCTATGAGCCCTTCTCTTTTATCACGACCCCACCGAGGCCGAGGCAATTACCCTGTCGGCCTACGGAGTATCTAGCCCCGACCTCTTCGTTTGAGGTCTCGGGGTCGTGCAGCCACCGACGCTGAGATACCCCGAACGGGGTATAGCTGCAGGGAGAGAAAATTTAGAGAAAGGGGACATAAGATGAGTTGAATAAAACTATTTCAGGTTTACTTGGGTAGATAGATAGATAGAGTGGACAGGAATGAAAATGTCAGCAGCAGTCAAGAAGGCAGAGGATCGACATGGTTGGAGGAAAGAAATTCACTCTGTCACCTTAACTTCAGATCATGAAGGAACAAGGAGAAGATGATGAAGGGTAGATAGATAATGATGTCAGTCGTTCGTCCATGAAATATTAGGAGCAAAGATATTGAAACAGAAATTCTCAAATACCGTGTTCTGAATTACCTGGAAGTCTTAGAACACAGCAATTTGATTGCTATAAGAGAGAGAGACTATTAACCGAGAGCTAATGCTCCTGAAGAAGAAAAAGAAGCCGCAATCCAATCCTCTTTACGACTCTTTGTTGTCGTCGAAAGACTCAATTGACTAGAGGCGTGAGGGTTAATCGACGACTCCCATAAAAACCTTGTTTTCGCCATAAACTTGTCGATAAAGTAAGCGTTTATTGCGCCGTAGGTCGACAAAGACATAAACACGACCGCCTAACACCCATTAAAGCAGTGGCGGCTCTAGGATTTGGAAAGTGGGGGGGCCGTTTGGGGGCAACTTCTAATCATGGGGGGCCAACCATTTGTTGTTTAATGTATGTAGCATTAAGTATAGGGTCCCAACTGGGGGGATACTGGGGGCCAGACACTCAATAGGGGGGCACGGGCCCCCCTGGCCCCGCCACTGCATTAAAGCCTTTGATTGTACGGCAGAATTTGACTTCTCACACTCTTCAGTCGCCGAATATCACAGATAAAACACCTTTTTAAACGATGCCATTTTTAATTTTTTTAAACGCGCTAACATTAATCATGAACTTGAAACATTTGACAGAGGAATTGATATTGATTTTTGTTACAAAATACATCTCTAAACTTATAAATTCAATATAAAATATTATTGCTTCCTTTAAAAAATAACTCACTGCAGGGACGGTCGAGGGTTGGGCGTACGCGGCTTGGACAAAGGGCCATGAGAAGAGGCACTTGATGGCTGGCCGTCTGCAACTCTGCATGGGGACTGTGCTTCATATGCTGTCTTCATTCGATGATTCAGTGTTGAAAGGGCAAATAATCTCTAAAATGCACTCGATGTCTTCAAGTAATGAACGGTCCCTCAAGGAACAAATTCATGCTCCCTTTGACAAAGCGCTGCATGGTCAGAAAATGTCTTAAAATCGTCCTTAACGACACAACCATTCACAAAACACTACATGTATATGATTTTACACTATACTTGTAAATATGGACATGACTGATATGAAATAAACCAGATATTACAACACAGAATTTTCTTCATTTGTTTTTCTTCATTTGTTTGTTAAATGCAAAAACTATACACACACACACACACACACACACACACACACACTCGAGACTCAAATATATATATATATATATATATATATATATATATATATATATATATAAATTTATATTTAAATGAGTTCGTAAATACTCAACATACTCAACCTGAAATATACATTGTCAAAAGAAAATATAATTTAAAGCAATTTAGAAATTTCTTATTTGTTTGGTAAGACAGTCAAACAAACATATTTCAGCAGCAACACGACTCGAAATTCTTCGAAGCGATAGGCCTACGACGGAGATGTGGTTCCTCAGACCGTCAGACGTAAGCAAAACATATCATGGACAGAAAAAATAACCAATGAGGAAGCACACTAAACTCCTTTGGTGTAAAAAGAAAATGGCTAAAACCACAAGAAGGCAACAGCTTATTTTTAGGACACCTAATAAGAAAAGACGGATTGGAAAATCTAGTTTTAACAAGAAAAATAGAGGGAAAAGCCAGAAACAGAGAAGAGTGGAGATCCATGGTCGCCGACATATATAGCAATACACATGGTGACATGGTACATGCATGAGGAAGAGGAAGATAGTCAAAACATATTCAGTTATTCATAACTAACAAACTTAAAGTATATTTTTACATGCTTAATATAATAACATTGAGGTTATTGTTATAATATTTATATATATATATATATATATATATATATATATATATATATATATATATATATATATATAATAGGTGCAGTCACATGATGAAAATTTCAGAAAGTTCAGTCACTTCATTCTTTATTTATAATATCATAAATAAAATATACTTTAATTTGGCATATATATATATATATATATATATATAATGTAAGTACAAAACACAATAACTAACTGCATTCAACTGCTATGTAAAAATATTTGATTGACTCGTTAATATATTATATCCATATTCCTTTCCCAACTGAATAAACAGTGACGGATTTACCACGGTAAAAATAGTACATCGGTACCGGGTCACCTACAAAATAAAAATGTAAGGGCCCACCTTTTCTATTAGAAATATTTGTAAAATAATTTTTAATTATCTCTTTCTTTAAATAACTTTATTTTCGGAGTATAAACTTTCGTTTAAAAATATTGAAAAACAGAGATTCGTGTTTCATGCAACCCCATATTTGTCACGCAACGTCCTAAAATGTTTGACAGACAAAAAAGGTCAAAAGATCATCACCATTTTTTCACAGTTGATCTGTAAATCTGTAACTTTACCAATCCGAAAGTTTTCTGAGATTTTGAAAAAATCTTAAATTTCATCGACGTTATATACCGATTTACCGAATTTTTTCCGGTTGGGTCTCCTTGGATAAACTATGCATACGGGGCCTAAAAGTGCTAATCCGCCAATGAGATAAATATATGCAGCTGTAAGGGAGAGCTGCATATAAGATTTAAATTGCGTTAACGTATACGACTCTCAAATGTATATCTTTACCAGCTTTTATGTTATTTCCGTTTCCACTCATTTCCCAAATTCTTGGCGTTTTTGATCATTTCATAATCTGTCTTATTTTGTTCTCTGTGAAGTCTTTAAAATGCTACAAAAGTCTTGAAATTAATTAATACATTTAACAAATCATTGCTTATAAAAATATTATGCATAAGCAATGGGCCTATCTCCCTAGTTAAAATATATGTATATATATAAAATATATTATATATATGTCAGGATATATACATATACAGCCTATGTATAATTGTATATATATATATCCTGACACTTATTTCATAAGACCATCAGGAACTAAGAAATATATATCAATGGCTAATTATTGTTTCGGTTATTTTACTGGTTTCTGTTCCTTTGCAATAAATTACAGTATATGTATGTATGTATGTATGTATGTATGTATGTATGCATGTATATATATGCTATTTACTTACTGGGTGTTAATGTATAATAATTGTAAACACATTGACGGAACACCATTTTAGTACTCAGTGTCAAGATTTACATTTCCAACATCGACAGTTAGCTATTTCAAGTTTTAAAAATTATATTAAACATTATTTATAAATAATATGTAAAAGCAGACAGGGTGCTTGTATCTCATTGATTCAATATAAGTATAACAATTATGTCGAAATTATTAGACATGATCAACTTAATATGCCTTTGTTTAACAATTTTTTTATCTAAGATGTATCGCCCACTTGTTTAAATATTCTATTATTTAGAAAAGCATTAGGTGTTTGAATAACAATTACATTACGGTTACGCATCTAAAATGACAAATTAGTTCTATTAGATTGCATAGCTAAGCGTTATAACAAACATCCTTTGAATCGTTCTGTTATGCAGACGATCAAAGATCAATTTAGATCAATTGATATCTCTGTTTTTGTACATAAGTATGTGTGAATGGACTCAATTAGATCTTGTCCAGATACCGTGTGGACATTATATGCATAATAATGAATTGAACTTAAACGTCAACATTCAGTTTTGAAGTATCATAATAGGCGCACTGAAGGCATAACCAAATTTAATCTAATCTAATCTTAAACCTCTATAGCGCCACATCAAAATCATTTAAGACCCAGGTAAAATTCAGGGTAACTGGCCAGACCATATATGAAAATTAGATCAACAACGACATTGGGATAGGAAATGCAGAGCTCTTATTAACTGTAAACACACATCAATGGCAATAGTTTTAAGCATTTCGAACAGTTAACAATATCTCAGTATTATTTTACGAAAGGCCGCAAAGGGTTTTCTGGCGACTATATGGAAGGCCGTTTAGACATACAGTGACATCTATATGCGCTGTGCCGCCGCCGATCCGATCGTCTGAACGAAGGAGACTCGCTGAATTTCCCGGGGCCTTCACTTGTCCCCGGCCCCTTCCCCTTCTCCAGCACTGATTTATCGCATCCAGTTCCCATCGGCTATTCGCGTTCGGTCAGACTGAGTTTCGCTTCAGTGCATTTCTTGTCCCCGATATCAATTGGACGACGTAACAATCTCACAGCACAACAACAGATCTATCTTTTATACGACGAAGCACTGAAGATGTCCCTGGTCGGTCGGCGCATCACCCCCGCTCCCCCTCTCCGACAACTCCGGTCCACTGTTTCCTCTGCGTCCGTTCAATAAAAACCATACGACAAAGAAGATCAGGTTCTTCCTGAATGTGCCTCGTGTTTCGGAACAGAATTTTTCTCACGAGAGAGAGAGAGAGTCTCAGAGAGAGAGAGAGAGAGAGAGAGAGTGTGTGTGTGTGTGTGCGTGTGTGTAAGTAAGGAGGGGATGATGAAATCGGGTCTTTGTTCACTGTGGTTGAGGCTCCTTGTCTTCCAGAATTCGTTTTCTGCATCGTTGGAAATAGAAGTGAATCGAAAATGAACTTCCCCGAGTTGTTCTAAGGCCCATTTCCTTCCCACCCTCCTTTCTTCCCTTCCTCCTTTCTTCTCTTCCTCCTTCCGTCCCTCTTTCTCTGATACGTGTCCCCTTCGCCTGTGATCCGGATTTTTGGGACACCGCCCAACTCCGCCCAAGATCACCTCCGAAATGCAACCTGGAGGCGGTAAGATAACAAGACGGATGGAATATAATAACACGGAGCAAAATATAGAAAGGAAAAAACCACTGCATGGCACACCCTTTTCATCTGGTCCACTCGGATAATAATTGCAGGCAACGCAACATAGATGGCGCTGCCTGAGTCGCTTGCATCTCTTCTGTGCAGCTACAGATTGATTCAGCAAAGGCATGAATGGCAGAGGACATAAGACATTTGCTGTAGCACATTACATTTTGCTTTTTCCTTTTTTCCATCTGTCATTTTCGCGTCGAATGTACAATGTGTGATGAATTTGCAAAAGTTTTTAAAATAATAATTAAATGTCATCGCTAGCAAAATGTTGCCGCCGTAGAATGGAAAAATGGCAAAAATTGTGAAACAGGAAGAGTGGAAAGATCGTATAAGGCAGGAGCTCAACCAGGGTCAGCCGAGGCCGAAACAACGCGAAGGCGCTTCACTTGACCGCAACAACAATATCAACATTACGATGTTATGCTGGGGATCTAGCTAATCTTTAGTGAAGCGAGTGTACAACACCTCAATGCATGCAAAGGAATTTCTTCAGAATAACAAAGTAACGCCGTTATTTTTACAGCTGTCAACCGTACAAATGATTACTGAGAACTATAGAGAGGAAGATATCTAGGCCGACAGCAAGTTATCCTTCAGCGTTTACCACATCCTCCTCCCCATCCGTCTCCTCCTCCTCCTCCTCCTCCTCCTCCTCCTCCTCCTCCTGTCTTCTTCATTTGCCGAGTTTCTACATAGCGTAGACATCAATCTGATTCCATTTAACGCACGTGTGAACAGAAAAGACGACGACGAATAACAGAATTACGAATCGCAACGAGACCCTTCACACGCTAAGGCGGTGAGGGAAATGGGGGCAGGGTGAACCAGTGGAGAGGTTGGAACAGTCGGATGGGCGTACCAGGAGTGGGGGTGGGGAAGAAATCGAGTCTCTTCCAGTTTTCCGGTAGCCATGCAACGCCGTCGTCTGTCGAAACAAGACTGCGTGAAATGTGATGATAAGAAAAAGGGGTCTTAGAGGAAATGCAGCCCCTCCTTTATTTATCTTATCTATTTGATTCTTAGCAGTCTGAAGTGCCCTTTAAGCACCTGACTTTTGTAATATAAGTTTGTGATTCAGATGAAACGCCATCTGGCTGTAAGTTAGAACTTCATTTCAAGATTACAAACTAACTGTTAATTCCGAAAATTCGAAAATTAAATCGTAAAAATGCGCTTAGACTGTTCGCATCTCCATCTGATTTCATTTTATTTTTCTATTTAGACTTCTAATTAAAGCTTTAGAAGTAAAGAATACATCAATACTTAAAAGAAGATGCCTAACATTTTGAAGTACAGTAACAATTTACCCATTCATCCATCTATCTATCCACCCATCTATCCATCTATCCATCCATCCATGATATTTATTGTTTTCCTGTGATAGAGAATTGTTTTTCTGCATGTAACTCAGTTCGTCTGCAATAATTCTATTCTGCGATACACAGTGTCTGTCTGTCTGTCTGTCTGTCTGTCTGTCTGTCTGTCTGTCTGTCTGTCTGTCTGTCTGTCTGTCTGTCTGTCTGTCTATCTGTCTGTCATCCATTAATCCTGTCTGGCTGAAAGTCCTGCGTCATATTCCGCTTTTGCACGCAGACACGCCCAATCAATACGCATCGCATATTGGCTTCCTTCCTTCCCACGAGAGACGCCACGATCGCGTCGTCATGACAACGCAGGCATCGGGAAATTCGAAAGCGAGGCCCGAAGGAGAACGAGGGAAGAGAACGGGAGGAGGAGAGATCGGAAGAGAGAATCATCGGGGAAATCTAGCGTCTATGCATCGTCGAGTGATGGAACGCCGTTAGCACCACATTTCGATTGCATTTTATGGAAGGCCTCGGCATTTGCAGTGCTGTTCGATGCAGTCAAAACGGCGTTGTTGGTATTTAGCCCGTCATTTCTAATAAAATCATTTGCAGCGCGTGATTGTCCTAAATAGTGGCTAGCATTGAAACATTGCTGAAGCATTTAGTGATACAGACGCAATCACTGAAGTGCTTCCCCCCCCCCACCCCACCCCCATCGCAGTCAATTCATTTAAACGCTCTGTGTTTAGAACTGCAATTGGAAGCATCGAAGATTGTCTACGCCAATAAATTCTGTTCAACAAACTACAAGATCAGAAACAAATGTTTGAGATACTTATAAAATTTACAGAAAAATGGGCTGATGCAATAGCACTGAACAGTATTATTCACACAGTCGCATCAATCGATAATTAACCCCTTAACCGTGTATTTAACTGTAACACAATGTAAAATGGACAGATATATCCGGGATCCCCAGGTAAGGGGTTAACAATGAAGTAACAATTATGGTTCTCATATAAGATGCAAAACTTCATCCAGGATAACTAAAAGTGCATCACGTAATAGCTCAATGCTCTTGTCAGAAAACCAGTTTTGCTAAAACAAAACCAAAAACCCCTCTTTTTCAAAGCAATTTCCACTTTAAGTCTTAACATTCATAACTTTTAAGTTAAGTGTAACATCTTACTTCTAAATCCCACACAATCTATTTTTGTATAGCCATAAGCAGTTGTTCACACACACACACACACACACACACACACACACACACACACACACACACACACACACACATCTTTTCTACTTTGTAACTGCGGTTGGCAATATTTAAACGTTAGTCGAAGATGAAAAAGTGGTGTTTGTGTACATATTCTCTTCGGTTCTGAGCGCCGTAATATACTAATGACCGATTTCCTTTCATCTCTCGAAGCTCGCCACGTCTTAAACGCGGTTTAACCGGCGATCACGGGTCTGCTTCGGTCGCCAGATGGCCAAGCACGGCGACAGTGGATTACTCGGCTGACATTCGAGTTAAGCCGACAAAACAGCGACGTAAACGAGCGCCGCCTGGCGATCGACTTCGCTCGGGACATTCTAAAAGGAAGCGATGACGTCACCGGATATGTCTGAAAGCTCTTCTGATACTCACGAGCATCGTCAGGCTTAAATGCTCATATATGATTTGCCTAAACTATGGACCATGGGTTAATAGAGTTAACCCTAACCGTAATTTCAATGTTATTGAATAGCATTAAAGACTCTGCATTTGGGTTTGCTGATCAAAACTATGATTTTATAGATTTTTTAATTGTATTGGTTATCATAATGCATAGGGCCTTATATAAAAGCCATAGTGCGTTTAAAATCGATTGCTTATAAAAAAAACCGAGCAAAGTCCAGTTAATTTTCCTCGATTCTTTCAGACCATCACAAGCACACTTTGAAATGATAGAACAGTGCTACATCTACAAAAGTATTTCAAATTTCAATGCACTTGATATATAATTTATATAAATGGTAAAATCAGGGTTACCCGATATTAGACAGGGGCGCTTAAATATAGGCGTGGGGCTTAAACTTCGCCACCTAACCCTTCGACCGATTGTTCCAGCAACGGATAAAGGTACGAGGGTAGGCAACTAACGCATCCATGCACCGGCATTTTGATCGGATCCAGAAACTCAAACCCAAATAGAAAGCGTAATCGAAATACAAACACTAGAATTTACTCCACTTCACATTCTGTGAACCGACACAAGGTACGCTGCGTATACTTAACGATTCCGTTCGACTTTTATAGTGGTGTTTGGTGCAGCAGAAACTGGGGACCGCTGTTTTCTCGACCAGCTGAGATTTTCTAGCACCTATTGCGGCTTAAAATTCGGTCACTTGAGATTTTTAAATAAGAAAGCACAGAGGTGTTTGGCTAATGAACGCAAGAAAATCACCTACATACGAACAGCTGTTGGTGTATTAATGTCGTTTGAAACGGACAATAGACAGATGGCGCTCCAATTAAGACGTATAATGGCATTTGAAATTATCTCCCAAAAGCCTCTGACAAAGCTCCTTCTGCGATGACCAGCATAAAAAATAACCAATGAATATTCATAAAACAGGAAAGAACACACCTTACTTTAGAAGAACGCACTCAGATGACTGCGACCAGCGCAGCTCAATATTACACCGATCTCCTCAGGGCCGGCCTTTTAAGCCTGGGCAAACCGGGCCTTTGCCCATGCAGGCCCCAGGGCCCAGCTCCTCTAGAGGGCCCGCGCAAAGTCTTCGAAGGGCCCCGCCATTGTCCGATGATCTTTTTTTTGCTTGTCACTGACCCTAACCCTATCTCGCCCAGGGCCCCGCAAAACGTAAGGCCGGCCCTGGATCTCCTAACATTTAAAACTTCAACTGGACGTCGACAAACCAGTGAAACGACGCGTGTCCGTGCAATTGGATTTGGCAACAATGGCTGATTAAACACCGTTCACAGCGCTGTAATTAGTTTTGTCACCCCTCGTATAGGATCTCTCTCTCTCTCTCTCTCTCTCTCTCTCTATATATATATATATATATATATATATATATATATATATATATATATATATATATATATATATATATATAGAGAGAGAGATATATATATATATATATATATATATATATATATAGAGATATAGAGAGAGAGAGAGAGAGAGAGAGAGAGAGAGAGAGAGAGAGAGAGGGGAAACAGCGGTTAACTGTCAGTGGCACACAATAAGTAAGTAAGTAAGTAAGACGAAACGATGCATGGAATAGGAAACACCAACAGACAGACAGACACGTTGACTCAATGATACACATGTATTGGGTGGGGGTTGGACAGCCGAGTGATTGGGCTTCTTAGGGGAAATGGAGCGGGGGATGATGACCATTCGGTTAGCAGATGATTCACTCATGACGTCGTACTCCTGAGAATCGAATTTGTGTCTGTTCATTTAAGACAAATTCGGATCTACAGGGTAAGCGAAATGAGGACGAGTGACGTCAAAGGTCAGAGGTTAAGGGCAGGTCAGGTCAGTTTAGAAGGATGAACCATCACTGGAGAATGCCTAAGAGGTCAGTCGACGTATATATATGAAATGAAATTCTAAAAGAAACGATTACCTGCCAATCCACAAAGCAGAACCTCTGAACTCGGCGGTTGTTCTATTTGAATCGATTGCGTCGAATGACTGCGAACTGAAGTAGATTTACAGAATGAAGATTCTACGAATCTCCACCAGGCGGCGCTAAACGAATTGATTATGTTGCTCAATTGAACAGTTCATACGTATTTACTTGTGTCCATTTTTATAACCCAACCCAACATGATTCAGACCAACCCAACCCACGAAAGCAATATAATTAATTGACCCAACCCAACCCAATCTACCATAACGCATTACAATTTCTTAAACCATGTCTTATTTTCTGACCCAACCCACCATGAACATGGAAATGTCTGACCAAACCCAACCCATGAGGGACACAACCCATGTCCATGTTTGTCCCCTCCCCAAATTCCGCATAACCGAACCCAAGATCCAGGTATCCAAATATTTCTCTTATTACGTCATTCTGAGTATACCTGAAGAATAACTTTGAAAGCAGAGTACACTGTTAAAAAATTTTCCTGCATAGAACGGAAAAGTTCCGGCAGCAAACTTGCCGGAACTTTCCGTATCTTTTACGGAACTTTCCGTAGTATTAGCTTCGGAAATTTCCGTTGATTAACGGAAAAAGTACGGAACGTTCCGGCAAGTTTGCTGCCGGAACTTTTCCGTAAATTTACGGATTCCTACCCTTGGATCCCGGCAACCAGGGATAATTTTACTCCCCCCAACATCACCCCCTCCCCATTTGGGACCGACACCCCAACCGAAGCCAGGGATGACCAACACCCCACAACCGAGACCGCCACTCCCCCACAAATGAGCCATGGATGACATTTTTTGCTTGTCAGCAGTGTTTATTCTAGGCCTTTCCTGGGGATTGCCCCCTCAAGTTTTAAATTTCCCCAGATTTTTTTGACAATTTGGCAAGTAGTATGACCTCCCCAATGTCTGTTCCCCCAAAATTTTAAACTCCCCCAATGTCTAGGTGCATGGCTAGAATAGCCATGGCTTGTCATAATATTTTAGGTAGGGACAAGAGTAAATCGGTGGAGCCTGGATGACCTTTTTTGCCTGTCAGACTTTTTCAGCAGGGACCGACACCCCCCCCCAAATTGATAATCCTACAAATAACCCTGCTGGCAACTGTACAGCAAGGCTGTGTAAAGCATAGAAAACAATCATGAGTCAAAGCATGAACGTATATGCAAGCCAATCGTAGAAAAACGCAAACTTTAGTCCAGAAAATTATATGAAGTATCAATAATGTCCACAAGTAAACATTAAGAGGCATTATATATATATATATATATATATATATATATATATATATATATAATTAGTTAGTTAACAGGCATACATTAAAATTAATAAATGATGCTTAATTCAAAACTCGTGAAAATTGACCATAATGTCAGAACAATAAGACCCGTGCACAGCACAACACAGCTCTATACAATAGCATATGACTACTAAATATTCAGCACAGAACATTTTAAACATCTTGGCAGTACATTTGTAACATGAAGAGTTTAATATGGTAACTTCCCCACTAAGCAGACATTATAACAGGTTATGCAGTGGCTATAACAGTGGCTATAGTTGCGGGGGGGGGTTAAACCCCTCCCCCTTGGACTAGGACAGATTTTGTTGGCACGGACAAATTTTTTATGTGTTCTCGTGCATTTTCTATTTTTTTGAGGCGATATTTGGGTGAAGCCTCCCCCTTGGTGGTTATCGACAACCTTTTTTTGCTTGTCAGTGCATTTGAAAGGATGAAAGGAGAGACTTCGATGACCATTTTTTGCTTGTCAGCTCAAATGGAAAGGAAAAAAGTGGAGATTACCTTTTTTTGCTTGTCAAGATTTGTTGGGAGTTGGTCATGACCAAAACAAACCCCCCTTCCGGAAATCCTGGTTATGCCACTGAGGTTAAGCAAAACAAAATCTGATGTTTACAAAACAGCAGTCAAACACAGTAAAATGAATCTAATCACTGAAAAATACAATAAGCTGGAAATATTTTTTTAAAGTTATCAACGCTGCTCACGATAAATGCAATAGTTTAAACAGATACCGCACATGACCGGCTGCATACAATAACTATCAAGTTAGTTAGCACAGGTACAAAGTTGTGACTTTCAAACATAATTGACTTGTGTCAAGTCAACTCACTAAAACTGGATAGGAAGAAGAACTTCATATCTGAGGAACAAACGGGAATGCAGCAAATCGCTTCAGGAATGTGATGATTCTTGCACAAACAACGACTCCTTTTTTCCGCCCTTTGCCAGTCTTTGAACCACTTTCTGGGTCGATATGCAGCAGATCTCTATCAGTAACCATCAAAATGACAGAAATGTATGAAAGCCAAACAGTTTGCATTAAGATACTACAGATACAGCACATATTAATTAACCTAAATCAAGATTCGATAATGCACAACAGCATGTTGCAATGAAATTAACAGTTAAAATGAAAATCAGAATCGAGATTCCAAACAGGAATAATGCTGCATCACTGTAAAACGTAAACATGCATGAACATTATCATTATGTATAATTGTATATGCCAGTAAACAATGTCAACGAGATAGAATATGTTAACAGTTTGTTATTGGGTACATTTAATATCGCCTTACATGCACAATGCTTTCAATTTTAAAATGTTTTATAACTAATGTCATTGTACTTGTGGCATACCTTTGAACATATTCCAGTGTTGCAGCCAGGGCTGAATTGTACTCCAGGTTAAAGACGAAGTACGCACCAAACAAGATTTGGAAGGCAGGCAGGAACGAATTCAATTCCGTTTTCAGGAGCTGACGTTCAATACTCACGTAGTATCTGCTGCACCGATTAACATTCTTTCCTGTAACAAGATATTATGGAGTGACGTGAATTTTGGAAAACTATAAACACACATACTTGACAAAGAAATGAACAAGTTTGGTATGGTCTTGCACTTACCTAATCCTATTATGATTGGTGTCATGGGCACACTTGAATCGTGACTTGATAACATTTCTTCAGACAATGCAGTTGTCTCCTGAAACAACAAGTTAACAATAACAAACACAATTACTGTTGTATACCCATTTTGACATATATATATATGCCACGAACCATTAAAATCTGCATTACATAAGACAGCTGTACACACATGGCTGCACAGGCAAGGTTCCAGAAAAGTCTCAGATGTTCCAGTTTATTAAGTACTGTGTTAGTCTTTATTGACAATAATGTGCAGAACTAGAGGACAGTTTTGTGTTTAGAGTCTTGTACTGTCTGAAGCAGTCAACATTGGAACTATTAACTTGCGAGTCATTCACAAACTAATGCAGCCTAAAAACAACAAATTAAACCTTTAAAATGAACAGTCTACAGTTACTTTTGGATGACTAATTATTCACATATTATAATGCACACAACTTATATCAAAAACACCAAAAGATGATTCTGTTGTTCTCGAAATGTGGCCGCTATCAGCAGCATGAAACTGCCTACCATTGGTCTACGACTTCTAACGGACTCTGTTGTTGTCAGTTCAGCTTCACGAACAATTTTAATTACTTCTGCATTCTTGGCATGGTTAATTTTGCAGAAGACAACTTTTCAAGTTTTTCTTCGACTGAACTGAGTAGCAATGACATTTGAACACCAGCTAATTTCTCAAAATGTCTAATCAAGAACTCCTGTTCCCGTAACAGTGGCCATGTCTTCAGCAATTCTTCCACTGGCAGATTATTATTGATGTCCTGCCTCTGTAAACTGTATGTTTCCTCCATGGTCTGAAAAATGTTCAGCATATCACGCTGGCTTCTGACAAGCAAGTTCTGCTCATTGAGAAACGCTTTCATCCCATCAGTGCCAACACTTACATATACAACTGGTTGCCACTCCACTCTAAATAGGCGCTATACAAATGTAGTTAACCTTACGGGTCTCTCGAAGCTCCGATACGACCAAGCTTGTATACCTTTTATCGTATTTCCGACGTTGTAAGCTGGAGTTCGACAGTTCGACGACCGCGAGAAGTGAGTCGAACGGCAAAGAGAAACAATATTTCAACTGTCGATACGCAGATTAATGTTGTATAAGCTTAGTTATTGATTCAAAAACAAACGCCGTTGTAACACACAGGAAGTATCATTTCGATGACTACGCATGCGCGATCCAACGGCATATACTGCGTTCCGTAAATGAACGGAAAAACAATTGACGGAAAGAGTTCCGTCGGAAATACGGAAATATACGGAAAAATCTTCCGTAAATCTACGGAAATTTTTAACAGTGTAGAGGTTTCTTCTTCTCCAAAAACACTCAAGTCAATGAGCGCTCACGGCACATCACGACAACAGGATAGGCCACATAAGTGCATATCGAATTCTTGGTGTGGGGTCAAGAGGTCACCCGGTGTATACTGTAAAACCGATCATATCCTGCGCTGGTTCCAAACAAATTATGATACTTTAGATCTCTCATGGTCATATCACATAGCACTCTATTGACTCAAAGTCCACACAACGAGTACATTTCGTTTTGTAGATCTAAATCGTAAAAAATCAGGTCACCTTGATCTTACATACCGCACCAAATAACATCACAGACATCTTTGCATGAGGCCGTTAACAAAGTCATGCTCACTGCATTACGAGTGATTGAACGCCCTTAGAAGCGCCAAAACAGAAACAGACGAACTATTATTATTTTCAAAGAAAATAAAAGCCGACATGCAATGCACTCGATCAAAGAAATGCAGTGGCGCAGCCAGGATTTCGAAATAGGGAGGCACATCGACATTTTCACGTGTCTAGGGGAAAAAAGTCTTGACCAAATGTATATGTATATGCAGGCATCTATATATGCGTATATATATATATATATGTTACAACTTACAAGATGCTGACGTTTAAATGCAATGTGTAAAGCGCTCTTGATCTTGGCCTGCTATGAATATAGCGCTACATAAGTTGGCGTATTAACTAGCTAACTAACTAAACCATCCACACACGCAATATATATAAATACACACACATATATATATATATAGGTATGTATATGTATAAATGTATATGTATATGCAGGTATGTATATATGTGTATATATATGTATATATGTTACAACTTACAAGACGCTCAAACTGTGTCTGTGTATAGAATTTCATGGAGAGTGAATCTAATAACATAAGCGCTTCATAATCCAATCAGTAAGTAAGCAGACTGATATAACTACTGATAAATGGCCGAAATCTTCAATTAAATCACAACGTCATATATTGAGTAAATGTACAGTATACAGCACAATTGAAAATATTAAGACAACTGAACGCATGTATACAGTATATATATATATATATATATATATATATATATATATATATATATATATATATATACATGCACACATGCAATGCATTCAGTTTTCTTTATATATAATATGAAAGATATATATATATATATAATGGTTATATATAATGGTTATATATATAATGGTTAACCTTTACTTATTCATAGATTAAATGACATTAGACATTAGTATTCTATTGCTAATAGAGCTGTATAGATGTACATAAATTACCAATGCATAACACAATTATCCAGAAAAATATTATCTCTGATGCAATGGACGCTACCCTTCCATACGCTCGCCTAATATTTCATAAAGAATTCAAGATTCAGACACTGCGAGCAACTATATGTAGATAATGCATATATATATATATATACATATATATATATATATACACCCATTATAAATATGCATATATATATATATATATACGCCCCATCTGATGACGATGTCTATGCTGAGTGAGGCCGCCATCTTGTCTTGGCGTTCATGATTCTAGTTCTCTTGTCCTGCTTATTTTCTCGGTACCATCTCCGTTTAAAGCTAGATGAATAGGCGCCTGCTAGGTAGATGGAAAAGAGTGAAATCTATTATTACCATAACGGATAAATAAGAGCGCGTTCAACGTTTTAATCCACGAGAATTTCGAGACTTCTTGCAGAGACCAAAATGCCACTATAGATGGCGTTGAACTTCATAACAAAATATTCGCTCGTAGGCATTTTGTCGGAGCCCGGATGTTCCATTAATTTTTGATTTATGTTTGACAAGCGGGCGTCCGGTGGGATCACGTGACAGCTGCTGTCCAATCAACAGTGACCTTGAAACGCTCTGGGGTGGTTTGCTGCTATACATCGACCTTGGTATAGAGATGTCATAGAAACAAGCGATTTGGAAAGCAAAACGGTCTTTGACACCTCTTTATCCGTGCATTCGGGATTTTATTTTTTAAAAGAGAGACAACCCATAACTGTGGATCTAAACATGAAGTTTTAGTCATTCACGTCACGTGATCGCCTGTCGCAACAAAGCAATGCAATTGGGAACAAACGAGACTTATTTGCATACGGCCAGATTGTGAAATATATTTTATAAAATTAGTATTATATAAGTGGACGTCTTATTCGCCGCATCTTCCTGAAAAGAACCGACTCGAAATATTATTTGATTTCAACAAATGCATCATGTGCAAAGAATTTGTACATTTTCAGAATTAATTAGGCCCAGGTCTACGATTAGTTTAATGTTAAGACGGACGTTTGTAGGATTTGTTGAGATTTCAGGCGTGAAAATAATCTTAAGCAATCACGCAATATTTATCACCTGTAAATCTAGTATTTTTTCCTATTTAAGCAAAGAAGAAAATTTATATAGACCTAGCTGATGCCGTATTCTAATATTTTGATATTTTGTACTTTAAATCAATTTATTTCTGTTTCTAGGCCAACGAACATCACACGCACATGCACGCAATAATTATCTATACTTATTATATTCATAAAATATTAGAAACAGGTATCAACTTGTGTAAATACCTTTGATCAAACAGGGTTAGGCCAATATTATATATATATATATATATATATATATATATATATATATACTGTATATAGTGTTTGCATCCAAATTTATTATTATTAAGTCCGAGTTTGTTACAATATACTATAATCAAATGCTAACTGATAAATCTTCGTAATAATAGACGAAAGTAGGCATTTACATTTCTCGAAACTATTAATGCATAAAAATTCGCGTTCGTTTTTGCTGTAGCGTTGTTATCATCATCATCGTCGTCATCATCATCGTCGTCGTCGTTGTCGACCGCTTTTTCTGATCTCAGGCTTTTCCTGGATTAAACGCGAAAATTTCCAGCTTTCGCACTC